>JAGIQG010000013.1:79924014-80462430 GCA_024679065.1 Sphyrna mokarran | reverse complement strand
GGGTGTGGGGGGGTTCAGATCAGAGTTGCGGAGGGGTTTCTTCACGCAAAGGGTGGTGGATGTTTGGAATTCTCTGCCTGATGAGGTGGTGGAGGCTTCCTTGCAGAATATGTTCAAGTCAAGAGTGGATAGGTTTTTAATTGACAAAGGAATTAAGGGTTATGCGGAGAAAAGGGGAAAGTGGTATTGAACCACTACAGATCAGCCATGATCTTATTGAATGGCAGGGCAGGCTCGAGGGGCTGTTGGCCTACTCCTGCTCCTATTTCTTATGTTCTTATAGCTCCTGTTCTGCTCAGACCAAAGGAATTACAAAAAGTCATGAATGTAGCTCAATCCATCATGCAAACCAGATCCCTTCCATTGTCTTTGTCTACACTTTGCGCTGCCTTGGCAAAGCAGCCAGCATAATTAAGGATCCCACGCACCCCAGACATTCTCTCTTTCACCTTCTTCCTTCAGGAAAGAGACACAAAGGTCTGAGGTCACCTATCAACCAACAAGAACAGCTTCTTCCCTGCTGCTGTCAGACTTTTGGACCTACCTTGTATTTATTCAGAGTAAATCTCCCTCTATACTGTCCCCACCAGCATTCCCAGGACAGCTTCAGCGTGGGATTAGTTGCAAAATAAAGCTCTTTCTACACTTTCGCCATCAAATACTCTCAGAACAGACAAGGCACGGGGTTAAAAGCAGAATAAATCTTCCTCTACACAGTGGCCATCGAACACTCCCAGGACCAGATACGGGGTGGGGTTCGATGCTATTTATTGTCTGCAGCTCAGCCTTCAACACTACTATTTCCACGAAATTCATCTCCAAACTCGGTGGTCTTGGCCTTGGCACCTCCTTCTGCAACTGGATTCCGAACTTCCTAACTCACAGACCACAATTAGTAAGGATAAGCAACAACACCTCCTCCATGATCATCCTCAACACCAGTGTCCCACAAGGCTGTGTTCTCAGCTCCCTATTATACTCCTTATACACTTATGACCGTGTGGCCAAATTCCCCTCCAATTCGATTTTCAAGTTTGCTAATGACACCATTGCAGAGGGGTTGGATCTCAAACAATGACGAGACAGAGTACAGGAATGAGATAGAGAAACTGGTAAACTGGTGCGGCAACAATAATCTCTCCTTCAATGTCAACAAAACGAAGGAGATTGTCATCGACTTCAGGAAGTGTAAAGAAGAACATGCCCCTATTCACAACAATGAAGTAGAAAGGGTCGAGAGCTTCAAGTTTTTAGGTATCCAGATCATCAACAACCTGCCCTGATCCCTCCATGTTGACACTATAGTTAAAAAAGTCTACCAACGCCTTTACTTTCTCAGAGGACTAAGGAAATTTAGCATGTCAGCCACGACTCTCACCAGCTTTTACCGATGCGCCAAAGAAAGCTCCTGCTCTGCCCAAGACTGCAAGAAACCACAAAAGGTCGTGAATGCAGTCTGGTCCGTTACGCAAACCAGATTTCCCATCCATTGATCCTGTCTACACTTCCTGCTGCTTGGCAAAGCAGCCAACATAATTAAGGACCTCACGAAGACTGGAGATTCTTTCTTGCATATTTGTCCTTCCAAAAAGCATACAAAAGCCTGAGGTCACCTACCAACTGACTCAAAAACAGCTTCTTCCCTGCTGCTGTCAGTCTACTGTAAGGACAGTCTAATGTAAGGACTTACCTTACATTAAGTTGATTTTTTTCTGCGCCCTAGTCATAACTGTAATATTACATTCTGCACTCTCTTACTTCCTTTTCTATGAACTGATTATTTTGTCTGTATAATGCACAAGAAACAATACTTTTCACTGTATGTTAATCCACGTGACAATACTAAATAATTCAAACCAAATACAGAGTAAAACTCCCTCTACACTGTCCCCCATCAAACACTCCCAGGACAGGTACAGCACGGGGTTAGATACAGAGTAAAGCTCCCTCTACACTGTCCCCATCAAACACTCCCAGGACAGGTACAGCACGGGGTTAGATACAGAGTAAAGCTCCTTCTACACTGTCCCCCCATCAAACACTCCCAGGACAGGTACAGCACAGGGTTAGATACAGAGTAAAGCTCCCTCTACACTGTCCCCACATCAAACACTCCCAGGACAGGTACAGCACGGGGTTAGATACAGAGTAAAGCTCCCTCTACACTGTCCCCCCATCAAACACTCCCAGGACAGGTACAGCACGGGGTTAGATACAGAGTAAATCTCCCTCTACACTGTCGTCATCAAACACTCCCAGGACAGGTACAGCATGGGGTTAGATACAGAGTAAAGCTCCCTCTACACTGTCCCCATCAAACACTACGGGGTAGGCAAAGGATGAAGATCAGATGAAAGGTTATCACATGTTGGTTGGCTGTCATTTTTAAAAATTTCTGGTCCTGCCTGTGTGAGATGTGGGGAAAGAGCTGTGAAGGGCTGAGTTTAAGCGTGAAAACTGGTTCCAGAAGTGTGAAAAATTTGAGTGAAATCTATTTTGACCCTGACTCAGAATTCCCCTGGCAGCATGGTGCAGAGACAAGTAGAAATTATGTCATGTAAACTGATGGCAGATCTCTGAAAAGATCAGAGAAGACATGAGAGAATGGAAGGAGAGGATAGGGGACGCTGCTACATTCAGTGAGGCAACTGCATCTCGACAGGTGGCATTCCTCTAAACCTAAGGTGGTGCTGACATATCTAAAATCTATGAGCTTCACCCAGCGATACACATTCTGATGCAAAACCAAACAATCCTGAGCTCTATTGTCAACGATTTGGTTCACTGCAGTTTGCCTGAAATCTTCAACAAGTTACAATTTCCAGGAAGAAGGATAATAAAATTCAAAGTGTTGGAAATGTGTTCACAACAACATCTTAGTGTAAAGGTTTACTTCAAAGTGAACACCTTAATATTAACGGGGCAGGGGATGGAAAGAACTCATATACAATGTTGTGACACAGACCCATCCCCACCAGTACTGTACCCCAGTGTTATACAGTGACAGACCCGTCCCCACCAGTACTGTACCCCAGTGTTATACAGTGACAGACCCGTCCCCACCAGTACTGTACCCCAGTGTTATACAGTGACAGACCCGTCCCCACCAGTACTGTACCCCAGTGTTATACAGTGACAGACCCGTCCCCACCAGTACTGTACCCCAGTGTTATACAGTGACAGACCCGTCCCCACCAGTACTGTACCCCAGTGTTATACAGTGACAGACCCGTCCCCACCAGTACTGTACCCCAGTGTTATACAGCGACAGACCCGTCCCCACCAGTACTGTACCCCAGTGTTATACAGTGACAGACCCGTCCCCACCAGTACTGTACCCCAGTGTTATACAGTGACAGACCCGTCCCCACCAGTACTGTACCCCAGTGTTATACAGTGACAGACCCGTCCCCCCAGTACTGTACCCCAGTGTTATACAGTGACAGACCCGTCCCCACCAGTACTGTACCCCAGTGTTATACAGTGACAGACCCGTCCCCACCAGTACTGTACCCCAGTGTTATACAGCGACAGACCCGTCCCCACCAGTACTGTACCCCAGTGTTATACAGTGACAGACCCGTCCCCACCAGTACTGTACCCCAGTGTTATACAGCGACAGACCCGTCCCCACCAGTACTGTACCCCAGTGTTATACAGTGACAGACCCGTCCCCACCAGTACTGTACCCCAGTGTTATACAGCGACAGACCCGTCCCCACCAGTACTGTACCCCAGTGTTATACAGCGACAGACCCGTCCCCACCAGTACTGTACCCCAGTGTTATACAGTGACAGATTCATCTACATCAGTTTCACATGCCCATCAGTTTGTAAAGCAGTGTTACAGACATAGATCAGTTTCAACCAGAGCTGTAACATATCCATCACCACTGTACTGTAATAGACCTAGTGTTGTACCCCAGTGGCATACATTGACAAACGAAACAATACCAGTACTGCACTGCAATGCTATACAATGACAGGCCTATCCCCAGTACTGTAGCCCAGTGTTATACAGTGACAGACCATCCCCAACAGTACTGTAGCCCAGCGTTATACAGTGACAGACCATCCCCAACGGTAGTGTACTCCAGTGTTTGGTGACAGGCCTGTCCCCACCAGTACCACAATGCTTTACAGTAACAAATCTTTCCCCACCAGTACTTTACTCCAGTATTATTGTGACAGAGCAGTCCCCAGCAGTACTGGAGCCCAGAATTATAGTATCAGACCTATACCACCTATACCATCCCACAGTGTTTTATGAAGAGACCTCCTACACCAGACTTATACCTAGGACTTATACACTGATGGACCTAGCCACAACAGCATAATATTAGTGTTACACGGCGACAGACCCATCCCACCAGTACTGTGCCTGTATTATTTAGTGACAGTTCCACCCACACAACTGTACCCCAGTGTCATACTGTGACAGACCCAACCACACCACCACACCCCAGTGTTACACTGTGATAGAGTTATCCCCACCAGTACTGTACCCCAGTGTTATACAGTGACAGACCCGTCCCTACCAGTACTGTACCCCAGTGTTATACAGCGACAGACCCGTCCCCACCAGTACTGTACCCCAGTGTTATACAGCGACAGACCCGTCCCCACCAGTACTGTACCCCAGTGTTATACAGTGACAGACCCGTCCCCACCAGTACTGTACCCCAGTGTTATACAGGGACAGACCCGTCCCCACCAGTACTGTACCCCAGTGTTATACAGAGACAGACCCGTCCCCACCAGTACTGTACCCCAGTGTTATACAGAGACAGACCCGTCCCCACCAGGACTGTACCCCAGTGTTATACAGTGACAGACCCGTCCTCACCAGTACTGCACCCCAGTGTTATACAGTGACAGACCCGTCCTCACCAGTACTGCACCCCAGAGTTATACAGTGCCTTTGGGATCGGGGTGGATGTTGACTATTAGATTGGGGAGGCTGACTCCGGGATTGCGGGAGGGGGATTGATTACAGGATTGGGGGATGTGGGGAGGGGGGCACTGACTGCGATTTGGAGGAGGGAGGAAGATGTCTCTGGGGCCAGATTTTCAAAAAAAATTAAGTAATAGGACACAGGTATCACAGCTACTGCAGCATTTATTGTGCACCCCTAATTGCCCCTCAGGAGGTGGTGGTGAGCTGAGGTGATGGGGGGGGTGCTGGTGGGTAGGTTGACCATGGGGGGACGAGGAGGAACCGGTGGCTGTCATCGGATTTATCCTGTTGGATCCCGTGCGGGTCCTCTTCCCCCTCCTGGGGGGAGGGGTGGGATCCTCACACCCACCTCAAGAACGGACCCTCGCCCCCGTCTTTTCTTTTTGGGGGTGGGGGGGGGGGGGAGACCCTCGTCTCTCCTCATTGGGGGGGGGGGGGGGGGGGGGATTCTCGACCCCCCTTCCCAGGAGCGGACCGTCAGATCCTACGTCCCCCTCCTCTCTTCCTCACTCTCCCTCCTCCTGTCTCTCCTTTTCCCCCTCCTCCCACTCTCCCTCTCCCCTTCCTCCCTCTCTCTGTCACTCACCTAATTAACCTGCGCCATCTTGGCCTCCTCTCGCCGCCCGCTGCAGCCCCGCCCCCCGGCCCGCCTCCCATTGGCTGCCCCCGGCTGCGTGACGGTCCCCACAGCCAGTCGGGAAGCGGCAGGCTCCAATGACGTAATGACGCCCCGTCCTGCCGGTGCGCCTGCGCGAAGGGGAGGGGAAAGAAGAGGGTGAAACAGATAGAGGGAGGTACAAGGATAGGGGACACAGGGGAGGGAGGAACCGGGGGGGGGGCGTGTGGGGGGGGTTGGGGGGGGAAACGAGGGAACTGAGGGGGGGAGAAACGGGGGGGAAACTGGGGGGGGAGGGGAGGAACTGGGGGGGTGGGGGGGTGGGGTGGGGAGGAACGGGGGGGGGGGGGGAGGGTGGGGGGGGGGTGGGTGGGGGGGGGGGGGGGTGGGGGGGGGGAGGGTGGGTGGGGTGGGGGTGGGGGGGGTGGGGGGGGGGGGGGGGGGGGTGGGGGGTGGGTGGGGGGGGGGGGGGGTGGGTGGGGGGGGGGGTGTTGGGTGGGGGTGGGGGGGTGGGGGGGGGTGGGGGGGGGGGGGGGGTGGGGGGTGGGTGGGGGTGGGGGTGGGGGGGGGTGGGGGGGGGGGGAGGGGGGTGGGGGTGGGGTGGGGTGGTGGGGTGGGGGGGGGGGGGGTGGGGGGGGGGGGTGGGGGGGGGGGTGGGGGGGGGGGGGGGTGGGGGGGGGGGGGTGGGGGGTGGGGTGGTGGGGGGGGGGGGGAGTGGGGGGAGGGGGGTGGGGTGGGGGGATGGGTGGGGGGGGGGGGGGGGGGGGGGGGTGGGCGTTGGGGGGGGGGTGGGTGGGGGGGGGGGGGTGAGGGGGGTGGGGGGGGGGTGGGTGTGGGGGGGGAGGGGGGGGGGGGGTGGGGTGGGGGGGGGGGGGTGGGGGGGGGTGGGGGGGTGGGGTGGGGTGGGGTGGGGGGGGGGTGGGGGGGGGTGGGGTGGGGTGGGGGGGGGGGGTGGGGGGGGTGGTGGGGTGGGTGGGGGGGGGAGAAACGGGGGGGGTGGGGTGGGGGGGAGAAACGGGCGGGGGGGGGGAGGGGGTGGGGGAAACGGGGTGGGGGGGGGAAGGGGGGTGGGGGGGGAAACAGGGGGTGGGGGGGGAGAAACGGGGTGGTGGGAAACGGGGGGTGGGGTGTGGGCTAGGGGGGAAACGTGGGCGGGGGGGGGGCGGGGGGGGGGGCGGGGTGGGAAACCTGGGTGGGGGGGGAAACGGAGGGGGTGGGGTGGGGGGGGAAACGGAGGGGGTGGGGAGGGTGGGAAACGGAAAGG
Organism: Sphyrna mokarran; assembly: GCA_024679065.1. NCBI lineage: Eukaryota > Metazoa > Chordata > Chondrichthyes > Carcharhiniformes > Carcharhinidae > Sphyrna > Sphyrna mokarran. The sequence goes on along the minus strand of JAGIQG010000013.1, from coordinate 80,455,593 downwards.
GGTGGGGTAGGGGGGGTAAACGGAGGGGGTTGGGGGGTAAAAGGAGGGGGGGGTTGGAAAACAGGGGTGGGGGGGGAGAAAAAAAATGGGGGGGGTGGAAAACGGGGGGGGGGGGGGGGTGGGGGGGTGGCGGGGGGGATAACGGGGGGGGGGGGTGGGGGGGGGAAAAAGGGGAGTGGGGGGTGGGGGGGGAAAACGGGGGGGGGGAAGGGGGGGGAGGGGGTGGGGTTGGGAAAAGTGGGGGGGGAAACGGGGGGGGTGGGGAGGGTGGCGTGGGGGGTGGAAAACTGGGTGGGGGGGGAGGTGGACGTGGGGGGGGAAACGGGGGGTGGGGGGGGGAAACGGGGGGGTGGGGGGGGAAAACGGGGGGGGGGGGGGGGGGGGGGGGGGGGTGGGGAAAGGGGGGGGGGGGTGGGGGGGAAAAACGGAGGGGGGGGGTGGGGGGAAAACGGGGGGGTGGGGGGGTGGAAAGGTGGGGTGGGGGGGGTTGGAAAACGGGGGGGGGGGGGGTGGGGGGCGGGGGGGGTGGGGGGGGCAAACGGGGGGGGGCGGGGGGGGGGTGGGGGGGGTGGGGGGGGGGGGGGGGGGGAAAACGGGGCGGGGGTGGGGAACGGGGGGTGGGGGGTGGGAAAACGGGGGGGTGGGGTGGGGGGGGGGGGTGGGGGGGGGGGGGGAAAAAACGGTGGGGTGGGGGGGAAAAACGGTGGGGTGGGGTGGGGGGGGAAAACGGTGGGATGGGGTGGGGGGGGAAAGGGGGGTGGGTGGGGTGGGGGGGGAAACGGGGGGGTGGGGGTGGGGGGGAAACGGGGGGGTGGGTGGGGGGGGAAACGGGGGGGGGGTGGGGGGGGGGGGAAACGGGAAACGGGGGGGTGGGGTGGGGGAACGGGTGCTGGGGTGGGGGGGGAAACGGGGGGTGGGGTGGGGGGGAAACGGGGCTGGGGGGGGGGTGGGGTGGGTGGGAACGGGGGGGGGGGAACGGGGGAGGTGGGGGAAACGGTGGGAGGTGGGGGGGGAACAGGGGGGTGGGGAATGGGGGGTGGGGAGGGGGGGGGAACAAGGGGGGGTGGGGTGGGGGGGGGAACGGGGGGGTGGGGTGGGGGGGGGGCGGGGGGTGGGGGGGGGGGTGGGGGGGGGAACGGGGGGGTGGGTGGGGGGGAAACGGTGGGGTGGGGGTGGGGGGGGAAGGGGTGGGTGGGGGGGGGGGAAACGGTGGGTGGGGTGGGGGGAAACGGTGGGGGGGGAAACGGGGGGGGGTGGGTGGGGAACGGGGGGGGGGAACGGGGGGGTGGGGGTGGGGGGGGAAACGGGGGGTGGGGTGGGGGGAAACGGGGGTGGGGTGGGGGGGGTGGGGGTGGGTGGGGAACGGGGGGGTGGGGAATGGTGGGGGTGGGGGGGAACGGGGGGGTGGGGGGTGGGGAAATGGGGGTGGGGGAATGGGGGTGGGGGGGGAACGGGGGGGTGGGGGAACAGGGGAGAGAGAGGGAGGAACGTGGCGTAAGGGGGGTGGGGGAGAGAGAGGGAGAACGTGGGGGGGAAGGGGGGTGGGGGGGGGAGAGAGAGAGGGAGGAACGTTGGGGGGGGAGAGAGAGAGGGAGGAACGTGGTGGGGGGTGGAGAGAGAGGGAGGAACGTGGTGGGGGGTGAAGAGAGAGGGAGGAACGTGGGGGGGGGGAGAGAGAGGGAGGAACGGTGGGGGGGGAGAGAGAGAGGGAGGAACGTGGTGGGGGGGGAGAGAGAGGGAGGGAACGTGGTGGGGGGGGGAGAGAGAGGGAGGAACGTGGGGGGAGGAGAGAGAGGAGGATACGTGGTTGGGGGGGGAGAGAGAGGGAGGAACGTGGTGGGGGGGGAGAGAGCGAGAGAGGGAGGAACGTGGTGGGGGGGGAGAGAGAGGGAGGAACGTGGGGCGGGGAGGGGGGGGAGGAACGTGGGGGGAGAGGGAGGAACGGGGTGTGGGGGGGGAAGTGGAGCGGAGGGGGGAAGTGGAGCGGAGGGGGAAGTGGAGCGGAGGAAGAGGGGAGTGGAAATGAGGAGGGGGAATGGTGGGAACGGGGAACAAGGGAGGAGGGAAATGAGGGAGGGGAGGGGGAATGGGGATAGGGAGGGGAATGGGGGAGGGGGCAATGGGGGAGGGGGGAATGGGGGAGGTTGGAATGAGGGAGAGGAGGGGAAGGGGAAATGAGGGAGGGAGGAATGGAGAGAGGGGCAGGAGGGAATGAGGGGGAGGGTGTGGGGAATGAGGAAGGCAGGAGGGGGTGGGGAATGAAGGGGAAGGGGGGAACGGGGAGGGGGGAATGAGGGAGGGGGATGGAGGGGGGGGAGGGGAATTGGGGAGAGGGAATGAGGAGGGGAGGGGGAGCGAGGCGGATGGGGAGGGGGAGGGAATGAGGCGGTGGGGGGAAGAGGGGGCGGGGAGGGAGGGAGGGGGGGACATGGGGGGGGGGGAAGGCGGGGACAACATTGGCAGAGGGGGACCCACGGCAGGGGGTGGGACAGGGGGGAGGCGGGGGAGGGGGATGGCAATGGGTGAGGGGGGACATGGTGGGGGGGTAGGGGGAGGGGGGACATGGTGGGGGAGGGAGGGGGACAGGTGGGGACATGGTGGGGGACAGGGGGGGAAGAGGGGGACACGGGGAGGAGGGGGCAGACGGTATGGGGAGAAAGAGAAGAGGGAGTCAGAGGAGGGGGCCAGGGGGAGAGAGAGGAGGAGGAAGGGGGAGGAGAGGCGTAGAGAGGAGTGGGAATGGGGGGTGAGAGGGAGCCGGGGAGGGGGTGGTATGGGGGGAGAGAGGGGGGGATGGGGGAGGGTGTGGGAGGGGGGAGGGAGGGGGAGTGGGGGAGAGGAGAGGGGGAGGGGAGAGAGGAAGGTGGAGAGGGGGAGAGAAGGAACGGGGGGGGGGAGAGAGGGGGGATTGGGGTGGAGGGGAAGGGAGAGAGAGGGGGAACAGGGTAGAGAGGGAGGGGGGATAGGGGTACGGGGGAGAATAGGGGTACAGGGGAGAGAGGGAGGGGGAGAGGGGGGAGAGGGTGGGGGATGAGGGGAGAGATGTCACTGAGGGCTGAGGGAGGGGGAGGGAAAAGGGGAAAGGGGAGAGAAGGAGACAAAATACTATAGAATGTAGGGGGGTGGGGGGTTAGAAAAGAGGAAACGGGGCAGGGGGTAAAAAAGGGGAAACTGATCCACTTCGGATCAGACTGGGTGATCGCTTTGCTGAGCACCTTCAGTCTGTGTGTAATCAGGACCCTGACCTTCCTGTCCCCGTTTCCCTTACCTTTACTGCCCCCGCTTTCCCTTTTCCACCCTCCCGCCCCCGCTTTCCCTTTTCTATATTCTGCCTCTGTCCCATTCTCTCACTCCCCCAACATCTTCGTCTGGCACAGCTCACAGCTTCTCTGCTCTTTAGCCATTCGTACTCTTTATTTTCTCTGTGGATAGCTATTAGCAGTCTTTTCTCCTGGTTTCTAAGGCTATTGACTCATCTTTCATTCCCTCCCCTTGCAGTATAAATATCTGCCACTTTCTATGCTTTTTAGCTTTGACAAAGGGTCATCTGGACTTGAAACATCTGCTCTTTTCTCTCCTTACAGCTGCTCCAAGATTTTCCAACATTTTCTCTTCTGGTTTCAGATTCCAGCACCTGCAGTAATTTGCTTTTATTGAGGTTCTTGTGTTACGCCCTGCTGTAACAGGTAATCGAAGGAAGTAAAGCGCAGGCAGTGTTTTAAAAAGAACACACGTGCACACTCTTTTATTCAACAAACAGTTTATCAACATACATGAACTTTAAAATCACAACATGTGTAAACTGTGCAAACATCGGTAATTAAATAATGCAAAGCCAGAAGAGTTGCATTTGTATAGCACCCACCAGTATCTCCAGATATCTCAAAACATTTTACAGCAAATAAAACACTTCTTGAAATGCAATCACTGTTGTCAGGGAGGGGCAAAGGGGCAGCCAATTTGCGCACAATAAGCTCCACAGACTGCAATGAAGACAGTGACTGGGTAATCTGTTTAGTTGGTGTTAAATGTTTTGGAAGGGTAGGGGGCTGGTGGTGGGAAGGATATTGACCTAGACACTTGTGAAGGAACTGCGATCTCCCTTTTTTCATTATTCCCCCTTTTTGGGTGTGTCCAATGCACCGTGCCATGCTCTCCGGAGATTCTTCAGGCTGCGAGGAGATCTCGTCCCCTTGGGGCATGGGTCCCCAGTGCTGCAACACATCAAGAAGGGTTGTCTTTCAGGTTAAGCACGGCCAACCCCACCCTCATCCGCCCACCCTTTCCGTCCCTGCTCCTGCCAAAGGTCGTGCGGCTACTATTGGAATTACACTGAGGGAGGGAGGGAGGGACGGTGGCAAAGTTGGTGTCCATTGGGCTCAATATTCAATGCCAACCTCCTCCCCCCCCACCTCTTCTCTCTCTCTCTCACACACACGTACACACACACAAAAAACCAACACCAACGAACAAAAAATGCATTCAGTTGTCTTCTTGCTCCGTGTGGGATCTTGCTGTGCAGAAACTGGGTCACCTGCCCTCTTCTACATTCACAACAGAGGCTGCCTTTCAAAGTAGTAACATTGCTGACTGGGTGATGCTTTCAGGCATGGCAAGAGGTACTGGAGGGGGAGGGTTGCCGTATTCCTGGGATTGAGCTCCTTGGGTCTCGGGTCCCACGTTTCAGTAACTGATTTGCAGGCAACTCGATAATATCTCTGTGTTATTTTAAATGATTCTTTCACATTGTTCGTGGTGATGGTGGGTGGCTGATTGTTACCTTACTCTTCCTCTGACATAATATCCAGGTAGTTGGAGTCTATGCCCACTTCCTCATAATCTCTCTCGAGCAAAGCCATGTCCTCCTGAGCATCCTGGAACTCCCTTTCCTCCAGTCCCTCCCCCACATACCAGTGCACGAAGGCCCGTTTAGCATACATCTTGTCAAACTTGACGTTCAGGCGGGTCCAGGCCCTAGCAATGGCGGTGGTGTTGCTCAGCATGCATATGGCACGGGGCACCCTGGGCAGATCGCCTCCTGGTACCACTGTCGGGGGCTGGTGGTTGATGCCAATCTGCCGGAAGGAACAATGACATGAGGTTTGGCTGCGGCACACAGAAGGTTCAGAGCTGTTTCTATTGCTTATCTCAGTCACGCTCCTTCTCCTAGTCTGTATCCATCAGAGCGCATTCTCGCAGGTCTGTACCCCAGTGACCCTGTACCCATGTTATCCTGAACCGCAGTGAACCTGTACTCATGGTATCCTGTACCCTACTAACTCTGTACCCATGGTATTCTGTACCCCAGTGAACCTGTAATCAATGTATCCTGTAACCCACTAATTCTGTACCCATGGTATTCTGTACCCCACTAACTCTGTACCCATGGTATCCTGTACCCCAGTGAACCTGTACCCATTAACATGTACAACAGTGAACCTGTACTGATGATATCGTGCACCATAGTGACCCTATACATTAATCTGTACCCTAGGGAACCTATACTCATGGTATCCTACTGCACCATAGTGAACATGTTCCCCTTTATATCCTGTACCACAATGTGTCAGTATTCATTACCCTGTACCCCAGTGATCCTGTACTCATGGTTTCCTGTATCCGAGTGAACTTGTACCCATGGTATCTTGTACCCCAGTGAACCTGTATCAATGGTGTCCAGTACATTTACCCATTAACCTGTACACTAGTGAACCTGTACCGATGATATCCTGTGCTCCAATGAACCATACCCATTGTATCCTGTACTGATGATTTCCAGATCCCAGTGAACCTGAACCAATGTTATCCTGTATCCAAATGAACCTGTACCCATGTTATCCTGTACCCCAATGAGTCTATACTCATTAACCTGTACACCAATGATCCTGTATCCAAGATATCCTTTATGCCAGTGAACCTGTACCTACAGTATCCTGTAACTCAGTGAGCTTGTACCCATGGTACTGTGTATCTAACGAACCTGTATTTGGGGTATTCTCTAGTGACCTTGTATCCCATGGTATCCTGTACTCAGGGTGTCCTGTATCCAGGAATCATAGAATTCCTACAGTACAGAAGAAGGCCATTCAGCCCATTACGTCTGCACTGATAGCAATCCAACCCAGGCCCTATTCCAGTTACTCCATGGATCTGACTGGTCATGCTAACTTGCCCCTTAGTGTCAATCAACCAATCTGTATATCTTTGGACTGCACGCGGAAACCAGAGCACCCAGAAGAAACCCACACAGAAATGGGGAGAACGTGCAAACTCCACAAGTCGCCTGAGGCTGGAATTGAATCTGGGTTTCTAGCACTTTGAGGCAGCAGTGCTAATCAACATGCTACCTCAATCAAATCTGTACCAGCTACTCCTATAGCCCGTACAGTAATTGGCTATGATCAGGGTGTAAAGTTAATAGTGTCACAAGCTTACATTAATACTGTAAGATAGCTATGGAGAATGATAGGTCTGGCCCAAAAGTTAAAATTTTAAATTGGAGCAAGACCAATTTTGATGCTATCAGGCAGGAACTTTCAAAAGTTAATTGAGGGAGTCTGGTAGGTGGCATACTTTCAAAAGTGTGTTAACCAGGGTTCAGGGTAAACACAATTCTCTTGGACTGAAGGGTAATGCTGGCAGAAGTAGGGAACCCTGGATGACTTAGGATATTGAGGCCCTGGTCAAGGAGAAGAAAGAGGGACATGACATGTGTAAGCAGCTGGGATTAAGTGATTTCCTTGAAGAGTATAAGGAGTGTAGGAGTAGAATTGAGAGAGAAATCGGGAGGGCAAAAAAGAGACATGAGATTATTTTGGTAGATAAGGTAAGCAGAATCCAAAGAGCTTCTACAAATATATAAGATGATTAGAGGTTTAGATAGGGTGGACAGTGATAGTCTTTTTCCTAGGATGGAGAAAGCTAGCACGAGGGGACACAGCTTTAAATTAAGGGGTGGTAGTTATAGGACGGATGTCAGAGGTAGGTTCTTTACCCAGAGGGTGGTAAGGGTATGGAATGCCCTGCCTGCTGCAGTTGTAGATGCGCCAAGTTTGGTGGCGTTTAAGAGGTTAGTAGATAAGTTTTTGGATGAAAAGGGAATGGTTTAGGTTAGAGGGTCATTGCTTTTTCTTAATTGGTCGGCGCAACATCAAAGGCCGAAGAGCCTGTTCTGCGCTGTAATGTTCTATGTTCTATAAAGGGCAAAAAAGTAATAAGAAAGAGAATAGGGCCTCTTAAGGAATAATAATGTCATCTATGTGTGGATCCACAAGAGATGGGTGAGATCCTAAATGAATATTTCTCATCAGTATTTACTGTTGAAAAAAGCATGGATGTTAAGAGAGCTTGGGGAAATAAATAGTGACGTCTTCAGGAGTGTACATAGTGCTGGAAGTCTTAAAGATAGATAAATCCCTGGCTCCTGATGAAATGTATCCCAGGACATTGTGGGAGGTTAGTGAGGAAATTACAAGTCCCCTAGCTGAGATATTTGAATCATCGATAATCACAGGTGAGATGCCTGAAGATTGGAGAGTGGCAAATGTTGCGCCTTTGTTTAAAAAGGACTGCAAGAAAAAGCCAGGGAACCATAGGCCAGCGAGCCTCACATCTGTGGTGCATAAATTGTTGGGAGGTATTTTGAGAGACAGGACTTACAGGCATTTAGAGGTACGGAACTGATTAGGAACAGTCAGCATGGCAATAGTGAGTGGATAATCATGCCTCTCAAATTTGATTTGAGTTTTTTGAAGGGGTAACCAAGAAGGTAGATGAAGGCAATACAGTCGATGTTATCTACATGGCCTTTAGCAAGACCTTTGACAAGGTACCACGTGATAGGTTGTTGCATAAAGTTAAATCTCACAGGACTCAGGCTGAGGTATCCAAATGGATATAAAATTGGCTTCTTGACAGAAATCAGAGTGTGACTGTAGGGAGTTGTTTTTCAGACTGGAGGCCTGTCACCAGCAGTGTGCCTCAAGGATCAGTGCTGGATCTGCTGTTATTTGTCATTTATGTTAATGATCTGGATGAGAATATAGGAGGCGTGGTTAGTAAGTTTGCAGATGACAACAAGATTGGTGGCATAGTGAACAGTGAAGGAAGTTATCTTCAATTGCAACTCCTTGATCAATTGGGCCAGCGGGCTGATGAATGGCAGATGGAGTTTAATTTAGACAAATGCGAGGTGATGCATTTTGGTAGATTGAACCAGGGCAGGACTTACTCAGTTAATGGTAGAGCACCGGGGAGAGTTACAGAACAAAGAGATCTAGGGGTAAATGTTCATACCTTCTTGAAATTGGAGTCACAGGTGGACAACGTGGCGAAAAAGACACTTGACATGTTTGGTTTCATCGGTCAGAACACTGAATACAGGAGTTGGGACATTTTGTTGAAATTGCACAAGACATTGATAAAGTCACACTTGGAACAGTATGTGCAATTCTGATCACCCTATTGTCAGAAAGGATATTATTAATCTAGAAAAGAGTGCAGAAAAGATTTACTAGGATGCTACCAGGACTTGATGGATTGAGTTATAAGAAGAGGCTGGATAGACTGTGACTAGGAGGATGAGGGGTGATCTTATAGAGGTCTATAAAATAATGAGGGGCACAGATCAGCTAGATAGTCAATATAAGATATAGGAGCAGGAGTAGGCCATACAGCCCCTCGAGCCTGCCCCGCCATTCAATAAGATCATGGCTGATCTGTAGTGGTTCAGTACCATTTTCCTTCTTTCTCCCCAGACCCTTAATTCCCTTGTCAATTAAAAACCTATCCACTCTTGACTTGAACATATTCAGTGAAGAAGCCTCCACCACCTCATCAGGCAGAGAATTCCAAAGATTCACCACCCTTTGCGTGAAGAAACCCCTCCGCAACTCCGATCTGCATCACCCCGCCAATCTTGAGGCTGTGCCCTCGAGTCATGCTATCTTTGTTAAGCGGGAAGAGTCTCTCAACCTCTACTCTATCCATCCCCTTTATTATCTTATATGTCTCTATAAGATCCCCTCTCAGCCTTCTAAACTCCAAAGAGTACAAACTTAGCCTATTCAGTCTTTCCTCATAATCCAATGCCCTCATCTCCGGTATCAGCCTCGTAAACCTTCTCTGCACCCTCTCCAAGGCCAATATATCCTTCCTCGAATGCGGTGACCAAAACTGCACACAGAACTCCCTACTTTTATATTCTATCCCCCTAGCATAAAGGCCAAAATTGCATTCGCCTTCTTAATCACCTGCTGCACCTGCATACTGTATTTTTGCGATTCGTGCACAAGGACCCCGAGGTCCCTCTGCATCGTTGCATGCTGCAGCTTTTCTCCATTTAAATAGTAATCCTTCCTACCATTATTATTCCCAAAGTGAATAACCTCACATTTGCTAACATTATACTCCATCTGCCAGGTCCTCGCCCACTCAACCTATCCAGATCCCTCTGCAGGCTTTCCACACCTTCCACGCAATTTGCTTTTCCACTCATCTTTGTGTCATCAGCAAATTTTGTCACCCTGCACTTTACCCCTTTCTCCAGATCTTCTCTGTAAATGGTAAATAGTTGAGGCCCCAGCACTGAACCCTGGGGCACTCCACTAGTCACCAGCTGCCAATCAGAATAGTATCCATTAATACCTACCCTCTGCTTCCTATTAGACAACCAATCCTCTATCCAGTCTAACACCCTACCCCCCGACTCCCTGCACCTTAACCTTCTGGAGCTTCTTTTCCCAGAAATAGGGGAGTCTAAAACTAGAGGGCGTAGGTTTAAGGTGAGAACGGAGAGGTACAAAAGTGTCCAGAGAGACAATTTTTTCACATAAAGGATGGTGAGTGCCTGGAACAAGGTGCCAGAGGTATTAGTACAGGTGGGTAAATTTTGTCTTTTAAAAAGCAATTAGATAGTTACAGGGGTACAATGGGTATAGAATGAAATGGGCCAAATGTGGGCAATTGGGATTAGGTTATGGGTTTTCTTTAAAAAAAGGGGCAGCATGGACAAGTTGGGCCAAAGGGCCTGTTTCCATGCTGTAAACCTCTATGAATCCATGAAGTTACTGTGAAAATTCCCTAGGGAATTACCCCAGTGAACTTGTATTGAGAATATGTTGTACCCAAGGTTTATTGTACTCCAGACAAACTATCCAGAATATCCTGTATCCATGGCATTCTGTACCCAGGGTACATAGTACCCCATGGTATCCTGTGCCCAGGGAACCACTAGAATGTGTAACCATGAGAGACTGAACCAAAGGATATCATGTACTCGGAGCATCACTGCACCCTCGAGAGGCAGGACGGGGAGCTCAGAAGGCTGGGTAAATAATCCAAAGATGTGAATTTATATCTCACTGTGACTGGTGAGGTACAGGGTTGTTTGTGGGGTGGAGTGGGTAGAATTTCAATTTGATTAGTTACATAAATAGATAACTAAAATGTAGTCTGAATAATCGTGAGCCAGAAGCTGCTGGATTTCCATAAAATTCCATTTGGTTCTCTAATGACTCCTTTAGGGAAGAGGAAATATGCCATCCTTACCCTAGTCTGGCCTACACGTGACTCCAGATGCCCCACAATAACATCAGTGTGGTCGCCTCTGAACTGTCCCCTTGGAAATGACTAAAACCGGATATTCAGTTTATGGAATCATAGAATGCCTACAGTGCAGAAGAGACTATTTGGACAATCAAGTCTGTATGACTCTCTGTCACAGTGTCTTACCCAGGTCTCCCCACCACTCTGCTTCCCCTGCCCACCTGCCATCCCCCACCCCCCTCTTATTCTCATAATCCCACACATTTTCCATGACTAATTCAGCTAGCCTACAGCTCTTTGAACACTAAGGGACAATTTAGCATGGCCATCTAACCTGTGCATTTTTGTTTTCAAGTTTAAGTTTATTTATTAGTGTCACAACCCGGCTGACAATACAGCAATGAAGTTACTGTGAAAATTCCCCACTCCTGCACCAGTTCAGGTACTCTAAGGGAGAGTTTAGCATGGCTAGTGCACCTAACCAGCACGTATTTCAGACTGTGGGAGTAAACTGGAGTACTTGGAGCATGCAAACAGGCCTGGAAGATGAGGTTTATATTTCCTTTAAACCTTGCCCCTCGCACCTTAAATCTGTTCAGGGGACAGTAATTGACTCTTCCACCAAGAGGAAGCCATTCAGCCCATTGGGTCTGCACTGATACTCTGACACAGAGTATCTTACCCAGGTCCTCTCCCCTGCTCTGTCCCCGGAACCCTGCACATTTACTTCTAATCTACAAATCTTTGAACACTAAGAGGCAATTTAGCATGGCCAATCTACCCAACCTACACATCTTTGAACACTAAGGGACAATTTAGAAGGGCTAATCAACCAAAACTGCATATCTTTGGACTTGGGTGGAAACCAGAGCACCTGGAGGAAACCCATGCAGACAAAGAACAAAGAACAAAACAGCACGGGAAACAGGCCCCTCAGCCCAACGAGCCCACGCCGCCACCCCGATGCTCCCACCTCCACCCACGATTCCTGTCCATGTTTATAGATCTATGAATTAAAAACCAAATTTGAGACAATTTAGGGAGAATTTGTTTTGCCAATTAGCCTGAGAGAGTACATCTTTGGGATGTGGAAGGAAACCGGAGCACCCTGTTTATCTATACCCCTCATAATCTTGTACACCTCTATTAGATCTCCTCTAAGTCTACGTCTTTCTAAGGAAAACAGTCCCAATTTGCCTAACCTTCCCTCATAACTCAGACCTTCCATACCAGGCAGCATCCTGGTAAACCTCCTCTGCACTCTCTCCAGAGTCTCCACGTCCTTCTGGTAGTAAGGCGACCAGAATTGGACGCAGTATTCCAAATGAGGTCTAACCAACGTTTTATACAACTGCAACATTAAAGGCCAGCTCTTGTACTCTATACCCCTTCCTATAAAGGCTAGCGTACTATATGCTTTCTTCACAACCTTCTCCACTTGCTCTGCCACCTTCAGAGACTTGTTCACCTGCACAGGTCCATGGGGAGAATGTGCAAACTCCACAGAGTGAGGGACAATTTTTTCACACAGAAGGTGATGAGTGTCTGGAGCAAACTGCCAGAGGTAGTAGTAAAGGCAAGTACAGTTTCATCTTTTATGAAACGTTTGGACAGTTACATGGGTAAGAAGTTATAGAAGGATATGGGCCAAATGCAAGCAATTGGGATTGGCTTAGGGGTTTAAAAAAAGTTGGCATGGACAAGTTGGGCCTGAGGGGTAAATTTTTACACAGTAGTGGGTGCCTGGAACTCATTGCCGGGGAAGGTAGTGGAAGCAGATATAGTAATGACTTCTAAGGGGTGTCTTGACAAAGAAATACGATGGGAATAGAGAGATATGGTCCCCAGAAGGGTAGGGGGTTTCAGTTCAGTCAGGCAGCATGGTCAGTGCAGAGAGCCAAAGGGTCTGTTTCTGTGCTGTAATTTTCTTTGTTCTGCACTGTAGGGATTCTACGCTTTACCTTTCAGTCTGTGCCCCATCTGATTCTCCACCTCCCTATGGAAATAGCTTCTCTCCTCAGAGATGACCTACCTTGAATCCAGTCGGGCACCAATCCACAAAATTGATGTTGCGCTTGCTCTTAATGGTGGTGATGACGGAGTTCACCTCCTTGGCTGACACATCACCACGGTATAGCATACAGCACGCCATGTACTTGCCCTGGTGGGGGTTACACTTCACCAACTGGCTGTCCGCCTGGAAGCAGGCATTGGTGATCTTTGTCGTGCTGTGGTGGTTGCTGAACTGCACTCCTTTGGGTATCAGGGGGGCGTAGGTCACCAGTGGGAAGTGGATGCGCGGGTAGGGCACCAGGTTGGTCTGGAACTCTGCCAGGTCCACGTTCAGGGCGCCCTCGAAGCGCAGCGAGGCGGTGATAGAGGACACCACCTGCGCCACCAGCCGGTTGAGGTTGGTGTAGCTGGGCTGCTCGATCTCAAGGTTGCGCCAGCAGATGTTGTAGATGGCCTCGTTGTCCACCATGAAGGCGCAGTCGGAGTGCTCGAGGGTGCAATGGGTGACCAGCACGGCGTTGTAGGGCTCAACCACAGCGGTGGAGATCTGAGGAGCTGGGTAAACCGAGAACTCCATCTTGGTTTTCTTGCCGTAGTCAACAGAGAGCCTCTCCATCAGGAGGGAGGTGAAGCCTGAGCCCGTTCCACCCCCAAAGCTGTGGAAGATGAGGAAACCTTGCAGCCCGGTGCACTCTTCAGCCTGTCAGGGAAAGGAAAGAACAACAGGGCTGAGAAGGCTGAACTCCAAGAAAAGGGTCGCACAGATCGGACTTGTGTTCTCTCAGGATTAAAGGGGCGATCTGATCGAGTTCTTGGCAGGAGAGGATGGTTTGAGATGATTAAATGATTTGACATGATCGATGGAGGGAAACTGTTTCCTCTGGTGGGGAATTTGGGGGCAGGAAGAGTCTAAAACAGGGAAAGTACAATCTTCAAAAGGATAGTCGGGTGCCTTCAGGGGTGACTTTAGGAACTACTTCCTCGCAGAAAGGGAAGGCGAAATCTGGAACTGTCGAAGCTGGAGAAGGAAGTGGGAGTCAACTGGAGATATTAAAGCTGAGATTGATCAATTTATGTTGGAAAAAGGGGGCGGGGGAGATAATTAAAGGCACTGGAATCGACACAGGTGGATCATTTAAAGGTACAGATCAGAAGTGATCTCACTGAATAATGAAAAAGGCTCTCCTAAAGTTGAATGTTCCTGTGTGAATGGGCCTCCTCATGTTCCTATATAACAGCTTTGAGAGGAACTAAATGTCTCCCCCCACTCAATTCCTGTGTAACAGACTTGAGAGAGGCTGAATGGCCTTCTCCTGTTCCTGTGCAACTGGCTCGAGGGGCTGAATGGCCTTCCCTTGTTCCTGTGTAACAGATTCAAGAGGGGCTGAATGGCCTTCCCCTGATCCTGAATAACACTCGAGAGGGGCTGAATGGCCTCCACCTGTTTCTGTGCAACGGGCTCAAGAGGGACTGAATAGCTTTCTCCTGTTCCTGTATAATCGGCTCATGAGGGGCAGAATGGCCTCTTCCTGTTCCTGTGTAACAGGGATAATGAGGTTTCTGAATTGGCAGCCGTGCCTTCAGCTGCCTGAGTTCTCAACTCTAGAATTTCCTCCGTAAATCTTTTTCTCCTCTCTCATTAAGGTGCTTATAAAATCAACCTCATCGATCGAATATTCTCACCGCACATTTTAACATCCAGTTACACAACTGTGTCAAGCACTGTTGCATAACTCTTGTGTGAAGTGGCTTGGGAACGGGTGTTTATCACAGTAATGGTGCCCTGTTTTTGTGAGCTGATCAGGTTGGCATCTGGGCAAGCAGAAAAAGAAGTAGAGGGATTGAGAGAAGTGTCAGGCGTGAAGCTTTAATAATGCTTGGCCATTCAAACTCCCCTTAAAGAACACCCAATCTTCCCTGAACTCAGAATGAGATACAGAGTCATTGTGTCTACTCTTCAGTGACAAGTTAGATAGACCATCGGTGCTCACCAGCCAGGTCCACACAGGATGAGAGGTGTTATCACTTCAAGGGAAGAAACTGTACACAGAAGGCACTGACACTGATTTATTTTTCATGAATGACCTACCACCTTACGTATGCGATCCAGGACCAGGTCCACTATCTCCTTGCCGATGGAGCAGTGGCCCCGTGCGTAGTTATTTGCCGCATCCTCTTTGCCAGTTATCAGCTGCTCAGGGTGAAAGAGCTGCCGGTAGGTGCCGGTACGGACCTCATCTGGGGGACAGGGCAAGGGATAGACAGTCGTTAATGGAGTGCCTCATTCATTGGTCAACATTGGGTTGAAACCTCTGCCACCCTGTGTCCAAATTCATAGTAGTTCTGTTTCCCTGTCAGTATTAACTGGCCAACATCCATCTTATGAACATTCGAATTAGGGAGTAGGCACAAGGCCACTCGGTCTCCTTCAGCCTGCTCCACTGTTTGGTAAGAACATGGCTGATCTGACTAACCTCAACCCCACATTCCCATTGACCTCCAACCCCTGTCCTAATAACCTTTCAACTTTCCCTTTTGTAATCAATAATATATTTCCTGCTGCCTTAGTTATGTTAAAAGCTTCCTCCCACCTTCTGAGGAAGAAACTTCCAGAGAGTTTCCACCCTCTGAGAAAAAATAATTTCTGATTGTCTCTGTCTTCAATGGCATCTTATTTTTACAATAACCCCCAGTTATAGATCACTGACAAGGGGAAACATCATCTCCATAGCCAGCCTGTTAAAGTCCTCACAGGATCTTCAAGGTTATAATCAAGTCGTCTCCTAACTCTTCGAGGTTCCACCGGGTACAAGTGTCATCTGTCTATCTTTTCCTTGTAAGATGACCTGCCTACTCCTGGTCCCAGTTAACACTAGCTCCCATAACTTTCCCTATCTCTATAATCTCTAGCCCCTCCAATCCTCCTTATCTTTGTAACCTCATCCAGCCCCTACAATCCTCCCTGTCTGTGTAACTTCCCCAACCCCTACAACCCTTCCCCCATCTCTGTAACTTCCTCAGTCCCTACAACCCTCCCTATCTCTGTAACCTCCTCCAGCCCCTACAGCCCTCCATCCCTAGCTATGTAACCCCCTCTATCCTCTACAACCCCCCCCATATCTCTGTAATCTTCTCTAGCCCCTATAACCCTCCCTATCTCTGTAACTTTCTCCAACATCTACAACCCTTCCTATCTCTGTAACTTCCACCAGCCTCTACAACTCTCCCTAACTTTGTAACCTCCTCCAGCCCTTACAACCCTCCCTACCTCTGTAACTTCCTCCAATGCCTTAAATGCTCCCTATCTCTGTAACCCTCTCCAGCCCCTACATCCTTTCCTATCTCTGTAATCCTCTTCAGTTTCTACAACACTTCGTATCTCTATAATGTTCTCCAGTCCCTACAACACTCTATCCCTGTAGCATCCTCCAGCCCTTATAACCTCCCTATTTCTGTAACCTCTTCCAGCCACTAAAACCTTCCCTGTCTCTGAAACATCCTACAACCCTCCGAGATCTCTGTGCTTTTTCCAAATCCGGCATTTCCCGCATTGTTCGATTCCCATCACTCCAACATTGAAGGCCATGTCTTCAGCTGATTGGGGGGGCCCTAAGCTCTGGAATTTCCTTCCTAAACCTCTCTCTCTCTCTCTCTCTCTCTCTCCCCCTCCTATTTTCTTCCAGACTTTCCTTGAGCCTGCCGTCTTCAACCAAGCTTTTCAAACACTCGTCACGATATCTCCTTATGTGTCTCAGGGGTCATGTTTGTTTCACACTCCTCTGGAGGGGCCTGAGTAACTTATAGCCACTTTAAGGGTGCTGTGTATAATTTCAGCTGCACTTGTAGAGGATAAGATTTGACAGGAATGTTCTTGACTCAAAGCAACTCCACCTGCACTCCTTTATATACACCTATAAAGAATATAGGGGTATATTCTTTATACCCCTATATAAAGAATAGGGGTAGTTCACTAGCTCATAGAAATCATACAATGCGTGAAGCCATTTCGCCTGTCAAGTCTGTACCAGCAACAATCCCATCTAGGCTTGTTCCTGTCACTCCATATTTACCCCATTACTCCCTCAAATCTCTGCATCCCAGGACACGAAGGGTAATTTAGTATGGCCAATACATCTAACCCGCACGTCTTTGGACTATGGGAGGAAACTGGAGCACCTGGAGGAAACCCACGTAGACATGGGGAGAATGTGCAAACTCTACACAGACAGTGACCCAAGCCAAGAATCAAACCCAGGTTCCTGGAGCTGTGAATCAGCAGTGCTAATCACTGTGCCATTGTGCCACCCAGACTCATTCACTCTGACATGTCTTGAACCATCAGTATAGGGAATCAGTAAGAAGTTGCGTTCTGGAGGGTCTGTAAACTCAGACCCAGGGACCAGCACTGCCTCTGAGTGCTACAGACCCAGGTTCGATTCTCGGCTTGGGTCACTGTCTGTACAGAGTTTGCACATTCTCCCTGTGTCTACGTGGGTTTCCTCCAGATGCTCTAGTTTCCTCCTGCAGTCCAAAGTTGTTCGGCGGATTGGTCATGCTGAATTGTTCTCCTGTGTCAGGGCAACTAGCTAGGGTCAATGCATGGAGAAAGGGCCTGAGTAGGATTATGTCAGTGCAGATCCAATGGGCTGAATGCCCTCCTTCTGTGCTGTAGATGCTATGATTTGATGAATTTAAATTCAGTGAGGGTATTCTGGAATTGATAAATAGTCTCAGTAATGGTCAACTTGAATCTATTGTCCCTCAAGGCCCTGAGGGGAAGTGGTGGCAGAGTAGTGGTATTGTCACCTTTTAGGACTGAGGTGAGGAGAAAGGTCTCCATCCAGACAGTGGTTATTGTGTTTCTATGTCACTGGACTAGTAATCCAGAGACCCGGGTAATTGTGGGATCCTGTATGCTTAGCCCTGTGTGTTTCAGTCTAGGCAAAGACTTCATTTTAAGGTATTTCTGCCTAATTACATTTAAATGCTGTATTGTAGGGGTTAACTAACTCGGCTGAACTGACCAATTGTAGCAAACTTGACTCCATGTCAAATCAGAAGGTGTGACGGGTTGGCTAAAAATTAACTGCATTCTTGAAGAGTACACAACACAGGCAAACAAGTTTCCCATAACAGCAGCTATGAGGATTGTTTTTCTAGATGGAAACAACATGCGAAAAAACATTTCCAATAACAAGATAAAGGTTGGATACAGGGTGGGTAAAAAACACTTCTAATAATGAGATCAGGGTTGAAATATATTTTGGTTTTTGAGTGTTCACTTCGGTTAGTTCGCTTTTCTTGATTCTATCATGTTTATTTTTTAAGTTTTTTGCAATAAAAGAAATCTTGTACCGGTGCTGTCCTCTGTTCAAATGAATGAGTGGACCTAACAGTAATGATCTGGGTTGAAATCTCGCCACGACCGATGGTTTAACATGAATTGTTAAAAATCTGTAAAACTGTAATGATGACAATCAGGCCATTGAGGTTGGCCTATTGGAGTATGAACTCCTTAATTAAGGATCCAATTGATGGCCCAATCAGGGAGTCTTTACCTTGCACTTAACCAGGAGTGTCAGATTCTCTGGCACCCCCAGTTGGTAGACTGCTAGCACTCTGTGTACTGCTGTTAGAGTTGTAAATAATGGGGTTTTGGAGAAGGGACTTCTGTCTTTGCAGACTTACTGCAGAAACCACTGCTTGTTGTTGGAACAACCCATCCGATTCACTAATGTCCCTGAGGGAAAGAAATCTGTATCCTGAGCTGGTGAGCCTAGACCCCCCTCAAAATGGTTGACTCATAAAATGGCCTCTGAAATGACTGAGATACTCAATTCAATGGCAATTAGGGATAGGCAACAAATACTGGACTTGTCAGTGACACTCATACCCAGTGATAGTGTAAAGAACATTTTTAAATTTTTTGTATTTTCACTGAGACTACATCTCCAATGCACAATGTTGCCTTGAAAACAACCAAAGATTCTCTGGAATAACAAGGCTGAGCGTTGTGTGAAAATGATGAAATTTTTAAATTTTTCACTATTTTTAAAGACAATTAACAATGGTTTAATGGTCATCATTAGACTTTTAATTCCATAGTTTTACTGGATTCAAATTCTACCTTCTCCCAAGGTATATTTGAACTCAGGTTTCCAGAGCATTACCCGTGGTCTCTGGATTGCTAATCCAGCAATAATATCACAATGCCATTACCTCTCCTACTGTGAATAACTTAATTAAACTGTAGAGCTCAGAACATCAAAAAGTTTGATGTAAAAGCAAATAGTTGGAAGTGGAGAGATAGAGTATACTAGATGGAGCATGAATGGAAATTTACATTAGGAAGATAAGGGAAGTGACTTGAATTTAAAGATCATATTTCAATGTAACATGTGCATCGATTTTGGAGCATAAATATAATAACATAACATGAAAGGCCTGTAAATCCTGAGAAAGGGTAATGCTAAGGGAAGAGAAACATAGAAACTAGAAGCAGGAGTAGGATATTTGGCTCTTCGAGTCTGCTCTGCTATTCATTATGATCATGGTTAATCATCAAATTCAAAATCCTGATCACATCTTCCCCTCATATCCCTTGATCCCTTTAGCCCCAAGAGTTATCTCTAATATATTCTTGAAATCACACAATGTTTTGACCTCAACTACTTTCACCACCCTCTGGGTGAAGACATTTCTCCTCAGCTTAGTCCGAAAAGTTTTATCCTCAAACTAGTTCTGGACTCTTCCACCATCGGGAATATTCTTTCTGAAGCTACCCTGTCTAATCACATGAAATTTTAAATTTTATACGAGATCCCCTCTTATTCATTTAAAGTTTATTTATTTAGTCACAAGTAAGTCTTACTTTACACTGCAATGAAATTCCCCTAGTCACCACACTCTGACACCTGTTCAGGTCAATGCACCCTAACTAGCATGTCTTTCAGGCTGCAGGAGGAAACTGGAGCACCCGGACAAGACCCTTGCAGACATAAGGAGAACATGGAAACTCCGTTCAGACAGTGACCCAAGTCTGGCATCAAACCCAGGTCCCTGGCATTGTGAAGCCACAGTGCTAACCACTGTGCCATTATGTTGCCCACTAAATGCGAATGAATACAATCCTAACTGACTTAGTCTCTCCTCATATGCATTTAGAACAATAGAGCTAAAAATGAAAAAGGATATACATATTTAAAGAGGGTGGAAGACTGTTGGTTAGTGTGAGCTTGAAGCAGGGTTGTAAATAAGCTGCTACTGTCACTCTCAGAGAGAAATGTTTGGGTCTGCAATGTTTTGAAATGAGTCATGGCTCGATATTGAATGAGAAAAAAGGGGGAAAGTTTGTGTAAGATTTCACCAATGGGAAAAGCAAATGTGTGGCTACATTATTGGAATTTTCTAGGTTAAAATCTATGAGGACTGTTTATTGGAAGGGATTTTTAGCTCTATGTACATTTACAAAAATTAGGAAATGTTTGTAGAAGTACTGTTAACTATGTAAATGTAATCTTGTGTTTTGGAATTTATTTTCATTTTCTTTTTTAATAGATGTTTAAATTTAATTTGTAAAATCTTCACAAGTGGTTTGTAATTCTTTCTCCTGACTTAAGACACCTTCTTATCAAATATTTCATTTATTTGGCCTTTTAGAAGGCTGACAGCAAATTCCCACATAAGAGATTAGCACGGAAAATTAAAGTGCGTGGTGTTAGGGGCAGTGTATTGGGATAGATAGAAAACTGGTTGGCAGACAGCAAACGAAGAGTAGGAATGATGTGAAGTTACCGGTGTTGGATTGGGGTTGGCACAGTAAGTAGTCTCATAATACGAGGTTAAAGTCCAACAGGTTTATTTGGCAGCACGAGCTTTCGGAGCACTGCCCCTTCATCAGGACACTCACTGATGAAGAAGCAGTGCTCCGAAAGCTCGTGCTACCAAATAAACCTGCTGGACTTTAACCTGGTGTCGTGAGACTACAAAGAGTAGCAAAAACCAGATGTTTTTTAAATGGTAAGCAGTGACGTCTGGGGGTAACACAGGGATCGGTACCAGGATCCAACTATTCATGATATATAGTAATGACTTAAATAGGGGAACTATAAGTGATATATCCCAGTTTGCTGATGACAGAAAGCTGGGTGAGATGGTGAGTTGTGAAGAGGGTGCAGAGATGCTTCAATATTATTTGGACAAGCTGAGTGAGTGGGCAAATGAATGGCAGATACAGTTCAATTTGGATAAATGCGAGGTTATCCACCTTGGTAGCAAAATGGGAAGGCAGATTATTATCTGAATGGTCATAAATTAGTATAAGGATCTTTATCTGAGTGGCCTTGTACCCCATTTACTGGTGTACAAGCATGCAGGTGCAATAGGCAGTGGAAAAGGCAAATGGTATATTGGTCTTCATGCTGAGAAAATTCGAGTATTGGAGCAAGGATGTCTTGATGTAATTGTATAGGGCTTAGTGAGGTTGCATCTGGGATATTGTGTCCCATTTTGTCTCTCTTTGAGGACGGATATTCTTGATTTAAATGGAACACAGAGAAGATTTACCAGACTGATTGCTGGGATGGCAGGACTGATGTATGAGGATAGATTGAGTCAGTTACGACTGTATTCACTAGAGTTCAGAAGAATGAAGGAGTGATCTCATAGAAATCTAAACAGAGAGGACCAGTTAGGGTAGATGCAGGAAGTATCTTTCCGGTAGTAAGAGTGTCCAGAATCAGGGGTCACAATCTGAGGATACAGGGTACAGCACTTAGGATGGGGCTGAGGAGAAATTTCCTCACCGAGAAGAGGTCAGCCTGTGGAACTTGCTACTACAGGAAGTAGCTGAAGCCAAAACAAGAATCAGAATCAGTTAGATATAGCTCTTGGGGTGAAGGGGACCAAAGAATGTGGAGGAAAGGGTGGGATCAGGCTATTGAGTTGGATGATCAGCCATGATCATAATGAATGGCAAAGCAGACTAGAAGGGCTTTCTCCTGCTCTTATTTTCTACGATTCTACATTTATATCAATTGCAAAATCATTGCGTTATCTTGTTCATGTTTCTCTTTTGGATTTGCACAGCCTGCCATATCATAACACAAAGAATTTAGGACAGCCATCGACACAAAAATCTTACCGATCACAGTGGGCTCCAGATCAATGAACACCGCTCGGGGAATGTGTTTACCCGCCCCCGTCTCACTGAAGAAGGTGCTGAAAGAGACGTCGACCCCTCTGGAGTTCTTGCAAGTACGCATTTTCCCATCTGGTTTGATTCGGTGCTCCAAGCAATACAACTCCCAGCAAGCATTGCCAATCTGCACACCAGCTTGGCCAATATGGAGTGAAAGACATTCCCGCTATGGTGGAAATAACATTCGATTATTTACATGGTTGTGGTGGGCAGTGCTTTAGCAGGTAAGTGGGAGGATGGAAATGAGGTGAATGTGTGTGTGGGTGTGGGTGGGTGGTATTAAGAAATGGCCACTTGCTGCCTATCATGCATGGTGTGTGCCCCCCTCCCCTCTCCTCCCTATGAAATTATCTGTTGAATCTCTCCCTTATTTGGCTGTGCCACAGCATTATAGAATCTTACAGTGCCGAAAAGGCCCTCTTGACCCATTGAATCTGTACTGACGTTTAAGAAACATCTGACCTCCCTCCTAATCCCATCTGCCAGCATTTGACCCATAGCCTTGTAAGTTATGACATGCTGAGTGCCCATCCAGGTATTTTTTAAAGGATGTGAGGCATCCCGCCTCCACCACTCTCCCAGGCAGCATATTTCAAATGAAAGTTTTCTCCACATAACCCCTCTGAACCTCCTGCCCCTCACCTTGATCCAATGTCCCCTCGTGACTGATCCTGGAACAAAGGGGAACAGCTGCTCCCTATCCACTCTGTCCATGCCCTTCATAATCTTGTACACCTCCATCAGTCACCGCTCAGTCTTCTCTGCTCCAACTAAAACAGCCTTCATAACTTAAGTGTTCCATCCCGTGCAGCATCCTGTGACTGTCCTCTACAATCCCTTCAGTTCTCTGCTCTGGTCCTGATTTCTTCAATCACTGTATGCTGCCCT
Organism: Sphyrna mokarran; assembly: GCA_024679065.1. Taxonomy (NCBI): domain Eukaryota; kingdom Metazoa; phylum Chordata; class Chondrichthyes; order Carcharhiniformes; family Carcharhinidae; genus Sphyrna; species Sphyrna mokarran. Next base: position 80,432,948 of record JAGIQG010000013.1, on the reverse strand, counting down.
CTTTCCCCAGCCATTGTCTTTTTTACTCACACTTATCCTTGCGCTGCTCACTCATAGAATCCATAGAATCCCTGTAATCCATTCAGTCCATCATGACTGCACTGACACTATCCAACCCAGACCCTATTCCCATAACCCCACATATTTATCCCGCTAACCCTCCTGACACTAGGGTCAATTTAGCATAACCAACCTGCTTAACTGTTCATCTTTGAATTGTGAGAGGAAACAGGAGCACCCAGATGTGTAAACTCCACACAGACATCACCCAAGCCGGAATTGAACATGTGTCCCTGGCGCTGTGAGGCACCTATGTGAACTACTGTGCCACCATATCCCCCCGAACTCCATGCCCATCTCCCTCACTCTATGCTAAACTTGCTGTGTTTACGTCCCTGTCCTCTTCATCATTCCTGGTCCCACACTGTTTATCATTCACTACCTGACATCCTCTATAGACTTTTGTGGTGTGTTCTCCTCTTTTTCGCAGCAAGTGCCTGAACCCCCAGAAGAATACAGGACTTTGGAGCTGTGGCAAGCCATCCAGCCCTGTGAAACAGCTCTGTCAGTCATGAAGATCATGGCTGATCTCCCACTAACCACAACTCCCCCTTCTTGTCCCCAAGTTCATTCTCTGAATCTCCTATCAATCAAGAATCCATCTTAGAACATAAGAATTAGAAGGAGGAGTAGGTCATCTGGCCCCTCGAGCTTGCTCCACCATTCGATAAAATCATGGCTGACCTTTTCACAGCTCACCATAACCCTTAATTCCTTTACTGTTCAAAAATGTAACTATCCTTGCCTTAAAAACATTCAATGAGGTAGCCTCAACTGTTTAACTGGGCATGGAATTCCACAGATTCACACATTCTAAATCTGCTTCCCCTTATTTTGAGGCTATGCCCCTTAGTTCTGGTTTCACCTGCCAGTGGAAACAACCTCCCTGCTTCTATCTTATCTATTCCCTTCATAGTCTTATATGTTTCTATAAGATCTCTCCTCATTTTTCTAAGTTCCAATGAGTATAGCCCCAGTCTACTCAGTCTTTCCTCATAAGCCAACCCTCTCAACTCTGGAATCAACCTAGCAATCAATCTTGAATAACTTCAATGCCCCAGCCTCCACTGCTTCCTGGGGAAGAGATTTTTTTGGTGTCCTGCTCATGGTGTCTCAAACTATTCCAAAGGCTTACATCCTCCCACTCTCCTCCTCACTATTGAGAATTGCATTCTTACCATCAATCCTTCTGGCCACCAATTCAGGCAAGCCCCTTCCCCTACTGTGCCTCCTTGTCCTCAGATTCTTATTTAAATCAATCTTGGGATATGGGCATTGCTGACTTGGCCAGCAATTATTGCCCATTCTTAAACGCCCCTTCAGAAGGTGGTGGTAAATTGTCACCATAAGCTGTTGGAGTTTCATGTAATGTAGGTACACCCACAATACTGTTATGGAGGGTGTAATAGGATTTTGACCCACTGACCGTGAAGACATGGTTGTTATATTTCCATGTTAGGATGGTTTCTGTGTATATGTGTGTGTGTTGTGTGTGTGTGGTGAGGGAGGGGGAGGGATCTTCCAGATGCCCTTGTCCTTCTAGGCACTAGATGTTGTGGAGATTGGGTGGCACTGTCAAAGGAGCTATGAGTTTCTGTAATGCATCTTGTAGATGGTACACAGTGCTGCCTCTATGTGCAGAGGGAGTGAATGTGGTGATGGGGCTACTTTGTCCTGGATAGTCTTGGGCTTCTCAAGTATTGAGAACTCATCCAGGGGACTGGAGAGTACTCCATGATACTCCTGTTTTGTGTCTTGTAGGTACTGGGCAGGTTTTTGGGGGAGGGGGATGGTGGTGGGGGGGTTGGGCCTTGGTGGATTCAGGAAGAGAGTTACTCTCCACAGCATTCCCAGCCTCTGATCTGCTCTGGTAGCCACAGTATCTGTACAACTGGTTCAGTTAAGTATCTGGTCAATGGTGATGCCTGGGATGTTGATAGTAGTTGGGGGGGGGGGGGGGGGTAATTGCATCCAGTCTGGGTGTTTCACATTGGGAAAGATGTGAAATCTTTAGTGGGACAGTGTATAAGATAGATTCACGAGAATGATTTTAGGGATGAGGAACCGCCTGCTGGACACTCACCATCTTGTGTTATTGTTCCTGTTGCGTGTCAAGAAATTGCCTCCCTCACTCCTATGGTACAGACAATGACTACGATAAGCTCACTCCAACAGCAAGGCTTCTGATTCGTCACCAATGAGAATCCTTGCAGTCAGGTCGTCTCTAATTAGCTGCTGTGCAAAATGAAGCAAGGAATGAATGAGATAGTGTGATGATACATTTTTGCTTAAGGAGAACATTTTAAAATTCAGCTTTCTTCCACAGGCAGGCAGTTTGTCTGGAAGGAATACAGCTCAGATGTTGGGAGAGCAGTATAATTATTCATTTTAGCCATGTAATGTTTAATGTAATCCCCCTGGGGTTTTTGATTAGGTTGATTGACAAAGTCCTGTGAAATGTAGTTAATGGGTTTGTAATAGAGAAACAGCTTTCAGTTCTGCCAGAGGTTTGTTCAAAGACAGTGGCCTGCCAGTGGTTCTGAAATATTCTCTCTCTCTGAAAGCTTTCTGGACTGTCTACACTTATTATCTACAATAAGTGTAGACAAAAGTATAGACGGAAATATAGCAAGCATATTTCCGGTTGCTAACTGTATTTAAAGTGCAATTTTAAGTCTGTAAGAGAATGTTGTTAATTTGGAATTGAAAGAGAAATAGTTAGAAATTGGAGTTGTTCTTTTCATTTTTTTAACTGTAAATCAACTATTAAGAATTAAGCTGCTTCATTATGTTAAGGCTACACAAACTTTTACTAAATACAATTTGTTTCACTATAAAAGATCCCAAATTTGTCAGTGGAATTACTCTTGAAGTGAAGCACCCTGTCCTTACATTTATGCCAAAATTGAAAAATTGTTGGGATCTAGTTCAGTTAAGGATCTGATTCTTCCCATTGCTCTTGGCCCAGTTGCTTGCATAGTTACCAGATCTTGTCCTCCCAAACTGCAGAGAGCAGTGGTCAAAGAAATTGAAGGTGACTGCAGAACCTTGTTGATCTCCTGGCTGCTGACCTGCTCTGATATTCATCCCCAGGTGTGCAGTTCATGAATGGAGTTGCTTCAAGACTGTCTGTCTTCAGCAAAGGTGCCTGCCAATGGGTACTCGCTCTCCATCTTGCAAAAAGACATCACCAAGGGAGTGTTGGTGAGATTCTCTCTGGCCGTGCCTGAGGGGCGTTCCTTCTCCATCTTTTGCAAGTTAGCTGTCCCTTTTCCCATCAGGATTTCCCTTTCCTGGGCTCCAGCTCAGAAATCACAGTCTGTCATTAGTAACTTGATATTCCTGACCTGTGGACACTTTTCCTCCATTTTACTTACGTTGGCAGCTGGGTCAGTGAACAAGGTTCCTCAACCCACCCAGGTTCCAAATTCATTGGGACCCTCTCTGAGACTAGTTCCTCTACTTTGTGCGGACCTTGAGGGACGTTGGAAGCATCCACAACTGTTTTTGCAAGCTCACTGTGGTTGAGATGGCCATCCTGACAGGGTCTGGCCTCAGCAATCTGCCGTGGCCTCACACCGTCCCACTTTTGCCTTGAGAGGGCCTTGGGCTCCAAAGGGATGGGTGGGGGTGAGGGGGGGGCAAGGTGGTCGTTCCCCAATCATTGCTTACAGGGCAACTTTTCTCAAAAGCACCTGAATCTCCTATTGGTCGATACTTTGAAAGACCTACGAAGCCACCTGAAAACTCTGTACAGATTCGACCCAGCCCACTGAGTCAAAATCTATCTCTTATAATCTGATTCAGCAAGTATCTCACATGGCCTGCACCAATACTCAATTGGACTCACTGTAATGGATAAATCCCCCTTTCGTCAATATCAGATTGTGTTACTTTGACAACCACTTGCTTGGCAGGAGGTTGCAATATTCCAATTTCAAGGGCTACCTCCTCAGCCATCATGGCAATTGAGATCTTTGTCTTGGACCTCAAAACATAGAAGATAGGATCAGGACGAGGCCATTTGGTTCTTTGAACCTGCTCCATCATTCATTACGATCATGGTTGATCATCCAACTCAATAGCCTGATCCTGCTTTCTCCCCATAACCTTTGATCCCATTTGCCCAAGTGCTATATCCAGCCGCCTCTTGAATACATTCAATATTTTGGTGCGGCGGACCAGTCTGCTGACTATTCTGCCTCATTAACTGATGGGGGAACGGAGATGGGATTTATTGATACTAATAACTTCCTATATCCCCAAAAGAATGAAGGGATCATCTACGTTGACATAAACTTTGTTTATAGTGGGCGTGGAATCCAAGCTGTGGGTGGAAGGAGGTGTTGGGGAGAAGCAATACTTACCCTCAGTAACTGCTGATGTGTGGACAGTTGGCAGGTAGAACGCTAAAACACCAGTAAACGTCCGGCAAACAGCGTAACCATGGAAGTGGGCGATGCAGGACGATGTCGACAAACATGGCGGGTACCTTGACAACACGGGACTGTGTCACAATGGCTTTGCACTGGACAGTGTGACATCAGTGCGATCTACGCTTCGCCAACGTAAAGAGTCTCAGTCCTGGAGCTGAGAAACAAAATACAGGATGGGACGCATGAGGCACAAAAGGAAGTTTTCACCACCTGAGAGTGTCCCCCCAAAGGCCAACCTTTGTGGATTCCTTCCTTAAAGAGCGGGAAGATGTTGCCGTAGTGTAGTCAGGTTCAGGAGAATGGCCGTGAAGATGAGAGGGATGTAAGTGGAATTCAGGAGTAACATAGAACATAGAACATTACAGCGCAGAACAGGCACTTCGGCCTTCGATGTTGCGCTGACCAATTTTGAAAAAAGCAATGACCCTCCAAACTAAACCATTCCCTTCTTCCATAAACTTATCAACTAACCTCTTAAACGCCACCAAACTTGGCGCATCTACAACTGCCGCAGGCAGGGCATTCCACTCCCTAACCACCCTCTGGTAAAGAACCTACCTCTGATATCCGTCCTATAACTATCACCCCTTAATTTAAAGCTGTGTCCCCTCATGCTAGCTTTCTCCATCCTAGGAAAAAGGCTTTCACTGTCCACCCTATCTAAACCTCTAATCATCTTATATGTTTCAATAAGGTCTCCTCTTAGCCGCCTTCTTTCTAACGAAAACAACCTCAAAATCCCTCAGCCTCTCTTCATAAGACCTGCCCTCCATACCAGGCAACATCCTGGTAAACCTTCTCTGTACCCTCTCCAATGCCTCCACATCTTTCTTATAATGTGGGGACCAGAACTGCACACAATACTCCAAGTGCGGCCGCACTAGAGTTTGTACAGTTGCAACATGACGTTGCGGCTCCGAAATTCAATCCCCCTACCAATAAAAGCTAAGACTCCATATTCCTTCTTAACAACCTTCTCGACTTGACTGCCTACTTTCAGGGATCTATGCACATACACACCAAGATCCCTCTGTTCATCAAGACTACTAAGAATCCTACCATTAGCCCTATACTCTACACTTTTATTATTTCTGCCATAGTGCATTACCTCACACTTTTCCACATTCAACTCCATTTGCCACCCCTCGGCCCAGCTCTGCAACTTGTCTAAGTCCCTCTGCAAACTATAACACCCCTCTTCACTATCTACCACTCCACCGACTTTAGTGTCATCTGCAAATTTACTAATCCATCCTTCAATACCCTCATCCAGATCATTTATAAAAATTACAAACAGCAGGGCCCCAAAACAGATCCCTGAGGTACACCACTTGTAACCGAACTCCACGATGAATAATTTCCATCAACCACCACCCTCTGTCTTCTATCAGCTAGCCAATTCCTCATCCAATTAGCTAAATCACCCTCAATCCCATACATCTGCATTTTCTGCAGAAGCCTTCCATGGTGAACCTTATCGAACGCCTTACTAAAGTCCATATACACCACATCAACTGCCTTACCCCCATCCACCTCTTTGGTCACTTTTTCAAAAAACTCAATAAGGTTAGTAGGCACGACCTACCCTTCACAAAACCATGCTGACTATCCCCAATCAATTCATTTCTCTCTAAATAACTATAAATCCTATCCCTAATAATTCTCTCCAATACTTTGCCCACATCTTCACTCGGAGAGCGATGAGAATGTGGAATGGTTGCAATAAAAAATGTCAATGTGCTTTAAGGTGGGGACGGAGTAGGGGAGAAAGTTGCTAATTGCTTGGGAGAAAAGAAGGATATCGGGTTAGAGGAGATACAAAGTACGGGATGTGAGGAAGCATGTCTGTGGGGTATGAGCACCAGCATGTATGGGATTGCTTTCTAGTTGACCTCTGAATCTTTCAGAGTTGTAAATGCTGAGACATTGGCTCAGTTGAGCAGGGATGCAGAGACCATCTTCCTGACCAGCAACAGGGCCAGGAAGAGGGAAATGTGTCTTGAATGGGAAAGTAGCAGAGCAGAGTAACATCTGGAGTTGGTCGGGGAAAATGGAACCTGGGAGCACTCAGCACAGTGAAAATTCAAAATTTAAAATGCAAAGTGTTCTTTTGCATGAAACAGATAGGGCATGGAATCTAAACAAATTATTAGTTATCTCTCCTACTTCTCCAGAGCCCCAATAAATGAGGGTGATTCGTAAGAGATCTCAAGACAATACTTGGTGTGGGATCTGTCTCTAGTGGATCACCATGCACTCACCCAATAAAGGATCACTGTCTAGTTGATTTCGGATATCTATCAGTGTAGGTGCCTCACTAGATGATTTTTGGCAACACCCCCCACCAGCCATCCAACCACGTTGTGTGGGATCCTTTTCCAGCTGATTTCTGATTCCCCCAATATGGGGTCTCTCTATAGCTGACCTCTGACCCTCCAGCGTGGGGGGATCACTTTCTAGTTGACTCTGACCCCCAGTTTGGGGGTCCCATTCTAGTTGACCTCTGACCCCCAGTTTGCGATTCCCACTCTAGTTGATCTCTGACCCCAGTTTGGTGCTCCTGTTTAGTTGACTTCCGACCCTTCAATGTGGGGGGGGGGGGGGTCACTGAGTTGACCTCTGACCTCCAGTTTGGGGTTCCTCTACAGATGACTTCTGACCCCTCCTCCCAGTCTGTGAATAACTTCCTAGTTAATCTATGATGCCCCCAATTTGGGGGTCCCTCCCTAGTTGATCTCTGACCCCACAGTTTGGGGCTCCTGTCTAGTTGACTTCTGACCCTCCAGTGTGGGGGGTCACTTTCAAGTTGACCTCTGACCTACAGTTTCGGGTTCCTCTCCAGATGACTTCTGACCCCCCCCCCACCCCCAATGTGGTAGTAACTCTCTAGTTGAGGTATGACCCCCCCAGTTTGGGTGTCCCTCTCTAGTTGATATCTGAGTCCACACACCCCCCCCTCAGTCAAGGTCTCTATCCAGGATCTGGATCTGACACCACCCCCTCTAGTCAAACGTTGCCCGCCCGTTATTTTTCAAATGGACAATCTCGTGCTGGTCTTTCGCTCCCGCTTTGTCGCACACTGCGCGCACCACCCCGCGCGCCTCCTCCATTCCCCTCCCCCCGCCCCCGCCGACACATCGGGCATGCGCACTTGCAAAGCTCAGGCCCAGTCGCGCACGTTCCCTTGTCCGGAACAAGCCCAATGGTCGACACCTTCTTGCGCTCATTTAGCTACGACGTATTACCTACCCCACCCCCACCCTCCCCCCCCCCCCCCCCCCCGCTTGCCCAGTCACTTCAGGCCGGCCAGGCTCTGCGCACGCAGCCATCGGGTCACGCTGCTTCGCCTGCCCCCACCCACCGTGACGCCGCGCATGGTCAAACCGTCGAAGGCCTGGCCCCGCCCCCCCCAGTCATCATCGCTCCCAAATATTGCGCGTGCGTCTTGAACATCCCGTCCCGCCCGGAGGATTCGCGCATGCGCGGTGCTGCCTGCTGCGGTGGGGCAAGTGGTCATCGTCCAACACCCCCAAATTTCTAAAAGCCATTCGAAGTGGTGCTGCGTAAATGACTGGCACATAAAATAAAAGGCCATGACATTGGAGGAAATGTGTTCGCGTGGACTGAAAATTGGCTGTCACATAGCATGATGTGGGGATGCCCTCGTTGGACTGAAGTAAAACATAAAGAAATCCCACCACACCAGTTTAAAGTCCAAACAGTAGCAAACGCCGCAAGCTTTCGGGACACCCTGTCCCCTTCGTCAGGTGGCTGGGAGTTCTGGTTGTAAAAATGACACAAACTCAATTTACATGCATAAAGATTGAAATGTGAGTCCTTACAGCTAATTGATTCTTAAAAGGTACAGACAATGTGAGTGGAAAGAGCTTTAAGAGATGTGTCTTGTTTCCAGACAGGACAGTTAGTGAGATTTTGCAAGTCCAAGCAAGTTGTGGGGGTTACAGATAGCGTGACGTGATCCCAAGATCTCGGTTGAGGCCATTCTCATGTGTGCGGAACTTAGCTATCTGCACACAGGTTCAATTCTTGGCTTGGGTCACTGTCTGTGTGGAGTTTACACATTCTCCCCGTGTCTGCATGTTCTCCCACAATCCAAAGATGTGTGGGTTGGCCATACTAAATTGCCCCTTAGTGTCCTGGGATGCATAGTTTAGATTAATGGGGTAAATATGTGGGGTTATGGGGATAGGGCAAAGGTGGGATTGTTGTCAGTGCAGAATGGTCTCCTTTTACATTATGGGGATTCTATGATTGTACACACATTCATATTCAAAATATCAATGTGCATATGCCTGTATGCACATTTACCCCCAAGTCATACAAATCTTCACACCCGTATGCACCTTTACTCTCTTCATGCCAGTAGACATCTTCACACTGCACTCCACAGAAAAAGAATCTTCACAATTCTTTTTGTTGTATTTGAACTGTGATGTTAAATAAAGTTTCTTTTGACAAAGGCTTTCCAATGAGTCAGTTGCATCATTCCTGGAGAGAAACACCTTATCGTCACTTAATGCAAAAGTTAGTCTCCAGGCTTACTGCATAATATAATTGGAGTTTCTGTTCTGGTCCCGAACAAGCATAACTGACAGGCTTTCATAATAGGTAGAACTTGTGCAAGTCTCAATTGGAGTATTGAGTCCAGGTCCATGGTGGTATGCTTTGGGAAGAGTTTGAAGTATTGTCTGGAGTGCAGACATGATTCACAAAAATGTTTCCCATCATAAAGAACTTCAGTCATTATGATAGATTAGGTGGGACTTCCTTCAGGAAGAGAAGTTAGAGAGAAGATTCATAGAAACATGGAAAATAGAGCAGGAGTATGTCATTTGGCCCTTGGAGCCTGTTCCACCATTCATTATGATCATGGTTAATCTTCAAATTCAATATCCTAAACTCGCTTTCCTTGCACATTCATGGATGTCTTTACTTCTGGGAGCTACGTCTACTTTCCTTTTGAAATGAGACAATGATTTTCCCTCATGTACATGGTGTGGTAGTGAATACTTCACCCTTTGGATAATGAAATCTTTTCTCGCCTTAGTCCTAAAAGGTTTATCCTTCACCCTCAAACTATGACCCCTAATCCTGGACTTCTGCACCATCAGGAACTTTCCTTCTGAACCTCACTTGTCTAGCACCGTGAGAATTTGATAAGTTTCTGTGAGGTCCCCTTTCAATCTTTTTAACTCCAATGAATATAATCCCAATATTTCTCATGATATTTAAAGTATTTCTAATAATGAGTGGCGGAGAGGAGAGAGGGAGAAACTGTTCCTATTTGTGAAAAGATTGATAACTTGAGGACAGTGGAGGGTTGGAGTTTAAATTAATCTGTAAATGAAACAATGGTGATATAAACTATGACTGTTCAGGTACAATGAGGGAGAATTTGTCTCGTGTAATTCACCGAACCTGCACATCTTTAGACTGTTGGAGGAAACCCCATGCAGACACAGGGAGAATGTGAAAACTCTATACTAACAGTGACTCAAGCCAGGAATTGAACATAGGTCCTGGTCTGCGAGACATCACTGCTATCCACTGTGCCACCATGCCACCCATCTTCATTGAGGTCTGATCTAACAGCATACAATACCCCATGAAAGACTGCATATTCATTGATCAAAACCATGAATTTCTTACAGTGGTTTATAATCAGTTGATGTACAGGATTAAAACCATTGAGATGTTCCAAGATGTTTGATTTGAATGAATTGCAGTATTCGTCTGCGTAACGATGAACATGAGATCAGCATGGGACATTTTCAGTCAGAGTTTAAAATCAGAGAGCGCAGATTTACACAACTTCACTGGGTATTGCCACTTATCAGGGAGACTGATAGCTGCAAGGGTGGTGTAGAATATCTCTTGAGCCATTTGAATTGTACTCGGCATTTTCAATGTGAAGTGATGAATTCCTTTGTGCGGCCATCAACAAATGTATTTTAGTGGTGGCTGCTTGTGTCTATGTATACACGTGAGCATTCATGTGAGAGTGAGAGAGATTGGAAGTGAGATTGTGAGACAGAGAGGTACTTTGAGAGTGTGAGTGAGATTGTGAGAGTATGCATGAGCATGACTGAGTGAGAATGTGGGAGCCTGAGACAAGGTGTGAGATAGCTCATTAAAAAGTAGAGACTGTTAAATAAGGGGTACATCAATAATTCAGCCAGACGAAAGGGTAGGCATTGAATGTGACAAGACATTTTGAATTAACATAGAACATGTGACAGTGCTGTGTCTTTAAGAAATGCATTTGAGTCATGTTTCTGTTTTAATGGTATGTTCTAACCGGTGCCAATTTGACTGTAACCAGCAGCCTCTGTTGTTACTGCAGCAGCATAATTGATCTTATTTGCAACTATGTTTTTTTGTTTTAATTGATTAATGAGATCTCTTCTAAGATTTTGCAGAGTAGTGTTATGATGCAGATGTTCATTATCATTTGAAAAATAATGCTGAATTCCCCCAAAGAGGAATACCTCACCCTGAGACCTGTTCGAAGTGTGCGGGAAAGTGTGAACTGTTCTTCAGTAACATTTAGTGGTTAACTAACAGGAATACTCGGCACTCACTTTAAAATAAATACTTAACAACTGATTTATTTTACTAGCAGGGAAATTTATCTAAATAAGTAACATACCGAAGAAAATTAGATTTTAATGGAATGATGTTCAAATAAATATGATGCTCATTCAGTAACCAAAAAATATAATAATGGAATTCAGTCACTCTCAAAAATACAACCATGTTTGTGGCTTTTGAAATCTTTTGTAGTCCCTCTTTTGATTCCTCTGTCTGTAGATTCTTACTGATTTGGTACCTTTTGATAGATGGTGCATTCTCACAAGAGATATCTGAAGCTGGCAGAGTGAGAACTGCTCTCTCCCTCTCAAAGCTTGAGAGATGCCAGTTCTTCTGTTGCTCTCTTCCGTTTTTCCTCTTGTACTTCTTTTGTCCCTGTGATGAATTATCAATTTTCCTAAAATAGAATTAGTCTGATATTGTCTACATCATCAAATTCAAATCTTATGTGTTCCTGGTAGCTGAGTGCCTGTTTTGAACTTAGTGAGCTACATTCAAACAGAAACAGGTTGTCTTGTCAAGACTACTGCTTAATGTTTTGATACAAATATTTCAATTTGGTCTCTGGATGTACTTTGCATTTGAAACTTCCAAGCATTGATACAAAATATGAGCTTTTAAAGGGACCACACAATGTTTTTTCCCCCTAGCATTTTATAAACTTTTACATATTTATCAATATCTAATTCTGTCTTCACAAACGCAACTTCAAAACAGTAGGGTTTGATGAGGTTGCATGACAGGAGAATCAGGTGTCTGGGTGGTTCTAGGTTTGCACAGATAACAGTGATCTGTAGAGAAAAGTCACATTCTCTCTCTACCTTTTCTCTGGGTTGTATCGTTCTTTGAGATTTTGCTACTTGGGGGTAGATTTTTTTGGGAGGTTGCTGTATGAGAATTAGAAGACTGTGTCTGTTTGGATCTCTGTCCAGAAGTGTTAAAAGTCTGGACACCTAACAACTCAGTGAGTGCATTGGGTTTTAGTCTTAACTAGATTTGAAAACAGGGTTTATATCTATGGAGCATGGTACTTACGTTCGAATTGTAGAGTGTTGGTTGTTGAGAATTATACCTTGTCATGTTTAAATATTTTAACTGATAAAAATATGTTAATTCTATTTGTTATATTCGAATCATACTCTTAAATAAGGTTTGTTTCGATAAAAGCTGGGGTCAAAAGTGGGTCAACTGCATCATACTTGGAGTGAAACACCTGATATTCATCCTAATGCAACAGTTGGGGTCTAGGCTAACTGCATAATGCAAGCTGGAGTTTCTGCTCTTGTCCCAAACAAACACAAATGAAAGACCTTAATGATAGTTTAGAATGTAACAGCAAAGAGTTTATATAGAATTTGCACAAGTCTCAATTAGTGTGTCAAGTCCAGTTGCAGGTGGCGTGCTTTGGGGAGGATTTAAAAGTACTGTATTGAGTGCAGACATGATTCACGAGAGTTACCAGTGCAAAGAACTTCAGTCATGATGATAGATTGGGGATGTTAGGAACGATTTCCCTCAGGAAGGGAAGTTTGAGGGAAGATTCATAAAAATGTAGAAAATAGAGCAGGAGGAGGCCATTCGGCCCCTCGAGCTTGCGCCACTTTTCATTCTGATATGGCTGATCACCAAATTCAATATCCTCATTCCACCTTCCCTTGCTGACCCCTCCAAATCAGTTGATCCTTTTAGCCACAAGTGCTATTTCTAATTTCCTCTTGAAATGAGACAAATTTTGTCCTCTGTGGGAGTGGATTTCACACATTCATCATCCCCTGGGAGAAGAAATTTCTTCTCATCTCAGTCCTAAAAGGTTTACTCATTATCCTCAAGCTGCAACCTCTAATTCTGGACTTCCATAACATTGGAAGCATTACTTCTGAATTTATCTTGTTTAACCCTGTTAGAATTTAATGTGTTTCTCTTAATCCACTCTCGCTCTTCTAAATTCCAATGAATATATTCCTAACTGATTAGTCTCTCCCCACATGCCAGTCAAGATATCCAAAATAATGAGTGATGTAGAGGAAAAAGGGGGAAACTTCCCCATTTGTGAAAAGTTTGATATCTTGGGGGTGGGTGGAGGGGGAGCATAAAATTTAAATCAATCTGTAAGTGAAGCAATGATGATATAAATTGACTTTTTTTCCACACGATGAGTGGTGAGGACCTTGAATGCACAGTCTGAGTGTGTGGTCAAGGAAGGTCCAATTGAATCATTTCAAAAAGGGGTTTTCTGAAATGAAGAAAGTTCAGGGTTTTGGGGACAAAGTTGGGTGAACAGAACCAGCTGAGTTGCTGATTCAGAGAGTTGGGACAAAGATGATGGGTCAAGTGGCCTTATTCTGCAGTGTAACATTTCTGTTCTCCTGCATAATTACAAAGAACAAAAGAAAGTACTACACAGGAACAAGCCCTTTGGTGCTCCAAACCTGTGCCCATCATGATGTTCTAACGAAACCAAGAAAACTCTTCTGCCCTTACCTGTATGTATCACACTATTCCCACCCAGATGCCTACTCAATGTTGAAATGTGCCTGCTTCTACAGTCTCCTCTGTCAGTATGTTCCAGGCACCAAGCACTCTCTGCATGAAAAATGTATCCGGCACATCTCCCTTAATCTTTCCCTCTCTCACCTTTAACTTGTACCCCTCTTGCAATTGACACTGCTACTCTGGGAATATCCCTCTGACTACGCACCATGTCGATGACCCTCATAATTTTCTAGATCTTGATGAGGTCTCCCATCAGCCTCTGTCCTTCCAGTGAAAACAATCCTCTTTTATACAGCCTGGCTTCATTGTCAACACCCTCAAGACCCGGCAACATCTTGGAGAACCTTCTTTGCAGGTTTTTTACTCACTTTTTCCTCTTCCCTGTGCTTCCTTCATCGCGCCCTCTGAATTTGTGCCATCTGGTTTTCCCTTTAATTGACAACAATGAAATAATATTGATAGACCATAATTCTCAGTGCACTTCCGCTTTAAGAATTTTGGCCCCATCTCCCGCAGGTGAAGCTGAATTTTGATTGGTCAGTGAGCTGAAAGGAACTGGCTGATTGACTCAAAGTGTTGCCAGTCACATTGGGAGTGGGGCACGCGTTGTCCAGCAACAGGATTGTGGAGGACTTTTTCCATTGTCTGCAATATTCTCAGATGGAGTGCCCTGATTGGTTGAGATTTCTGTCCGTCAATTGATGAAACACTATGATTGGATAGACCAGCTGTAAGTCAATGGATGATCCATCCCATTGGCTGAAGTGGCCCTCAGCCAACAGTTGGAGCTTCCCGATTGGCTAACGCATGTGTTGGGCAGGATTCTTTCAGTCAGCTGCTAAAGCTCCCTCATTGATACTAGTTGTTGCCTGTCGGCAAGCGGGACTGTTGATTGGCCTAAGTGGCTTTCAGTCAACAGGTGGAGTCCCTCATTGGGCGAGGGGACTATCGTTCTGGCTGATAGTGATTAAAATATGTGTTACAATCTCCTTAATTGGCAGAAGCGTTAGCCTGTTGAAGAGATGGACTGCATGATTGGCTCCATTGTCTGTGCAGCTCCTGATTGGCGGACAGGGCAAACGCATTCACTCATTGACTGGCAGTTCTATTTATTAAATGAATAATTGAAGTAACTGGATATTTCACCATGACCTTGATGTGTTCTCTGAACTTGGGCAGGCTCAATGCATAAATAAAGGTGTTTGTACAGCAGTGTAAACTGCTCAGCATGAATCCAACACTTTGTAATATATATTGAGAAAAAAAGATGTAAGGTAGCCTGAACAAATAGAAAAATTTTACAACATTCACAGACCAGAGAAGAAGGAAAATTCCGGATATGCTGAAGAGTAAAATCATTGACTTCTTTCTGCTTTCCATTTCTAGGTCTCTGTGATTCTCTCCCTTATTGTGAGCCATCAATCCTTTCCGGACTCGGCTGGTCACTAAAATGTGACTGACTGTCAGAACATTAATTAGCAGGATTAAACTGAATGGGAGCAGTGGTGTTAAAATCTTGTCAAACAAGGAAAATCCAATCCATCCATAATCAATGTAAAAGCTTCGCTTTGTTGTGCAGAACCATGAGATATTGTCAGTTACCGCTGGTTGCATTGTAAAGTACCAGGGGATATTTTTAGCACAGAGCAGGACACTGGTTGTAACCAGAATCACAGTGGCAGTTTTCCCAGTGCAATATTGAGTCTTCAGATTCTGGAAACGAATGGCCACAAGTCGATCAAAGGAGAAAGTGACAGTGAACCAGACAGAACAGTCCAATGCTGCAGGTCCCAGGACTGCTTTTACACGACACACAGAGGTGAAGGACAAGAAACTCCATGGCAAATAATAACCATTCATCTGGGTCAATATGAGTGAAATGATGACGTACAGCAGATCCGCGGAAGCCATGGCCACCAGGTAGCGAGTGGTGCAGGAAGAGAGGCCACACTTTCCCCGACTTAGGATCACAATTCCTAGTAAATTAACTGTCAAAGAGAGAAGGGAGAAAAGCTGGGATATTACTAAATAAATGTTGACCGTGTGTGAACTGGTGGCCAGTATGAGATTTCAGTATCAAGAAATGGACAGGGGATGGGTGGCGTTGAAAGTGATTATGGACAAGTACTGAGAGATTAAAATTGTAGAACAGTAAATACCATAACTCATCCCACATTTATGATGGGGATGGGGTTGAAGGGTGTGATACAGCAAACTGTGAATTGCAGTCCTGTTATTTTGATGGCAGTTGCAAGAACATGTTGATAATTAGAATTGTAGCATTGCCACAGTGCAGGAGGAGACCATTTTGTCCATTGAGCCTGTACTGACAGCAATTCCTGGCCCAATCTCTGAAACCCCATATATTGACCCTGCTAATACACCGACATTTATAGGCAATTTAGCCTGAGCAATCAACCTAACATGCATATCTTTGGGGTGTGGCAGGAAACCTGAGCCCCTGGAAAAACTCAAACAGACACATGAAGAGTGTGCAAACGCCACACATATGGCCACCTGAAGTTGAAATTGAAACTATCTCCCTGGCACTGTGATGCAGTAGTGCTAATCACTGCGCCACCATGCCACCCATTGTGCCAACATGCCAATTGAAATACCTTTGGAAGAGCCTCTCATTTGATCTGTTTGATAAGATTAACTCAATGTAGCTTTCATAAGGCAGATACAAATATAGCAGAGATTATAGACAGGAACTCTCATCCTCCTCCAGCTCAATAATCTGTTCCCAAAGTGGATTGGAGCCTTCCCTGGACTGGACATCTGATGGTGTTGGACATCACAGATTTCCATGAAATACACCCTCTCGATATTGGACCATCTTCCATTCTTCCCAGAAAGGAACTCTCTCCAATGTTGGACACTTCGCAGGGATCTCTATTGCCAGCAATAGAATAACTCCGGTTTCCAAACATCCACAGCAATCCCTCTTCTGAAGAGTAGTTATTCTGCAGCTTTAGATGAACTCCAGGCCATAAAGTTTCCCAGAATAAGGCACTCTGCATATTTGGAACCTCAAATGGGAACGTTTTTCATGAGAACACGCACCCTCCTGTTTTGGAAGCTGCCCTAGTGCATCCTTCCCAGGAATAGACTCTCCAGGTTCACTCATTCATAAGGCACCCACTTCCAGGAGTAAAATATTGCCTTTTTCCTCTTGGAGTATGAGATCCCTGATTATCACAGCCCTGATGATTGCCTTCCTCATTAGGGAGTGTCATCTGTACACATATTGAGGGGTGTCAGGGCTACTGACTCTCTGGATTTTGACTTTGTGCTTGGAACATTCTTAGGAAGAGAGATAAGTTTGTAAATAAAGCGAATCAGGCGAAAGGGCGCTGGTCTGTGAGGAGTTATTTCATTGACAACAAGGAAAAATAATAACTCGAAGGAATTTGCTCGCTAACAGCCAGCTTTATTTGGACAAAGCCATTTTTGGTCATCATATTTCTGCTTGGGAAGCTGACCTCTATTGACCTGGCTGTGGAGTGAGGACTGGATCCAATATGTACAACTTATATGTACTTTTTCTGGGGACAAATTATATTGTGGACCATCAGCATTTTTTATTTCTCTCAGCTTAACTTTCCCAGTGTCACTGGATATCAAAACTGTCCAAACATTGTCCGACCTAGTGAGAGAATATTATGTCTCTAAAGCACCTCTGATTATGTGAAGGTATTGATTTCACTTGGCACTTGGCGGAGTCCGTTATAAGATTCCTGAAGAGATTCAGATGGCTTGCAGAAGCACGTGAATTTGGGTTGATGCTTAATGAAATGGTCAGGGACCATTTGGCATGCGGGGTCAATAATGTAACTATCCAAAAACGCCTGTTGACTGAACGCCAACTGGACTTCAGTCACTACAGCTGGCTGTATTTTTGGAAAATAATTCACTTGCAAGTAGAGCATGAATTTCATGTATCCAAATTGTATGAAGTTAATTTTTTTAAAAAAACTTCTAAAACACTAGGTTGTCAAATTTCATGACTCTATGAGAAAAGGTCATTTTTGTTTTCTTCCTGTACTGAAGAGATGCAAGTACAGAGAAACCGAAAGTGAAATATTATAACGCTATACTGGGGATAATTACTGCAAAGACAACAGGTTGTTTTTGAACTTTAATCAATCATTTTGAAATGACCATTTAAATAACAGCAGCCTATCAGATTTGAATTTGATGTTTTGGTAATCTGTAAGCCAATTCTGTTGTGTGTGAAGTCTGGTGTGTGATCAGGGGTATAAAGCTAGTGCCCAGCTGCAGACAAGAGCCAGAAGACCACCTGCCAGTGACAGCCACAGATCACAGCTAAAGAAGGTGACACAGATAACAACTGTCTCTGCCAATGTAATAGCTGCATTTATGTCTTAAAAGAAAGCTTCATCTCAATGGTAAATGTTCGAAAAGAAGATAATGAAGGCAAAAAAAAATCAGCAAAAAAGAAAGAATATCCAGAATACGTCAAACTTGATTGCATTTTGAGTTTGATTAAATATTGTTTTTTGTTAACAAGTGGTAACTTCAATTATCTAAACAGCATTTCATGAGATGAGTGTTTTGTTGGGTTTGTTAGTACTTTAGTTAACCTGTTTACCGGTAGTTAGAACAATAAAGTGTCATTTGTTGTTTTTCAACGAGAGTCCCAGATAGTTATTTTGACTTGACCATTAAAAATTGTTGAAAGATAGATTCCCCTTCTCACAAACCCTTTGACAGGTTATGAAGGGAGATACTACACGTTGAGTGGTTGAATATTAGCTCTCAGAGAGGTGCTCAAGCTCCCATTCCTAATACCAATGTAAATTGATACCCATGCTAGTTCAGCTGAGTTCAGGAACCACCACTTGACTGCAGACAATTCCATAGTCTTCCCCAGGAAGTATTCAGAGACAGGTAAACCCATATCTGCCTGCAGTGAAACCCCAAAGGAGAGCCAAGCTTCGACCAGACAGTCAACAGCTCCTTCAGCATCCAGCCTGGCAAGGATTGTAACTATTTCAAAAACGCCTTGGAAAAGCAGCCAACTTAATCAAGGACCCCACATACTCTGCACATTCTCTCTTCCACCTTCCTTCATTGGTAAACGGATACAAAAATCTAAGGTCACATACCACTGGACTCAAGAACAGTGTCTTCGTTGCGGCCATCAGATTTAAGAATGTCCGACTTTATATTAAGTTGTTCTTTCTCTACACCCTTTCTATGACTGTAATACTACATTCTGCATCCTTTCCTTTCCTTCTCCCCTATGTATTCTATGAACGGTATGTTTGATCTGTACAGCACACAAGTAGTAATGCTTTTCACTGTACGCCTATATATATTACAATAATAAATCAAATCAAAATAAATCATAATTATGATGGATGAAATAACATTTTGCATCACACACTATAATAAATAGTATTCAGAACATATTCCAAAAGTAACGCTGCTAACAGATTTTATTAAGTATTGCAAAAGCTGTCAGAAATTGTGCGCTGGATCAGTATGATGGATGTCAAACACTTCCATTATCTTTATTATGTCAACAAGACATAGCAGATTCATCTCATATCATCTCTGTTCTTTCTTAGCCAGTGGAGGCAGGGACCAGCAGCAGAATGGACAACAAGCTATCTACAAAGGCCGAACAAGGGCATTTGATTTGATTTGTTATTGCCCATGTATTAGTATATGGTAAAAAGTATTGTTTCTTGTGTGCTATATAGACAAAACATACCATGCATAATGAAGGAAAGGAAAGAATGCAAAATATTGTGTCACAGTTGTAGCTAGGTTGTAGATAAAAATCAACTGAATACAAGGTAGGTCCATTCAAAATTCTGATGGCAGCAGGGAAGTAGCTGTTCTTTAGTCAGTTGGTACGTGACCTCAGACTTTTTGTTTTTCTCTCAAAGGAAGAAGGTGGAAGAGAGAATGTCCAGGGTGCATGGGGTCTTTAATTATGTTGACTGCTTTTCTGAGACAGTGGGAAGTGTGGACAGAGTCAATGGATGGGAGGCTGGTTTCCGTTATGGACTGGGTTTCATTCACGACCCTTTCTAATTTTTTGCAGATTATAGGATCCATACCAAGCTGGAAGGAATGCTTTCTATGGTGCATCTGTAAAATTTGGTGAGAGTCATAGTAGATTTCCTTGCCCTTCTGAGGAAGTAGTGGTGGGCTTTCTTAATTATAGTGTAAGCATTGAGGGAGCGGGGCAAGTTGTTAGTGATCTGAACACCTAGAAGCTTGAATTTCTTTACCATTTCCACTTCGTCCCTGTTGATGTAGACAGAGGCACGCCCTCCACTAAGCTTCTTGAGGTCGATGATTATGTCCTTCCTCTTACTGAGACTAAGGAAGAGATTATTGTCGTTGCAGATGTTCACCAGATTCTCTGTCTCTTTTTGGTTCTTTCTCAACATTGTTTGAGATCCAGTCCACTGCAGTGGTGTGATCAGTAACTTGAAATTGAGTTGGAGGGGAATTTGGCTTCACAGTCATAGACGCAAAAATAGGTATTAAATGAATTTACTCTGGAAAGTGGAAAGTGATGTTCCACCAGGATCAGCGCTAGGATCACTGTTCTTTACTATTTTACATCAACAATATGGAAGAGGGAAACAAAATGATAATTTGAAAATGTACAGAAAAAGAATTGGGAATGACCACAGATGCAGAGAAAAAAATCCACTGAAATACACAATAGCTTAATGCTAAAGTGAGTAGGTCAACTGGGAAATTAACATCATGATAAAGAAAGTTAAAGGGAAAGAAAGAGAGAGGATGGAAGAAAAATGCTGTCTAAGATATAGAGATGGAGGTTGACTATCTGAGGGAGCAAGAGAGAAAAGAGAAGAGTGGAGGAGTGTATTGGGGAAAGTATGGGGGTGTGCCAAAGGTGAGATATTTCGAGTTTAAAATGCTAGCGTAAGTTCAGAGAGAAGTTGATTCTTTTATAAATGAGCCACTGTTGGAGAACAAGTGTCTGAATGGACTCAGGTTCACGTGAACAGTCTCTCAAATCCTGCAAAGGAATATCGCAGCTTCATTGCAGAATTCAAAAAAAAATTCGAATGTACATATAGTTCTGGGCTGGTCCGAATGTCAGAGAGTATTTAAGATCTGTTTCTGTTGGAATGGTGTAGTGGAAATCGGAGATATCGAGACATTTCACTTCATATGCTCAACAGCAAACATCTTCAAAACAATATTAAACTCTTCCTGTTTTCAATCTATTCCCAAAGACAGCTCCATGGATAGGAAAACTCATTCACCTATATAAAATCAACATAGAACCATCTTAATTCATTCTAGTAAGAATGAACACCCGGTTAAAGTCCAATAGGTTTATTTGGTATCATGCGCCAGGCACCTGGGAAAGGAGCAGCACTCTGAAAGTTTGTGATACCAAATAAACATGTTGGACTTTAACATAATGCTGTGAGACTTCTTACTGTTTCCATTCCAGTCCATCACCGGTATCTCCACACCATTATTTGATTCCAATTCTTGTGTCACACACAATTCTACACAGGCAGATCGTGCCAGAAATGGATGGATATTTAGATCAAATACTCCACTCTGGTGAGAGACACGCATTCCATATAATTCTACACTGACAGATACATCAAGAAATAGCTGTTCAGCGCTGTCAGCAAATCCGATCTCATGCTCAATTTCACTTCAATTTTATAATTAGCAGCACTATGCCTTCCTTCAGAAGGTCTGTCTTAAAATAAAGTTGAAATGTATTTATTAGTCACAGGTAGGCTTATGTTCATACTGCAATGAACCCCACTTGCTGCACTCTGGAACCTGTTCGGGTACACAGAGGGAGAATTTATCATGACAAATTCACCTAAGTAGCATGTCTTTGGACTGTGGGAGGAAACTCAAGCAGACATGGTAAGAGCGTGCAAACACCGCACAGACAGTGACCCATGGCGGGAATCGGTCCCTGGCACTGTGAGGCAGTTCTGCTAACCACTGTACCTTCACTAAGATCCAATCCAACAGTATACAATAATCTATGAAAATTCACACATACATTGATCAGAGAGAGCTGATGAATTTCTTACAGTGGTTTATAATCAGTTCATGCACAGGATTAAAACCATCAAGATTTTTCAAAGCATTTGATTGAAATGAATTGCAGTGTTCATCTGGTGTGCCTGTAACAATGAACATGAAATCAGCATGGGACATTTCCAGTCCGAGTTTACAATCAGAGAGCACAGATTTACACAACTTCAGTGGGTATATTTGCTTACCAGGGAGACCAATAGCAGCAAGGCTTGTGTAGAATATCTTCTCAACCATCTGAATTGTGTACAGCATTTTCAATGTGAGGTGATGTGTCCCTTTGTGCTACGTCAGTCTCCCTGTCTTAAACTGTCAGGTTAGAAATTCCCAAAGCTTTTCATTTGTACCCTCGAGAATCACCCCAGGGATATTGGCATTGCAGCATCATTTTATGTTTAAAAAAGAATGAGTAAATAGATTATGATATTGAATTTAGTGATAGAGAATATATATTTTGAGATTGAGTTACCTCTTCCCAAACACTGGACTGTGTTGAACACATTTATCAATAAATAATTATAGGACAGATGCTGTCCATTTAAACATTATCAGTCCCATCTCTAGATCTCCGCTTGTTTCAGTGATATTTGTCATTGGATTGTGACCATTCAGTTATTAAGCTCCAATCATTAGTGTGCTTCTCTCTGAGTGATGCGACTGAACTCTGGCATTTGCTGACTCTTTAACTGTGGACATTCAGTTATGGGATTTAAGTGGGTTCTGGGTGAGAAATTTCAAAATTCAGTGAATCAATTATCTGAAGTTATTTAATGTTCCGAAAAAAATTCCATTTCTCAATCTAATGCAGCTCCTCAAACGGAGAAAGAATAGAATCCCTCAAAAAATTCAGAGCCTGCAGCAAATACAAACAGTAGAGCAACCGAAAGCATAGTTAACTGTGAAAGGAAATAGGCAGCCTCCAACTATAACTTTCTTTTCATCTGATTCACAAATTCAGTATGTGATAGAGAACATGTTGAGATGTGGAGAAAACCAGAGAGATGAAGACATGAGAGAGAGAAAGGGATAGAGAGAGGCAGAGCCAGAGAGAGAGAGAGAGAGAGAGAGGATTATGGAGGGTGTGAACACGAGAGTGTGAGGGATTATATGTGAGAGAATGAGATATGGTGAGATTTTGTGGCAGAGATTGTACCATGGCTAAGAGATTTAGATTGTGTGGGTATGAACGAGAAAGACAAAGGACAGGAGAGCGAATGAGTGTGAGAATGCAACATTGCCAGAGTGTGAGGGAGTGTGAGAGTTTGTTGGGTGTACTTGTGCATTTCATTATGTGTATGCTATGTGAGTGCAAATGAATGAATGTGACAGATGGAGAGGGAGGGAGAGCAAAAGTGAATATGGGGGAACATTGTGAGAGTTTGAGAGAGCATAAGTGAGATTGTTGGAGAGAATGTGACATGGAGTGCATGAGAGTGAGTGTGTGCAAGAGAGCGTGAGCTTAAAAGGACATAAAGTGAGAGATTTTGAGAGTGAGTGAGTGATAGTGAGGGAGTAAGTGTATGATGGAGTGTGGAAAAGAATTTGAGATGTTGAGTGATTTTAAGAGAGTGCAAGCACAAGTGTAAGTGAGAGTATGATAGAGATTATAAATGAGTGTGTCTGAGAGCATGGCAGAACAAATATGAGAGAGTCAATGTATGAGTGTGAGAGTGAGAGAGATTGAGTGAGTGTGATGGAGCAAGAGTGAGAGAACATGAGTGAGATAGTGTAGGTGTGTTAGTGTAATTCAATATCTACATGAGTGTGAGTCTGAGAGAGGAAGTGTGAGTACATGAATGCGTGAGCGTGAGAGTAAGTGTGAGTACGTGAGCACGTGAGTGGGAGAGAGGAAGCGTGAGCGTGTGTGTGGGAGAGAGGAAGCGTGAGCGGGAGAGAGGAAGCGTGGAAGTGTGAGTCTGAGAGAGGAGGGCAGAGAATTGAAAGGGAAAACACATAAGTGAGTGAGGAAGACAGTGAAAGAGTTTAAGCAAGTACGTAAAAGAGTTTGTGAGAGAGTAAGAGTTTGAGATGATTTGGCCAAAGGACTGTGGGAGACTGAAAACATTAGTGAATTTGGGAGAGAGTGTCTGAGAGTCTGGTGAAGACTTTGGGTGGCATTTCCTGGCTGTGTGTGCGTTAGTGTCACTCATAACTTGTCACAATATTCGATGTAGAGAAACGTATAATGTTTTCTTTTGACAGTGTAATGGAAAACAGATTATAGCCACAAATTGCACATGGACATTTTTCACTTTTTATTTAAAGGAAGACCAGTTATTTAAAAAGAAATATAGCTGATATTGTGAAGAGACCATTTTGTGGAAAATTTCCCATAATGCACATTTTTTTCTGGAAGTCTTTTCTAAAAGAAGTGCAATAAAACACACTTGAGCAACATCGGGCTGATAGTACCACTCCCTGGAGAATTCCGATGTGGATTATATATGATGGAGAGTGCTGAGAGACATGGAATGTTGCAACTAAAGAGGTACCATAACTAATCTAAAAAGAAACACTTGAAAAAGATGAATGCATGAGGCTGAACATTAATATCCTGTGGTTCTGGAGAAAATGGAGACTGCCTCATCTCAGAGCTGCTGTCCTGAAATCCAATTCTTGTTGAATCATTCCTCAGAATGTGGAAATGGTGTGAGCTGAAAGGTCATAGATTTTGCCTGCACAATGTTTTCTTCCAGGATTATCACAGGGAAATGAAGAAACAAGCTCCTCCACACCTGGCCTGGGTGCCAGTATGTTACTATAATTGTCTGTGACACAAACAAGTAAAAACATTAAACCATCATCTCTACAGTTTTCAGACAAAGTCTGTCTTGGATTGCAGCTTCCAGCAAGACCAAAGGGAATAGGGCAGCCTTTCCCATGATCCTGGAGGAACAAATGTCTCCCAATGACTGTGAATCTGCCAGATAGTTCCTCTGGAATCATCCAATTTAATGTCAGGAATGTGTAAGGGAAGCTCAAAGGGACTTGGGAATCCTCGTTCAGGATTCTGTTTACTTGCATGTTGAGTTGAAAGCTAGGAAGACAAATGCAATATTAGCTTTTACGTCCAAATGACTAGAATACAAAAGCAAGGATGCACTGCTGAGGCTTTATAAAGCTCTGGTGAGACCATGCTTGGAATACTGGGAGAAATTTTGGATCCCATATCTAAGGAAGTACGTGCTGGCCCTGGAGAGGATCCAGAGGAGGTTTATGTCAATGATTCCAGGATGTATGAGGAGTGTTTGTGTACTCTAGATTTGTAGTTCAGAAGGATAAAGGTTATCTCATTAAAACTTACAGAATACTGTAATGCCTGGACAGAGTGAACACAGGAAGATGCTTCCATTAGTCAGGGAGACTTAGATCCGAGGGCACAGCCTCAGAGTAAAGGGACCACACTTTAGAACTGTGATGAGGAGGATATTTTTTGCCAAGGTGGTAAATCTATGGAATTCATTGTCACAGAAGGCTGTGGAACTCAGGTCACTGAGTATATTTCAGATAGAGATAAATTCTTAATTGGAAAGGGGAACAAAGCTTACAGAGAAAAGGTGGGACAATGTGATTAAGTAAGTTATTAGCCATGATCAAATGGCAGAGCACACTTGATGGGTTGAATGACCTAATTCTGCTCCTACATCTTATTTCCCTCACAGACAAGCCAAATGCTGACTCGTATATGCATATATATTTTAAAATTTCCTTGTAGTATTAACTTTTCAATTCACATCCATGTGTATTAGTGCTGTGTATTCACTATTTTTCACGGGGTGAAACTCGTTTTTTCTCAGAATGAAACAATCTGGTTTAAGTGGCTGCTTTTAAACAGCAAGAAATAAATGAATGGGTTAGAGGCAGCCATTGGGGATTGCATTCCTTTTAAATTAAACCTGTTGCAAACCAATTTTTTAAAGTTCATTTATGGGACTGGTCATCACTAGCTGGCCAGCATTTATTGCCCATCCCTAGCTGCCCTTATTCAGAGGGCAGTTGACAAGTAAACCACATTGCTGTGACTCTGGAGTCACATGTAGTCAGATCAGGTAAGAGCGGCAGATTTCCTTCCACAAGGAACATTAGTGAATCAGATGGGGTTTTTTTCCAGCAGTTGACAATTGTTTCATGGTCATCAGTAGAGTCTTAATTTCAGATTCAATTTTTATTGACTTCAAATTCCTCCACCTGCTATGGCAGGATTTGCAGAATATTAGCTGAATTTCTGGCTTATTAGTCCAACAATAATACCATTGGGCCATCACCTCCCCACATGATGATATTCAGTCAAAATGTGGAGATCTCTTTTGTCTTAACCCTGCACCATAACAAACCTTGGGGTCCTGTTTGAGAATTGAATATTTAGGTGTCTTCCTCCCATGATTTAAAAGATAGAGATAGTGTCAAATAAAGGGTACATCAATAATTTGGCAAGACCAAAGGGTGGTGTTGAATGTGGCAGGGCGTTGTGAATTAATGCAGACTATGTGACGGTACTGTACCTTTAAGGAATGTATACTAGGCATGTTTCTCTTTTAACAGTAAGTTCTAACGAGTGCCCTTTTGACTGTAATCAGCAGCCTCTGTTGTTACTGCAGCAGCATAATTGATCTTAATTTCCATAATGTTTGTTTTAATTTATTACTGAGTTTTTGCCTGGGACTTTGCAGAAGAGTATTATTAGGCAGAGGTTGACTCCCTTTTGAGAAGTAATGCCAAATCCCCCCAAAGAGGAATACCTCATCCTGTGATCTGTTAAAAGTGTGTGGGAAGGCGTGAATCGTTTTTCAGTAACGTTTAGTGGATGACCATCAGAAATAATTCATGCTCACTTTAAAAGAAACACTTAACAATTCATTTATTTAACTAGCAAAAATCTTTAACAACAACATACCAAATAAAATAAGATTCAAATGGAATGCCGTTCAAATAACTCTGATGTTCATTCTATAATCAAAAAATAAACATAACAATGGAATTCTGTCACTCTCAAAAATACAACCAGGTTTGTGGCTTTCGGAATTTTTTGGAATCCCTCTGTTGATTCCTCTGTCTGTAAGTTCTTGCTGATTTGGTACCTTGGATAGTTAGGTGGTTCTTGTAAGAGATGTCTGAAGCTGGTATTGCTGAGAGCTGCTCTCTCCTTGTCGAACCTTGAGAGTAGCAGTACTCCTGTTGCTCTCTTCTGTTTACCCCCCCGCATTCGCTTTTATACCTGTGATAACCAATCAATTTTCCTATAATAGGATCTGTCTGATGTTGACAACATCATCAAATTCAACTCTGAAGGTACTTGGCAGCTGAGTGTCTACTTTAAAATTGACTGGGCAAAATTCAAATAAAAATAGGTTGTCTTGTCAAGACTACTGCTTAACTTTTTGATACAAATGTTTCAGCATGGATTTTGGATGTACTTTGCATTTGAAACCTCCAAGCATTGAAACAAAACACCAGCTTTTAAATGGACCACACAATGTTCTTTCCCTCTCACATTTTTAAACCTTGTACATCTTTATCAACATCAAATTCTAACTTCACAAACTCAACAGTAGGACTTGATTAGATTGCGTGATAGGAGAATCAGGTGCCTGGGTGGAGCTAGGATTATACAGATAACTCAAGAGCAGTGTGCTGTTTCTGATCAGTGGGGAAAGGTTGCTTCCTCTGTGTCTCTTTCTCTCTCTAGATTTAGAGACTGGAATCTAGAACATAGAACATTACAACACATGATAGGCCCCTCAGCCCTCAATGTTGTGCTGAGTTATGTCCAATCCCACAATCAAACTATCCCACTCTCTATCATTCTGGTGTGCTCCATGTGCCTATCCAATAACAGCTTGAAAGTACCTAAAGTGTCCAACTCCACTGTCACAGCAGGCAGTGCATTCCACACCCCAACCACTCTCTGGGTGAAGAGTCTACCTTGGACATCCTTCCTGTATCTCTCAACACAAACTTTATATTTATGCCCCCTAGTAATAGTTACATCCACCTGAGGAAATAGTCTCTGCAAAAATCTGTCAGGACGTATGTCCCTTTCTCTGGTATTCTGCTACTTGGAAATATATCTTTCTTGGGAGGTTGCTGTATGTGAATAAGAAACCAGGTGTCTGTCTGGATCTCTGTCCAGTCATGTTAGATGGCTGGAAATCTAACAGCTCTGTGAACATATTGGTTTTAGTGCTAACTGGTCCTGATAACTGGATTTATGTCCATGGAGCATGTTGCTCACACTAGAAGTATAGACATTGTTGGTTATTAAATGTTATACTGTGTCATGTTAAGTATTTTAATTGGTAAAATTATGTTAATTCTTTTCGAACTGTGTTTTTAAGTAAAAATAGTGGGCCAATTGCTTCATGCCTGGAAAATACCATTTTGCCCACAGCCTATTGCAAAAGTTGGGGTTTGGCTAACAGCATAAAGTAACTCCGAGTTTCTGCTCTGGTCCCAAACAAATACAAATGATAGTCCTTAATAATAGGGGCATAAAGTGTAAGAGCAAAGAGTTTATGTACAAGTCTCAGTTGGTGTATTGGATCCAATTCCTGGCTAGTGTGCATTGGGAAAGTATTGTATGGAGTACAAACATGATTCATGAGTGTTTCCCATGCTAAAGAACTTCAGTCATGACGATAGATTGGCAAGGATAGGAGGGATTTCCTTGAAGAAGTGAAGTCAAGGAGAAGATTCATAGAAGCATAGGAAATAGAGCAGAAGTAGGCCATCAGCATTTCGAGTCTCCTCCCACATTCACTATGATCATAACTGATCATCAAATACAATCTCCTCATCCCATCTTCCTCCCATATCCCTTCATTCCTTTAGCTTCAGGAGTTATATCTAATTTCCTCTTGAAATGAGACAATGTTTTGACCTCAACTATTTTCTATAGGAGTGAATTCTGCACATTCACCATTCTCTGTGTGAAGAAATTTCTCCTCACCTCAGTTCTAAACGGTTTAGCCCTCATCCTCAATGTGACCCCTAATTCTGGACTCACCCCACTGTCAGGAACATCATTCCTGAATCCAACTTGTCTAATCCTGTGGGAATTTGATAAGTGCCTGCGAGATCCCCTGTCACTTTTTTAAACTCCAGTGAACATAATCCTAACTGACTTAGTCTCTCCTCATCTAATATTGAAGATATCCAAAATAATGAGTGGTGTAGGGGAGAGAAGGAGAAACTGTTCCCATTTAAATTAATCTCTAAATGAAGCAATGATGACCTGAACCATGGACTTTGCTTTTCCGCACAGTGCATGGTGAGAATTGTGAATGCACAGCCTGAGTGTGTGGTGAAAGAAGGTTCAATAGAAACATTTCAAAAGGGGAAAAAACTGTTTTCTGAAAAAAAAATTGCAGGGTTCTGGGGAGAAAAGAAGGAGAACAGATACAGCTGAGTTGCTCATTCAGAGAGTTGGAAGAAAAATGATGGCTCAAATTGTCTTATTTTGCAGTGTAACATTTTGGTATTCCCGCATACTTACAAAGAGCAAACGAAACTACAGCACAGGAACAAACCCTTCGGCCCTCCAAACCTGTGCTATCACGATGCCATTACTAAACTAAGAAAACCCTTCTGCCCTTACTCAGTCTATATCTCTCTATTCCCTCCCTATTCATGTACCCATCCAAATGCCTACTCAATGTTCATAATGTAACTGCTTCTATCATCTCCTCTGGCAGCATGTTCTAGGCACCCACCACTCTCTGTGTGAAAAATGTGCCTGGAAATCTGCTTTAAATTTTCCCTTTCTCACTTTTATCATTTCCCCTCTTGTATTTGACACTTCCACCCTGGGAAAATAGGCCTGACTGTCCACTGTGTTGATGACTGTCATAATTTTGAAGACCACTATGAGGAATCGCATCAGCTTCCATCTTTCAGTGAAAACAGTTCTAGTTTTTACAACCTCTCCTCATAGTTGAGACTGGGTACATTCTTGGTGAGCCTTCTTTGCACTTTTTTATTCCCTCTTTCCTGTGCCTTCTTCATCACGCCCTCTGAATTTCTGCCGTCCGAATCACTTTAATTGACAACTGCAAAATAATGTCAATAGACTATAATTCTCTGTGCATCTCTACTTTAAGAACTTTGGCCCAGTCATCCACCAGGGTGAAATTGAATTTTGATTGGTCAGTGAGCTACAAGGAACTTGCTGACTGGTTGAAGAAGTTGCAGTCAGGTTTTGCCCAGCAACAGGAATATACAGGGTCTTTTCCATTGGTGCGACATTCAAAGATGGAGTGCCCTAATTGGTTGAAACTTGTGTCACTTGAAGCTCTATGATTGGATTGAGTCAGTAGCAGACAACTCCCATTGGCTGAGCCAGCCCTCACCTGGCATTTGGAGCTCCCTGATTGGCTATGGCATCTGTTGGTCAGCTGGCTGAACCAGCTAATTGACTGAGGATCCTTTTAGTCAGCTGCCAAAGTTCCCTCATCGGCATTTTCCATCAGGAAGTGGGGGGGTTCTTGATTTGCCAAGGCAGTTTTCAGTCAGCAGGTGGAGCTCTGTCACTGTGTGAGGGAGCTATCAGTCTGAAAGCTGAGATTCTGATTGGCTGATGGTGATTCTAATGAACACTACAAGCTCTTTGATTGACAAAGCATTGGCCTGTCGAAGGGATGGATTCCATAATTGGCTCTGCATGCTGTGCACCTCCTGATTGGCGAACAGGGCAAACATAGGCACTCATTGACTGGCAGTCAGTTTTATTTATTAATTGAATAATTGAAGAAACCGGACATTTCACCATGATCTTGATTTGTTCCCTGAACCTGGACTGAGTCAATGTATAAATAAATGTAATTGTGCAGCAGTGTAAATTGCACAACACGAATCCAACAGTTTCTAATATATATTGAGGCCTGGAGATATAAGGTAACCTGAACAAATAGAAAAATTTTACAACACTCACTGACCAGAGGAGAATGAAAATTCCGGATATGCTGAAGAGTAAAATGATTGACTTCCTTCTAATCTCCATTTCTTGGTCTCTTTGATTCATTCCCTTATTGTGAGCAGGTAGTTCCTTCCGTACTCGACTGGTCATTAAAATGTGACTGACTATCAGAGTGTTGATTAACAAGATTAAACTGAATGGAAGCAATGGGGTTAAAATCTGTTCAAACAAGGAAAATCTAACCCATCCATCATCAGTGTAAAAACTTGGCTTTGTTTTGCAAAACCATGAGATGTTGTCGATTATCACCACAGTTTTCAAGGTAAAGTAACAGGGGATGTTTTTTGCACAGAGCAGGATGCTAGATGTCACCAGAATCACAGTGGCAGTTTTCCCAGTGCAATATTGAGTCTTCAGTTTCTGACAGCTAATAGCCACCAATCGGTCAAAGGAGAAAGTTACGGTGAACCAGACGGAGCAGTCCGTGGCTACAGAGCCCAGGACTGATTTAACACGACACACAGAGCTGAAGGACAAGAAATTCCGGGGCAAGTAATAATAATTCATCCGGGTCAATATGAGTGAAATGATGACGTACAGCAGATCCGCTGAAGCCGTGGCCACCAGGCAGTGAGTGGTGCAGGAAGAGAGGCCACACTTTCCCCGACTCAGAATCACAATTGCCAATGAGTTAACTGTCAGAGAGAGAAGGGACAAGAGCCGGGATGTTACTGAATAAACATTGTCCGTGTCTGAACTGGTGACATGTGTTGGATTTCAGCATCAAGGAAATGGGCATGGAGAGGGCGGGGTTGAACGTGTTGGTGGAGGAATGAGGATAGATTAAAATTTTAGAATGGAAAAGACTAAGTCACCCCACTATTTATGATGGTGGCGGAGAGATGGGAGGCACAGCAAACTGAATTACAGTCCTCTCTATTTGATGGCAGTAACAAGAACATGTTGGTAGTTAGAATCTTAGAATCCCTGCACTGCAGGAGGAGGTCATTCAGCACATGGCATCTGTGCTGACAAAATCCCACCCAGGCCCTATCTTGGTAAGCCCACATAGTCATCCTGCTAATCCCCACTTTAGATTTGCCAATTTACAATTGCCAATCCATCTAACCCACATATTTTTGTATACAAAGGGGCAATATGTGGCAGGAAACCAGAGCCCCCAGAGAAAACACAAACAGATTCGGGGAGAACGTGCAAACTCCACACATATGGTCCCCTGAAGCTGAAATGATCCCTGGCTGTGTGAGGCAGCAGTGCTAACCATTGGGCCAGTGTGACACCAAAACCCTTTGGTAGGATTAACACAGTATGTCCAGTTTCACAAAGCAGACACGTATTTACAGAGATTGTCAATGGAAACTGTCGTCCCTACTCCCAAATCAATCCCCAAACCAAATTGACCCTTCTTAGACTGGGACATCTGATGGAGTTGGACACCCTAGCACAGAGATTTCCATGGAATACACCCTCTCAACGTTCGAACATCTCCCATTGTAAACTCTTCCCAGAAAAAGCCTCTCCAATGTTCCCAGGGAACACTATTGCCAGGAATAGAACAACTCCAGCTTCTAAGCATCCATCACTCTTCTGAAGAGTAGATCCTGTCCAGTTTTAGATGAGCTCCAAGTCACGAATTCCCTGGAATGAGGCATTCTGCTTGTTTGGAGCCTCAGATGGGTGCACTCTCCATGAAAACATGCACTTCTCCCTCCCCCATTTTTAAAAAAATGCCGGAGAGCATTCTTCCCAGGAATAAACTCTCTCCAGATTCACTTATTTGTAAGACATCCACTTCCAGAATACTACATTGTCTTTTTGTAAATATCCCCTTATCACACTATTCCCAGGAATAAAACCTCTCCCGTTTGGAAACAGTATTAACCTCAAAGAGAACATTAAGGTTGACCTCTTGGAGTATGAGCTCCCTGACTATCATAATGATTACATGCCCCATTCAGGGAGCCTCACCTTTACACATGCTGAGGATTATCAGGGCTACTGACTCTCTGGATTTTGACTTTGTGCCTAGAACACTATCAGGAGTGGAGATACGTTTGTAAATAAGTGGAATCAGATGAAGGAACAAGTGTCTCTGAAGAGCTATTTCAGTGGAATGAGGAAGAAGAACATCTCTAAAGAATTTGCTCGATAACGATCAGCTTTGCTTAGGGTAAGCCATTTTCAATCATCATGCTTCTGTTGGGAATCTGATCTCTATTGACTTGGCTGTGGAAGGATGACTGCGCCTAATGTGTACAATACATTATTTGGAGGCTAGTAGCATTGTGAAAAGTAATGGATCATTCTTCTGACCACGTGTGGCCCATCAGTATTGTCTGTTATTCCCAGCTTAATTTTCGTAAAGGTGTCGGATATTAATACCTTCCAGGAGCTGGCAGACCAAGTAAGGGATATGGCCGTAGCCACCACTGACTGTGAGAAGGTACCGATTTCTCACGGCTCTCTGGCAGATGTGGAAATCCATTTCGGGTTGCCTAACAAAGGTGGGAAAATTCACGGAATGGTATGTGGGATAAATAATATAACTATCCAAAAACTGGCTGAATCCCTACTGCACTTCAAACAAGCACTGCAGCTGGCCTTATCGATGGAAAATGGGTCATATTGCAAGGTATTCCTGATGGAAGTGGACACACACAGCTGCCTGACTGAGTTCAGTGAGCACCCCACCAGAGTGCGAGTGAATCCGTACCCTCCCCCAGGAAATATCCAGCAGCACAGCCACAAAGCAAAGGCAAGCTTCGACCAGACAGTCAGCAGTCCCTTCAGAATCCAGCCTGGCAAGGTATTGTAGCTGTTTGTGGTAAGTCTTGGAAAAGCAGACAGCATAATCAAGGACGCCCAAGCACTACGGACGTACTCTTCCATTGGGAAAAAGGAACAGAATTTTGACAAACTGACACAAGAACAAACTCTTTCCTGCTGCCATCAGACTTTTGAATGGATCTTCCTTACACTAAATTGGTCTTTCTCCACGCTCTAATTATGACTGTAACACTGTGCACTACACCCTCTCCTTTCCTTCCCCCCTCTGTACTGTATGAATGGTATGTTTGGGCTGTAGCGCATGCAAGAAACAATACTTTTCACTGTATCCCAACACGTGACAATCATATCTAAAGGAATCAAAATTATAACGGAGGAGAAAATGTCTAGTACCACACATTATAACAAACAGTCGTCAGCACATATTCCAAGGTTTTATTAATTATTTTAGAAGTGTCAGAAATTGTATGCTAGATCAATATGACGGATTTCAAACACTTTCATTATCTTAATTACGTCAGCAAGGCACAACATAACAGATTCATCTCATATCATCTCTGTTCTTTCATTGCAAGTGGAGTCAGAGGCTCAGCAGCAGAATGGATAACAAGCTGTCTACAAAGAACAAAGGGATTTGATTTATTATTGTCACATGTATTGGGATACAGTGAAAAATAATGATTTTTATGTGCTATACGAGCAAAGCAGACCACACGTAGAAAGGGCAAGGAAGGATTGTAGAATGTGGTTTTACAGTCTTAGCTGAGGTGCTGAGAAACATATGAGTTAGGTGCATTAAAAAAATCTGATGGCAGCAAGGAAGAAACCGTTCTTGAGTCATTTGATACGTATCCTCAGACTTTTGTACCTTTTTCCTTATGGAAGAAAATGAAAGAGAATATGCCTTAATTTTGCTAGCTACTTTTCTGAGACAGTGGAAAGTGTAGACAGAGTCAATGGGTGGGAGCAGCTTTGCGTGATTGGCTAGGCTTTCTTCACAACCTTTAGTAATTTTTTGCAGTCGTTGACAAAGCAGGATCTATACCAAGCTAAGATGCAACCTGAAAGAATGCTTTATATGGTGCACTGGTAAAAGTTGGTAAGAATCAGAGCAGAATTCCTTTGCCTCCTGAGAAATTGGAGGCATTAGTTGTCTTTCTTAATTATAGCATTAGTGTGGAGGAACCAGGCCAAGTTGTTAGTGACCTGGACACCATGAAGCTTGTTTTCTCTGCCATTTCTAACTTGATGTAGAGAGGTGTATGTTCTTCTCTATGCTTCCTGAGTTGGGTTCTTCCTCTTATTTGTAGTCATTCTCAGTTTTGTCTGTCAATTTTGAAATTATCATTTTGATTCTATATTGTTGAAGCAAGTGGTGAAAGACCTCAGGAAGCCGATGATTATCTCTTTCATTTTACTGACATGGAGGGAGACATTATTATCATCGCACCATTTCACCAAATTCTCTATCTCTTCCCTCTACTCTGTCTCATCATTGTTTGAGGTCTGAATCACCATGTTGGTGCCATCAGCAACTTGAGAATCGAGTTGGAGGGGAGCTTGGCCACACGCTTATATGCGTATAAGGAATAGGAATTAAAATGACTTACTCTGATTGGTGGGCAGTAGGAAGTGGTGTTCCACCTGGATCAGCGTTGGGATCACTCTCTTTTACCACTTGCGTCAACAATATAGAATCAAAATGATAATTTCAAAATTGACAGACAAAACTGAGAATGACCACAAATAAGAGGAAGAACCCAACTAAATGGGTTCTCCCTATTATTGTTATACATTAATAATAATTAAGTGGGCAGCTCAATTTGGAAAATTAATATAATGACAGCAGAGAAAGAACATAGAATTCCTACAATATAGAAAGAGGCCATTTGGCTCATCAAGTCTGCACTAACCACAATCCCACCCCCATATGCACCCACTAATCCCACTAACCTACGCATTTCAGGATACTAAGGGAAATTTTTACTATGGCCAATCAACCTAACCCACACATTTTTGGACTGTGGGAGGAAACTGGAGCACCTAGAGGAAATCCACGCAAACATGAGGAGAATGTGCAAACTCCATATAGATAGTGACCCAAGTCAGGACCCAAATCCGGGTCCCTGGAGCTGTGAAACAGCAGTGCTAACCATTGTGCTACTGTGCTGCCCACTTTTTTCCAATGAATGAAAAGTCTTAAAACAGGTCCAATGTATGAATGCCGTATCAGTCGCGTCTCTGGAAATCTTCATTTTTAGAAGTTTCCGGGTTGCAACTGATGCCGGATTTAATTGTCAGTGGTTTTTTTGGCATTGGAAAAAAATTGTAAGAATAGCTGATAGTGATCTGGCACTTAGAAAGAGAGAGAGAGGATAGAAGAAAAAAAAAACTGGGTGAGAGTCAGAGGTGGAGATTGATTATCTGAGGGAGAGAGAGAGAAAAGAGAGACAGTGGATGAGGGCATGGGGGAGTGCGTGGAGCAGGCAGATGGGGTGAAATACATGGAGTTTAAAATATCAGTGTTAACTCAGAGAGAAATTAACTCTTTTATAAATGAATCAGTGCTTGGAAAACGAGTATCTGAATGGACTCGAGGGCTCACGTGAACAGACTGACAAATCCTGTAAAGCAACAACACAGGTTAAAAAAGACACATCCGAGAAAAGTATCACAAAAAAATGGAATACTATACATATGGTGCTGGCCTGTCTGAATGTCAGAGACTAGTTAACATCTGTTTCTGTTGGAACAATGATGTGATAATCAGAAATATCAAGGCATTTAACTTCAGACACTCAATAACAAACATCAAAACAATGTTAAACTCTTCCTGCTTTCAATCAATTCCGTAGGTAAAACACCGAGCCAGCTCCATGGAATGGAGAACTCGCTCATCTATATAAAATCAACCTTGTACCACCTTACCTCATTTCAGTAAGAAAGCTCGGAACATCTGGTTAGGTTAACCCTTCACCAGGTGAGTGGCTTACTCAACTGATGAAGGAGCAACTCTCAAAGCTCGTGATACCCAATAAAAATGTTGGCCAGGTCCACCCCAGTCCAATGGCATCTCCACATTATTATTTGATTCCGGTTCTTGTCCCACACACAATTCAATTCTACACGGGCAGACAGTGCCAGAAATGATGGATATGTAGCTCAGGTATTCCACTCTGGTGAGAGACATGCTTTTCAATACAATTCTACACTGACAGATATTTCAAGGAATACCTGTTCAGTTCTGTCAACAAATCCAATCACATTAATGATCAACTTCACTGCAATTTTATAACTAGCAGCACTATACCTTTCTTCAGAGGGACTGTCTGAAAGTGAAGTTAAAGCTTATTTATTAGTCACAAGGAGGCTTACATTGACACTACAGTGAAGATACTATGAAAATCCCTTAGTCACCACACTCTGGCCACTGTTCAGATACACTGAGGGAGAATTTATCATGAGCAATTCACCTAAACTTGCACATCTTTGTACTATGGGAGGAAACCCATGCAGACATGGGCAGAATGTGCAAGTGCCACACAGACAATGACCCAAGAGGGGAATCAAACCCAGGCTGAGCCATCCTCTTCATTGAAGTTCAAGCCAACAGTGCACAATACTCCCTGAAAGTCCACACATTCATTGATCAGAGAGAGAGAGCTGGTGTATTTCTTACTGAGGTTTATAATCAGTTGATGCTCAGAATTAAAACCATTGAGATTGTTCAAGACGTTTGATTGTAATGAACTGCATCGTTCATCTTTGTAATAGCAAACATGAGATCAGCATAGATCAGGTTGTAAACTCTGGGTTTACAATCAGAGAGCACAGATTTAAACAAATTCAGTGAGTACAGCCACTTACCAGGGAGACCGATAACAGCAAGGATTGTGTAGAATATCCTTTGAGCCAATTGAATTATGTACAGCATTTTCAATATGAGGTGATGCGTTCCTTTGTTTCGCCGTCAGCCGTCTCACGTTCTGAGGTTAGAAATTCCCAAAACCTTTCACTTATATCCTCTAGAATCACCTCAGGGATATTGAGGTTGCAACATCTTTTTAAGTTAAAAACAAATGAGCAAACAGATCACAATATTGAGTTCAGTTATAGAAAATATTAACTTTCATAATAAGTTAACTCTTGCTAAATGCTGGACTGTGTTGATCACATTCATCAATACATAACTACAGGATGGATGCTGTTCACTCAGATACCATCAGTCCCATCAGTAGATCTCAGGTTGTTTTGGTGATATCTATCACTGGACTGACCATTCAGTCATTAGGCTCCAATTGTTGGTATGTTTCTCTCTGCATCATTCTACTGCATTCTGGAATGTAGCTGGCTCTTTAACTGTGGACATTCAATTACAGGATATAAGGGGTTTATGGGCGAGCATAAATCGCAACATTCAGTGAATCAATTATCTGGAACTATTTAATGTCCAAAGAAAATAATTCCAATGCTCAATCAAATGCAGCTCTTCAAGTGGAGAAATCATTTTGAAGCTATGGAATATCTCAGAAAGTTTGGAACCCGCAGCAACTACAGACACAAAGAGCAGTCAAAAGCATAACTAACTGTGAAAGGAAATAAGTAGGCTCCAACTGTACCTGCTCTGACATCTGATTCACAAATTGGAAGTGTGAGAGAGGAAGTATTGAGATGTAGAGAGAACGAGTGTGAGAGAGACACACCTGAGAAAGAGAGAGAGAGAGAAAACTGTGAGGTAGGCTTAGACTGCATAGGGTGGAGATGGAGAAACAGAGTGAGCAGGAAAAAAAATGGATAAGAGCGAGAGGCAGAGATGGAATGTCTGAGTGACAGAGAGGAAATAGAGACAGTGGGTGAGAGTGTGCGTGAGAAGATAGTGAGGCAGATGGGGTGAAATGGAAAGAGCTTTAAATACACATCTAACCTTAGAGAGATGTCAACTCTGTCATAAATGGCTCAATGCTTTACTCAATTGAAATAGTTCCATGGAGTTTTGGGTCCTGTTCTCGGTGGCACAGTCTAAGAAGGATGTGAAAACCTTTCTGGAATTCAGACATGATTCAAGAGAAGATGCAAGATTGATGGGATGAGGTAGAGATAGTGAGACAGGAGGCTTTGGCTATGGAGACAGAGTGGATCACAGAGAATGAGACAGAAGGTGATGAATGCATTGGTAGAGTGGAAGACAAATGGAATGAGACAGTAAGGGAGACAGATTGAGAGAGAAATGGAGACACATGCAGTGATAGAGAGTTATATAGGGAGACATGTAAGGGGGAAGAGAGGGAGAGATGGGGAGGGTGTGGATAGAATAGGAACTGTAACTTAAGATGGCCTAAGAGAAGATGATGCAAGGGGGTCAGAGAGCTTGTCTCTGTGAGAGATGGAGTGTTAAGTGAGGGAGGTGGTAGTAAAGAGGGATTGTGAGTGAACCTCTGCGACAGAGTGACTGCATTATAAAGTGTGTGTCCAAGAGTTTGTGAATGCAAAATATGAGAGTGTGTTTATGAGAGTACAAAATTGCAAGAAGAATGTTTTTTATATTTGCGTGAGTCAGTATGTGCGTGGGTGGCAGAGTGTGAAAGAGGGACAAAATGTAAGAGACTGCAAATTGAAATACTATACATTTGAAGCAGGGTGGAGCATGAAAGCTGATGAGATTGGAAACATGTGATAGTATGTGTATGTCTAAGTGTATGTGTATGCATTTGGGTATGCGTTCACGAGTGTGTGTATATGTGTGTGTGTGAGAATGTGTGTGTGTTTCTGAGGGTATTAGTGCCTCTGGAGAGGGTCTGAGATGTGTATATGTTTCTTTGTGTGTATTTGTGATGGACTCTATGATATTGCATGTGCTGATGTTTAACCAGACAATGCACGGCGAGTACTCAAATCTTTTAAGCTTTTGTTACCTGTTAGCAAGGAGAACAGACACAATGAATTTCACTATAGTGTTCTCAGAGTTCTGCAAATGTCACTTATAGCACTTTCTAGCCAGTGAGAGTGAACATGCCAATTAAATCACCAATAGCCTTACAGTTTGGTGTGTACTTTCAAACAATAGAATTTATAATGCTTCATTTGCATGCATAGTCCACCAACCATAGAACAGCTTTTTGCCCTTTCTTATCCATTAGGAAACCATGTCCCTCATTCATGTAATATGTCAATATATCTTGTTTTTTGGCATTTGTATTCATAACTTGTCCTTGTTTTTATCCTGTGGCCAAGCCCTGGAAACTGTCACAAGATTAATGTAGTGTCTTATCTGGAATAATAAGCGCTGGCCTCACTGAAGGCCTTGTTTGCTAATAAGCATTTTCCATTGCTTGACTTGACATTTTCTATTACTTGACTTGACGTTACTTAAGAGTTGTTTGTCATAACTTAATTCCATCAGTTATTGTAACTTAATTTCCAAATGTGTGTGAGCGAGAGTGTGCATCTTTATGTCTTTAAATGTGTCTTAGAGAGAATGAGATAATGTGTGCGTGCAAGAGTGTATGTTTAAATCTGTTTGTGTTTGTCTGTGAGTGTGTGTGTGCGTGTCTCTCAGATAGTAAAATGGGAGTGACTGAGTGATGATGTCTGAGAGTGAATGAATGTGTGTGTGAATCTGACTGTTTTTGAGAGAGAGAGAGCAAATGTGTCAAAATGTTGGCTGTTTGTGTCTATGTGTGCACATCTGCTTGTTCATGTGAGAGTAAAGGATTTGAGAAAGATCGGAAGACAGATTGTGAGAGAGAACATGAGAGGGACTTTGAGAGTGTGAGAGAGACTGTGAGAGTATACAGGAGCATGCCTGGGTGAGAGTGTGGGAACCTGAGAACAGTGTATGAGACAGTGAGAGGGTGAAGACAGAGAGTGAGAAAGGGTGAGAGAGAATGTCAGAGTGTGCAGGCATATGAGCGTGAAAGCCCAGGAGGGATTGTATGTAAGAGACGGTGAGATTTTGTGAAAGAGATTGTGATTATTTGTGTGTGTGTGTGTGTGAGGGTATGAGTGAGAAAGACAGAGGGCGAGAGAGAGAGTGGTAGTGAATGAGTGGGAGACAGCGACTTTGTCAAAGTGAGAGAGAGTATGAATTTGTATGGGTGTGTTTGTGTATCTCAGTATGTGTATGGTATGTGAATGCACACCAGTGATTGTGAGAGATGGAGAAAGAGAATCAGAGAGGGAGAGCGTAAGAGGGCATGGGGGTCATTCTGAGAGTTTGAGAGAGTTTCAGTAAGCATAGAAGAGATTGTGAGAAAGAATGTGACTCAGAATGAGTGAGAGTGAGAGTTTGAGGGAGAGAATGAGAGATTTTAAGAGTGAGAGGGATAGCGAGGGAGAAAATGTATGATGGAATGTGAAAATAATTTGACATATTGGGTGATTTTAAGAGAGTGTAAGATAGACCATAAGACATGAGAGCAGAGTAAGGCCAGTTGGCCCATCAAGTCTGCTCTGCCATTCAATCATGGCTGATTTTATTCTTATCCCTGTTCTCCTGGCTTTTTCCCATAACCCCTGATCCGCTTAGTCATCAAGAACCTGTCTTAAACGCACACAATGACTTGGCCTCCACAGCCTTCTGTGGCAAAGAATTCCACAGATTCACCATTCGCTGGCTGAAGAAACTCTTCCTCATCTCTGTTGTAAAGAATCACCCCTTTAGCCTGAAATTGTGCCCTCTGTTTCTATTTTTCTTACCAGTGGACAATCTCTCCCTGTCCACTCTATCCAGTCTGCACAGTATCCTGTAAGTTTTCAATAAGATCCCCCCTCATCCTTCTAAACGCTAATGAGTATAGACCCAGAGTCCTCAACTGTTCTTCATATGACAAGTTCTTCATGAAAGAGTGTGACAGAAATTGTGAATGAGTGTGTCTGTGACAGAGAGCATGAGGGAACAAGTATGAGAGGGTAAGTGTATGAGGGAGAGAGATTGACTGAGTGTGAGTGAGAGTGCATGAGTGTGAGAGAAGAAGAGTGAGCTTGAGAAAGGGAGAGAGCATGAGAGAGGAGGGCAGAGAAATTCACTGATTTCTGATTATACACTCAAACACTGATATATTTCAAAGTCAGGATGGTGAGTTGTTTGGAGTGACCTTGCAGCTGGCGGTGTTCCCATGCATCTGTTGCCCTTGGCCTTCTAGATTGAAGTGATCGTGGGTTTGGAAGATGCTGTCTTAGAATCTTTGCTGAATTGCAGCAACTCATCTTGTAGATAGTACACGTGGCTGCTACTGAGCGTCGGTGGTGGAGGGATTGACTGTTTATGGATGTGATGTCAATCAAGCAGAACTGCTTTGTCTTGGATAGTGTCAAGCTTCTCAAGTGTAGTTGGAGCTGCACTCATCCAGGGAATTGTGGAGTATTCCATCACACTCCTGACTGTAGTTAGTGGCAAGACTTTGGGGAGTTAGGAGATGAATTACTTGCCTCTTGCCTCTGAACTGCTCTTATAGCCACAATGGTGAGTCCGGTTGAGTTTCTGATCAATGGTAACTCCAGGAATATTCATAGTGGGGGATTTAGTGATGGCAACACCAATGAATGTCAAGAAATAGTGGTTAGAGTATCTCTTATTGCTGATTGTTATTCTCTGGCATTTGTTTGGCACAAATGTAATTTGCCACTTGTCAGCCCAAGCCTGTATATTGTCCAGATCATGTTGAATTTAAACGTGCGCTGCTTCAGTATCTGAGGAATCGTGAACAGTGCTGAACATTGTGCAATCATTGGTGAAATCCCCACTTGTGACCTTGTGACGGAGGGAAGGTCACTGATGAAGCAGCTGAAGATTGTTGGGCCTCGGGCATTAACCCTGAGGACTCCTGCAAGATGCCCTGGAGCTGATGTTACTGACTGTCTACCATCACAACCATATTCCTTTGTACCAGCTCTGACTCAAACCAACGGAGAGTTTGTCTCCTGACACCCATTGTGATTCCAGCTTTGCTAGGACTCTTTAATGTCTCACTTGGTCAAATGCAGCCTTGATGTCAAGGGTTGTCATTCTCACTTTGCTTCTGGAATTCAGCTCTTTCATCTAAGTTTGGAACAAGGCTGTAATGAGGTCAGGAGCTGAGAGAACCGCAAATTGGGTGTCATTAAGCAGGTTTATGCCAAGGAGATGCTGCTTGCTAGCATTATTGATGACCCCTTCCATCAAAGAAAAGAACAAAAAAAAGAACAAAACAGACCCTTCAGCCCAACGAGCCCACACCGCAGATCGGATGGTAATTGGCTGTATTGAGCTTATCCTGCTTTTTGCGCACAGAACATATCTGGGCATTTTCCACATTAATGGATAGATGCCAGTGTCATAACCATATTGGAAGAGCTTAGCTGAGGAAGCGGCAAGTTTTGGAGCACAAATCTTCAGTACTATTGCAGGAATGTTAACAGGGCCCATTGCCTTTGCATATCCAAAGCCTCCAGCAGTTTCTTGATAT
The DNA here is from genome assembly GCA_024679065.1 of Sphyrna mokarran. Lineage (NCBI taxonomy): Eukaryota > Metazoa > Chordata > Chondrichthyes > Carcharhiniformes > Carcharhinidae > Sphyrna > Sphyrna mokarran. The sequence goes on along the minus strand of JAGIQG010000013.1, from coordinate 80,390,094 downwards.
CATGTGGAGTGAACCAGCTGGGTTATCTCTCTGAGCCTAGGCACATTCAGTTCCAAAGCCTTCCTTATCCATTAACCTAATCAAGCCCCATTCTAAAAGAGATACCTAGAGGAAAACATTAAATCCTACACTAAACCAGATTAAAACAAACATTTTAGCAATTAAAATCAATTATGCTGCTGCAGTAACAACAGAAGCTACTGGGTGCAGACAAAGAAGTACCAGAGATAAAACAAATTGCAAAAACAAATCATACATGATAAACATAATGCAACTTAATATCTTAAATAATTCTTTTATCAAAATTAAGTATCTTCCACAAGGTTAAATGTTAAAAGGAACATCACAACATGAGAACTCAAAGCCCCTTTGGTTCAATGTGTGAAATGTTGAACATTTCCACTGTCCTGGGGCAGCATTTGTACTCAAACGTGTCTCCAGCTGCAGCTCAAAGAACTCTGAATTCCTGACTTGGAGCAGCATATGGGTGCACTTTGTAGCATCTGTGAGGCAGAGTATAGTGGATTGCACGTACAGAGAGGTGGCCACGCTGCAGATTAAGTTTAAGACCACCAGGCAGAGTAAGAGGAACAGACTGGCAGTGCAGGAATGTCTTTCCTCTGCCCCGTACAAAACAGATATAGGTTTTTGGGTCTGTCAAGGAGAATGAGGTCTCAGGGGAAAGTCGAAAGAGCCAAATTCATTGCACCATGGTTCACTTTGCTCACAAGTGTAATGATGCAAAGACGGATTTTCCCCCTCTTACCACACAAAGAGAGCACCTCATTCTATAATAGGTAAAAAATGAGTGTGCAGGGGTATGATCTGTGCTTCAGCAACTTTTACTGGTTAAATCAGAATAACTCCCTGACATATTCCAAACTCAACAAGTAGCACTTTATTTATCAAACTAACAATGAACAAACTAACTGAATTATTAGCAACCCAAAGAAATTCTAAAGGAATATTGTTTAGATAAATACAATTTCCATTCATTATCAAACAAAATAGAACTTTTGTCATTCTGTAAATTACAACCAGGTTTTGTCTCTTCTGGAATATTTGAGACCTTTATTGATTCATCTTTCTTCTTTGTTCTTAGCTAACTAGATGAGGCTTTGAGCTCAAAGCTATCAGCTGTGATAAGTGGCAGTTGCTCTCCTTCACCCCCCACCCTGTCGCACTGTCCCTTCCTTTTATTCCTGTGATGACATATCCTTATCCCCCACAATAAGAAATGGTCCTGGGTTGACAGAACTGTCGGATTTAAATTCAATAGGTTTTTGGTATCTAAGTACCTAATTCAAATTGATTGGCTGAATTTAAAGAAAACAAAAATCAAATGCCTGAAAGCCTGTTGCTTTGGTAATACTGCTGCTTGGCCTAGAAATATAAATGTTTAATTTTGGGTACTCTAACTGTAGTGCATTTGTTAACCTTCTAAGCACAGAAAACCTTTTAAAGGGACCATGCAAAACTAGCATTTACAGTAAGCAAATTACAATTATTCTGTACAACTTCACTACAATAAGATAAGGGAAGAAATGTGGCAATGCAATATTTATAGCAATGCAATTTTAATGCAAGTAGCTAGACGTTTTGGTGACCACAAAAGAGACTCCAAGATGCCATGTTGCCTCCCTGATGCTGTGAGTAATGGCCATGCCTGGATAAGATACTCCATCAGCAAGGTGATGCAGTATTGATGATCCAAATGCCCTCTATCTGCACTGCAGGGATTCTCTGGATTATATGATATCTATATGCTAGTATCGATAATGAGCGAGGTCAGTGGATTTGGTGCTTTGAACTTTCAGAAAGCTTGCAGAAAATTCTCGCAGAAGAGACTAACATGCTAAATTAAAACACATGAGGTTGGGGGCAGTTTATTGAGATGGATAGAAAACAGGTTGGCAGGCAGTGAGTAAAGAGTAGGAATAAATGCATCTTTTCCCAAGTATAGGCAGTTAATAATAAAGTGCCGAAGGGATTGGAGCTTAGATCATAGCTATTGATAATATATATTAATAACTTAAATGAGGGAACTAAATGTAATATCTCCAATGTTAACATAAAGCTGGGTGTGAAGTAAGCTATGAGAAGGATGCACCAATGAGTCATTGTTGTTTTGGCAAGCAGTCTGAGTGAACAAAGTGGAGAAAATACAATTTGTATAAATATGAAGTCATTCCATTTTTGTAACAAAACAGGAAGGCAGATTATTATCTGAATGGATACATTGAGAGGGTTTAATGCACAAAATGGCCTGGGTGTCCCCATACAGCGGTCATGAAAGTAAGCATACAGGTACAGCACATGGAAAAGAAGTCTTAAGTATATTGGCTTTAACAGCGAGAGGATTCGAGTACAGGAGCAGAGATGTCTTGCTACAATTATACCTTGGTGAGGCTACAACTAGAATATTGTGTACAGTTTTGGTCTCTATCTGAGGAAGAATGTTCTTTCTCTCGAAGAATTGAACAAACATTTACCTGACTGATTCTTGGAACTGGTGTATAGGGAGAGATTGAGTCAGTTAGGATTATATTCGCTGAACTTGAGAACAATGGAGCAGTTGGGCCATCTCGTAGATCTTATTCTCCCATTACTAGCCGGACATTATTCCCATTCTAACTATGACTACGTCCCTGTTGCCTGGATGTTTAGTTATTACTAAAAGGACCAAAGTGGAAGCTCCAGCAGCCAGGATTGCATAGTCATCAATCCCTGCCTCCAGGGTTATGCATAATCTGTGTTTGGGTTGCAAACCAACTAGTCGTAAATTGCAATTTATGCACCCTGATAATGATCTCCCAGCCACGAAAAGCTTAACTAAGGTTCCGAGGCATTTGGCTCTTAAACTATTCAACTTCCTCATTTCAGTACCTTGCATTGACTGAAATGTTTAATCACAGTAAAATAGTTTGAAATGCATTTAAAATATCAACTTGTATGTCTTAAAATCATTGTTACATGTTTTAGTTCTCTATCTGCATTCACATGTGAGTAAGTCATCATCTCTTACTGTTAACTCTATCATTCTCTATATTCTGTCTAGACTGAGAGAAGTCTTGCATGTCCCCCATGCAAGACTTCTTGAGAAGGTGAGAGGACATGGGATCCAAGGGGCTTTGGCCTTGTGGATCCAGAACTGGCTTGCCTGCAGAAGGCAGAGGGTGGTTGTGGATGGCTCTTTTTCTGCATGGAGGTCGGTCACCAGTGGAGTGCCCCAGGGATCTGTTCTAGGACCCTTGCTGTTTGTCATTTTCATAAATGACCTGGATGAGGAAGTGGAGGGATGGGTGAGTAAGTTCGCCGATGACACGAAGGTCGGTGGTGTTGTGGATGGTCTGGAGGGATGTCAGAAGTTGCAGCATGACATCGACAGGATGCAAGACTGGGCGGAGAAGTGGCAGATGGACTTCAACGCGGATAAATGTGTTGTGGTCCATTTTGGCAGATCCAACGGGATGAATGAGTACACTATCAAAGGTAGGAGTCTTAGCTGTGTGGAAGAGCAGAGGGATCTTGGGGTCCAGATCCATAAAACTCTCAAATCGGCCTCCCAGGTGGAGGATGTGGTTAAGAAAGCTTTTGGTGTACTGGCCTTCATTCATCGAGGGATTGAGTTCAGGAGTCAGGAGGTAACGCTGCAACTTTATAGGACCCTTGTCAGACCACACTTGGAGTACTGTGCGCAGTTCTGGTCGCCTCACTATAGGAAGGACGTGGAAGCTATTGAAAGGGTGCAGAGGAGATTTACAAGGATGTTGCCTGGATTGGGAGGCATGCCTTATGAAGACAGGTTGAGGGAGCTGGGACTGTTCTCCCTGGAGAGACGAAGGTTGAGAGGCGACCTGATAGAGGTTTACAAGATGTTGAGAGGAATAGATAGGGTGGACTCTCAGAGACTATTTCCCAGGGCTGAAATGGTCGCGACGAGAGGGCACAGATTTAAGGTGCAGGGAAGCAAGTACAGAGGGGATGCTAGGGGAAAGTTTTTCACTCAGAGGGTGGTGAGTGAATGGAATCGGCTGCCGTCGGTGGTGGTCGAGGCGAACTCGCTGGGGTCTTTTAAAAGACTTCTGGATGAGTATATGGGATCCAATGGGATTGGGGGTTATAGATAAGTCTATGGCTGGGTAGGTTTTGATGTGTTTGGCACAACTTGTAGGCCAAAGGGCCTGTTTGTGCTGTAGTGTTCTATGTTCTATGTTCTATAAATCTGAAATAATCACTCTCACTGGGGATTAGGGGTTGTTTATTAGCTTGGCTGGAGGATTGGCTAACAAACAGAAAGCAGAGAGTTTGGGATAAGTGTTGGCAAGTGTAGCTAATGGTGTGCCACAGGGTTCTATTCTCGGTCCCCAAATGGTTACCATTATATTAATGTCTGGAATGCAGGGAAGGTTGGTATCATGGCAAACATGTAGATGGCATTGGAATAGATCGGACAGCAAGTTGTAATGAGGAAATAAGACACTTACCAATGGACATGGATAGCTTAAGTGAATGGAGCAAAATGTGGCAGATGGAGTTTAATGTGGAGAAGTGTGATGTGGTCCATTTCAGAAGAAAAAGTTCAAAGGCAAACTATTTCCTACATCGAGAGAACTTCGGAATTCTTCCATGCAGAGGGCTCTGGGTGTCCCATTGCATGGATTGCCAAAAGCTAGCATACAGCTACGGTATAAAAGTAAGAAATTATTATTGCTTCTGCACAAGAAATTTGGGAGACTGTATTTGTACAGTTGTGGTCCACTTTCTTGAGGAGACATCTACTTCCATTTAAGGTGGTTCAGAGGAGGTTCAGTGGATTGATTTCAGTCATGGGGGCTTTAATTAGCCAACAGTCTGGTGGGTACTGACAGCCTGGCAATCACCACCACACATCTTGGCTCTGCCCCCTGGCATCGGGCACTGCTGAGGGGGAGGGGTTGATGCCTGATGGAATCAGAGTCTGACGGGGGTCACAGCCAAACGGGAGGGAAGGGGAGAGGGTGATATGTCCATCAGAAGGGTGGAGGGAAAGAGAAGTCTGCATCAAATTGTGGGACCTTCTTAGTGAAGCAGGTGATTGGAGTGTAGGTGGTGATCGGGGGCTCAATCCTGCGATTAGAAGGCTGGTGATTAGAAGGCTGGCAATCGGGGGGCTCCACAGGGGAGGACCTTGGGAGTGGCGGGGGAATAGATTTTCATGAAGGAAATCTGCCTCCTTACTGATCTGTTCCACATGTGGCTACAGATCCCAAGAAACATGGTTGATTAATCAACACTCCTGCTAATAGTTAATAAATGCTAATACAGCCACAAGCCATGAATTTTTAAAAAAAATCCTTCCCTTCTCCACTGGCCAATTCTCTCTCTCATCTCTCTCACTCACAAAAACAGATTTCCCTTCCTTTCCCTCTCACCCTATTCATTCTCAGCTCATTTCACAGCTCACACCTCTCTTTCTCACTCAGCACATCTGAATGCATGCCTGTGCCAGTTTAAGGACGTGCATCAGGTGTATCAGTCACAGTTAAATATGTTTTCTGTTACAGCTCATTTGCTGCAGGATCGGAGTTTTCTGAGGTGTTTCATTATTTCAAGATGTTTTCTCAGTCTGCATTGCATTGAGGGGTGGAATCACATTTTTTTTGGACATGAAATAGTTCCAGATAATTGATTCATAGAATTTTGCAATTTACATCAGCCAAAACCCCCTTAAATCACATAACTGAGAGCCTACAGTATAAGAGTCAGCTTCATCCCAGAATGTAGAACCTCCCAGAGAGAAATATACTAACAATTGGAGCTTAATGACTGAATGGTCACGGTGCAGTGACTGAAACAACCTGAGATCTACTGATGGGATTGATAGTGTTTAAGTGGAAAGCATCCTGGAATTATTTATTGATAAATGTGATCAATAAAACCAGTGATTGCAAACAGGTAATTCAATCTAAGTCTGCACTTTCCATCCCTGAACTAAATGTCATAATCTGTTTGCTCATACATTTAAAAACCAGCTCCTAAACATCATAGAACCCTAAGTGCAGAGAGAGGCCCTTCGGCCCATCAAGTCTGCACCAAACACGATCCCACACAGGCCCTACCCCCATATCCCTACATATTATATCCACTAATCCTTCTAACATATACATCCCTGGACACTAAGGGGCAATTTCCTAGCATGACCAATCAACCTAACCCGCACATCTTTGGACTGCGGGAGGAAACCAGAATACCCGGACGAAACCCATGCAGACACGAGGAGAATGTGCAAACTCCACACAGATAGTGAGCTGAGCCGGGAATCGAATCCAGGACCTGTGAAGCAGCAGTGCTAACTACTGTGCTTCCGCGATGTTGTGATGTCAAAGTCCCTGAGGTGATTCTATAATGTATAAATGAAAGGCTTTGGGAATATATAAACTTAGAACTTAAGGTAGAGAAACAGCCAAGAGTACGACAGGACACTTCTCAATAAACATGCATCGCCCAATTGAAGTGGCTGAGAAAATATTCTATACCATCATCGCGGTTGCTGGCGTTCCTGGTAAGTGACTACACCCATGTGTAAACCCAAGAGGCTGCCTCATTTTAAACTCTGAAAATGTTCCATGCTGATCTCATACCCACTATACAGACACCAAAAGATTAATGCAGTTCACTTAAATCAAGTATCTTGCTATCTCTGGTTTTAATTGCATTCGTTCACCGACAATGAATAATTCTAAGTACGTCGCAGGTTGTCTGGTGAATTACGTTACAAAATTTATGGAGAATTGTGCAGTGCCAGGTTGGAGCTCAGCTAAGGCGATATTTCTGAAGGAAGGTTTCTTGGGAAGCAGAATAAAATCACACCAAGTGTGGATCACTAGACAGTGTCACGTCTGACACCAATGAACAATTATTACTGAACATATCAAGTAGGATTGTATCAAATGCTAGTCTCTCCGAAGAATGGAATTTCTCATCCAAGAATCCACCTAACACTGGGAATATGTATCCATGTGAAATTGAATTGTGTGCGGGTCAGGAACAGGAATGAAATATGTTGTTTGAAATAATGTATCTCTGGTCTGAATGGTCACTCAATTCCATGACACTGTTCTATGTTAAAGCTTCGAAAAAGATGGAAAACAGTAAGAGTTTGGCAGTGTATTTGCAATTGATCATTGTTTTGCATTGAACAAATCCAACGGAAGTCCTGACATTGCACCACCTTATGAGCAAACAGAAAGCATTCTAACAAGATTTGTGATTTGCTTTCACATTTCTATTCATTTAGAATTGAATACCAATGTTTTGTTCAATTTATTTGGGTCATTTTAGTCTGTGTTGCTATCTTAAAGAGTTTGTGAATCTCTGGAACCCTAAAATCCATTCAGATGTAAAGTGGAATTTGTTGATCTGATCAAATTGTAGTCCCAGATATTGAGCTGTCATGAAATCAATTTCCAATTCAAATACCCACTTTGTGAATTTATAATTTATATAAATTGCCAGGTTGGAGCTCAGCTAAGGCAATATTTCTGAAGGAAGGTTTCTTGGGAAGCAGAATAAAATCACACCAAGTGTGGATCACTAGACAGTGTCACGTCTGACACCAATGAACAATTATTACTGAACATACAAAGTAGGATTGTATCAAATGCTAGTCTCTCCGAAGAATGGAATTTCTCATCCAAGAATCCACCTAACACTGGGAATATGTATCCATGTGAAATTGAATTGTGTGCGGGTAGACTTGGGTAGAGACTTGGGTAGAGCAGGGACAGGAATGGATGTTGCAGGTTCCGGGGTACAAATGCTTTAGTCGGAGGAGAGAAGGGGGTAGAAGGGGGGGAGGAGTGGCGTTACTGGTCAAAGACTGTATCACGGTGATCGAAAAGAAGTTTGATGAGGACTTGTCTGTTGAGGTAGTATGGGCTGAGATTAGAAACAGGAAAGGAGAGGTCACCCTGTTGTGAGTCTTTTATAGACCTCCTAAAAGTTCTAGAGAGGTAGAGGAAAGGATTGCAAAGTCGATCCTGGACAGGAGTGAAAGTAATAGGGTAATTGTTATGGGGGACTTTAACTTTACTAATATTGATTGGAATAGCTATAGCTCTAGCGCGTTAGAGGGGTCAGTTTTTGTACAAAGTGTGCAGGAAGGTTTTTTGACTCAGTATTTAGATAGGCCAACTAGAGGTGAGGCTACATTGGATTTGGTGCTGGGCAATGAGCCAGACCAGGTGTTAGGCTTGGAAGTTAGTGTACATTTTGGTGATAGTGACCACAATTCGGTTACGTTCACCTTAGTGATGGACAGGGATAGGCATGAAGCTGGGGGCAGTAGTTATAGCTGGGGAAGGGTAATTATGAGGCCATCAGGAGAGAATTAGGGTGCATAGATTGGACTAGGGAACTACAGGGACTGGGAACATCTGGAATGTGGTGCTTATTCAAGGAGCAGCTGCTGCGAGTCCTTGATAAGTATGTCCCTGTCAGGCAAGGAGGAAATGGACGAGTAAGAGAGCCTTGGTGTACGAAAAGAGTTGATTTGCTGGTTAAGAAGAAAAAGGAGGCTTATGTCAGGATGAGGCTTGAAGGCTCAGGTAGTGCAATGATAGCTATAGATTAGCTAGGAAGGAGGTAAAAAGTGAATTGAGGAGAGCTAAGAGGGGACACGAGAAGATGTTGGCTGATAGGATTAAGGAGAATCCTAAAGCTTTCTTTCGATATGTTAAGAATAGAAGATTGGTTATGGCAAGATTAGGGCCAGTCATAGACAGCAGTGGGAAGTTGTGCGTGGAGCCTGAAGAGATTGGTGAGGCACTGAATAAATAGTTCTCTTCGGTATTCACGCAGAGTGCTGGAAATGTAGCTGTGGAGAGCACTGAGGTACAGGGTTGCAAATTGGGGAGTATTGTAGTAGATAGGGAGGATGTGTTAGAAATTCTCGAGGGTTTGAAGTTGGATAAGTCCCCTGGCCGGACGGGATTTACCCTAGGATTCTCTGGGAGGCAAGAGAGGAGATTGCAGAGCCTCTGGCTCTGATCGTCAGGTCCTCGTTGGTTACGGGTGTGGTTCCGGAGGACTGGAGGATAGCGAATGTGGTCCCATTGTTTAAGAAGGGGAAGAGAGACCTTCCAGGGAATTATAGGCCAGTGAGTCTTACTTCTGTTGTGGGCAAGGTATTGGAGAGAATTATTAGGGATAGGATTTATAGTTATTTAGAGATAAATGAATTGATTGGGGATAGTCAGCATGGTTTCGTGAAGGGTAGGTCATGCCTTACTAACCTCATTGAGTTTTTTGAGAAAGTGACCAGAGAGGTGGATGGGGGTAAGGCGGTTGATGTAGTCTATATGGACTTTAGTAAGGCTTTTGATAAGGTGGCCCATGGAAGACTTCTACAGAAAATGCAGATGTGTGGAATAGAGGGTGATTTAGCTATTGGATTAGAAATTGGCTGGCAGATAGAAGACAGAGGGTGGTGGTTGATGGGAGATATTCATCGTGGAGTTCGGTGACGAGTGGTGTGCCTCAGGGGTCTGTTTTGGGGGCCCTGCTGTTTGTAATTTTTATAAATGATCTGGATGAGGGTATTGAGGGATGGATCAGTAAATTTGCAGATGATACTAAAGTTGGTGTGTGGTAGATAGTGAAGAGGGGTGTTTTAGTTTACAGAGTGACTTGGACAAGTTGCAGAGCTGGGCCGAGAGGTGGCAAATGGAGTTTAATGTTGAAAAGTGTGAGGTAATGCACTTTGGCAGGAACAATAAATGTGTAGAGTATAGGGCTAATGGTAGGGCTCTTAATAGTGTTGAGGAACAGAAGGATCTTGGTGTATGTGTCAATAGATCCCTGAAAGTAGGCAGTCAAGTGGATAAAGTTGTTAAGAAGGCTTATGGATTCTTAGCTTTTATTGGTAGGGGGATTGAATTTAGGAGCCGCAGCATCATGTTGCAGCTGTACAAAACTCTAGTGCGGCCGCACTTGTAGTATTGTGTGCAGTTCTGGTCGCCACATTATAAGAAAGATGTGGAGGCATTGGAGAGGGTACAGAGGAGGTTTACCAGGATGTTGCCTGGTATGGAGGGCAGGTCCTATGAAGGGAGGTTGAAGGATTTGTGGTTGTTTTCGTTAGAAAAGAGGCGGCTAAGAGGGGATCTTATTGAAGCATATAAGATGATTAGAGGTTTAGATAGGGTGGACAGTGATAGCCTTTTTCCTAGGATGGAGAAAGCTAGCCCGAGGGGACACAGCTTTAAATTAAGGGGTATGAGTTATAGGACGGATATAAGAGGTAGGTTCTTTACTCAAAGAGTGATTAGGGAGTGGAATGCCCTGCCTGCAGCTGTTGTAGATGCGCCAAGTTGGGTGGCGTTTAAGAGGTTAATTGATAAGTATATGGAAGAGAAGGGAATGGTTTAGTTTGGAGGGGCATTGCTTTTTATTTTGGTCGGCACAACATCGAAGGCCGAAGGGCCTGTTCTGTGCTGTATTGTTCTATGTTCTATGTTCTATTATATTAACATGTTGTTGTATTTATTTCTAATTTTCTACTGTGCTCATTCTCATTCTCAGTTAGGATTTGTCTGCAAATTTTGAAGTGATCATTTAGCAAATCCACCAAGCCTGCTCATATTTAGACAATTAAGGGCAACTTTGCATGGCCAATCCACCTAACCTACATATCTTTGAATGTGGGAGGAAGCCTGAGCAGCAGGAGGGAACCTACGCAGGCACTGGGAGAAGGTGAAAATTCCACACACATACACATACACAAAAATCATCCAAGGCCAAAATTGATCCTGGATCCCTGGCATTGTAAGGCAACAGTTTTACCAATGTGCTGCCCGCTGGTCCTAGCCGAGGTAGGGGCATTAATTGTATTGGCGGAAAGATTGTGGTGCTTATTGCCAATCTCGGGTATATATGTCTCTTATGTCGAAACCTGGCCATCCTGTAAAATCAGATGAAATGAGAACCAAAAATTCTCCCAAGGATATTTACATTAAGCATATTTTCCTATTACTGCCAAGAATCATTGGGATCTCAGATTCAACTTTTTCTGTACAACATCCCCTTTTTAAAACTGGGGTTCCTCTTTGCTATTGTCCTGTCTGCATTGTTGTTCTCTATCTTCAACCCTCCAACAACACACACATCTTTGCCCGTTTTATTGATGCTGAAATCGCCTACTTCCTGAGAATGTTTAATCAGTAATTTACCATCTCTTCTATCCCTTTCTGACAGTTAATGTTGTGGCAATTGCTATCCTGAGTCGAGGAAAATGCGGCCTCTCCACCTGCACCACCTGCTACCTGGTGGCCATGGCAACAGCGGATCTGCTGTTCATTATTGCTAATCCCATACTTATCTGGATGAGGGAGTTCTATTTCCCATGGAGTTTCCTGGACCTCACCCCTGTGTGTCGTCTTAAATCTATTATGGTGGGTGCAGCCAGAGACTGTTCTGTCTGGTTCACCGTCGCTTTCACTTTTGATCGATTTGTGGCCATTTGCTGCCAGAAACTGAAAACTAAATATTGCACCGGGAAGACTGCAGCTGTGGTTCTAGTAACAATTGGCATCCTGCTCTCTGTAAAAAATATTCCCTGGTACTTTACATGGGAACATCAAATGATAATACATAATGTGCTGTGGCTCTGTAAAACAAAGTCAACCTTTTTTACTGATCCTGCATGGCTTGGATTTTCTTTGTTTGATTCAATTTTAACGCCATTGCTCCCATTCAGTTTAATCCTGCTGATCAACACCCTTACAGTCCAACACATTTTAGTGACCAGTCAAGCCCGCAAGGGACTAAGGGCTCAGAATAAAAGGGAGAATCACAGTGATCCAGAGATGGAGAGTAGAAAGAAATCAATGATACTACTTTTCAGCATATCCGGAGCTTTCATTCTCCTCTGGTTGGTGTATGTTATAAAGTTTTTCTATTTGAGAGGATTGCCTGACATCAGCATTCCTCAATATATATTTCAACAGGTTGGATGGATGCTACAGAGTTTAAGTTGCTGCACAAACACATTTATCTATGTGGTGACACAGTCCCGGTTCAGGCAACAGATCAAGATTGCATTGAAATATCCAATTACATCACTTATTCAATTTATGAATAGCCGTAACTGAAAGATGGCTAATCAGAGACTGGTTCTGCTAATGGACAGATGGAATGGTCAAACAGAACCTTCAGTGACCGACTGACTGATGCCAAAGCCAATGATGGATCTCAGCTAATTAGAGACTCAACTTTCAGAAAGACTGGCTCAATCAATCAGGAAGTCCTACCTGCTGTTTAACAGCCCACTCAGCCAAACAGGGAGGTCATTGATCTGAAAGAGAACCACCAACCAAATCAGGGAGCTCATTCCCACTGACTGAGACAGTCAAAGACTAATTACTCCTCAAATAATCAGAGTTCCAAAATGTTTGGACTAACGCATGCTTCAGGGAGCATCATGTACCAGGTGAGAGCAGGCTCAACCGTTCAGCTGTTCCCTCCAATCATATATCATCAATGGCTTATGCGGAGAAGGCTCAACAATTCTGGGAATTTAATTAGAGAGAGAAATGCTTGAATCCACTGGGGATCTGAACTCACTCTTAGTGGCTTGACCCCTAATCAACAGTGCCGAGGTAATCCCCACTACCTCACAAGAATCATGGTCCGAGGCAGAGACAGATTCCCTGAAAAGAAATCAGCCAAACCTAAGCATGCAAATGTAATGCTAGTGTAATCCAAAGCAGTCCTCTTCTTCTAGCATTGGACACTCCTTCTTTCATTAAATTCTTGGCCAATTATCAGCAATCATATTGTCATTCATTTTGCACCCCTCTCTTTGATTGTTGACTGACTCCCACCGCTCTGATGTGAAGTTTCTTTTTATTTATTCATGGGGAATGGGTGGCGTTGATTGGCCAGCATTTATTGTCCATCTCTAGTTCCCCAAGCATAATTAAGAGTCAACCACATTTCTGTGGGTCTGGAGTCACATGGAGAAGAAACTAGATAAGGATGTTAGATTTCTTTCCCGAAAGGACATTAGTGATGACAATCAACAATAGTTTCCTGGTAATCAGTTGATTCTTTATCCTAGATATTTTTATTGAATTCAAATTCCACCATCTGGGATTCAAATCAGATCCTGGGACATTAGTGGAGTTTCTGGATTAATAGTCTAATGATAATATCATTCTGTCTACAAGTAGCAGATCCCACTCCACTTTGGTCAGAGCCTGACTGATCCTGTTATGAACATTTTCTCCCAATTCAGAAAACTATTTCTTTTTAAATATTATTACTTTTTCATAGCTACCTTATATGTTACTGAGTTATGTCTATTGTCATCCCCAACAATTAAGACCAGTGCCACATGCTCTCCTGTAGGAATATCTGGGTCTGGCTCAAAAAATTTCTCCTGGATAAAGTTTGCGAACTTTTCCATCTCTAAACATTTCATGCTTTGCCTATCTCAATTAATGTTGGAGAAATTGAAGTACCCTTCTCTTTTTATTTTTGCACTTCTCAATGCTTCGTCTACATATCTGGAATTTTTAGCAGTGGCCTAGTGGTATTGTCACTGGACTAGTTACCAGAGGCACAGGCTAATGCTGCGGTGACCTACATTCAAATCCCACCATGGCAGACGGTGAGATTTGAAATCAGCAAAAATCTGGAATTAATAATCTAATGTTAACTATGAGACCATTGTTGTAAAACACGTCTGGTTCAGTAAAGCCTTTAGTGAAGGCAATCTGCCGTCTTTACACCATCTTTGCCTACTTGTGATACCAGAACCAAATAAATGGCAGTTAGAGATGGATAATAAGTGCTGGGCCAGCCAGCGATGAACTAACAATCCTATCAACTAATAACTAAAGCCTCTGGCCAAAATTCTACCAGCTCGTCTGCCACAGAATTGGCAGGGTGAGTGTCCAACAACAGAAATCTCCCATGACATCAGTGGGAATTTCCAATCTCATCTGAGCGAGGCCGTAAAAACCCAATGTTTCTGTAAAACTGTTAGCTAGACTAAGTAGCAGCCACTGAACAGAGCTGGAGAACAAGTTCTGAACAGATTGGCACAATTTGCATGAATGCCATGAGCCAGGCATACTAACAGTAGCAAAGATCCAGGAACATTTTTATCGATACCAGGGAAGGAATGAAGCCTCGCTGCACAAATGTTAGGTTGAATGAATTGCGATAGATTAGCAACGATCCCAGTACTGGATGAGGCACCATAGTGTTGGATGCTCTCCTTTGCTTCCTGTGTATAGATGTAAGATAGTTCAAGGGATGCAGTGCTCTCTTCCTGGATAGTTCATGTGTCATAGAATCATAGAATCGTTCAGTGGAGAAGGAGGCAAATCGGCCCATTGAGCATTCACAGGCCACAATCACAATCAGGCCCTAACCAAAACATTTACATTAGCTAGTCCTCCTGACACCAAGAGGGCAATCTAGCATGGCTAATCCACTGAACATGCATACCTTTGGACTATGGGAGGAAACTGGAGCACCCAGACAAAACCCATGCAGACACAGGGAAAATGTGCAAACTCGACACAGACAGGAATCAAACCCAGGTGCTGTGAGGCAGCAGCGCAAGCCAGTGGGTGCCACTGTGTCTTTTGATACGGCAGGGTAAGATTTATAAGCTTCGAATCCCTCAATGCTCCAGTTAAAAAAATGAAGAAATGCATCAAAATTCACCAAATTTTTCATGTGGTTCTTTAATATAAGTTATAGTGAGAAGGAGAATTGTAAAGGTTGGAGAATATTACATACATAGTGAAGATTGCAATGGCTGGGGAATATTACACAGATCTGCAGGGCTGTAGTGGCTGGATGAGGTTACAGAGTTATGTGGGTTGTAGGGGCTGGGGAAGTTCACAGAAATATTGAGGCTTAGATGACCTGGAGGAGGTTTTGCAGAGAGCCGGAGATTGAAGCAGTTTGCAGAGAGATTGGGCTGTGTAAAATGAAGGAGGTAGTCATGATGTGGAGATGCCGACATCGGATTAGCCACAGTAAGAAGTCTCACAACACCAAATTAAAGTCCAAAAGGTTTATTGGTAGCATAAGCTTTCGGAGCACTGCCCTTTCATCTAGTGAGTGACTCATCTTTTGTTGTGCGACTTCTTAAAATGAAGAAGATTACAGAGGTTGCGGGGCATTGGTGTTATAGTGAGAGGTTGTAAGGTTTGGAGGAGATTATGGATTTTGGCAAAGTTCTAATTTTTAAATGAATTTCTGGATATCAGTTGACTTTTGAGGGCTGTAGATTGTTACAAAGATGGGGAATATTTGTAGCAGCTGGTACTGTCCAAAGACATAAGGAAGGTTGTCGGGCTGGAGGAGATTTGATGGGAAGGTGATTTTCCAGAGGCCTGAAGGATGTTGTAGATATTGAAAGTTGTAATAACCAGGGAAGTTCAACGAGATAAGGAGCATGCAAGTCTTTCCTAGTGTTTACAGAGATTGGGCTGTTTGTTATGGCTTACTGGGGTTTAAAAAAATAAGAAAACTTGTAGTCTGGAATATATTGTGGGGCAAGGTCAGTTTTCAGGGATACAGCCGTTTGCAGAGATTAGATTCTGTTGTTGCATTTGGGAAGGAGAATTCAATGATGTAAGCAGGATTGCAGATTGTGGGTGAGCTTTCAGAGAGAGGGAGAGTTGTTAGGGATGCTGCTATTAATGGAGATTAAATTGTGATATCCTGAAGGCAGATTACAGATGTAGGTAGGATTATAGGTTAGTGGGTAAGAATGCAGAGAACGGGTGAGCTGAGACAAGTTGCAGAGATCAGAAAAGCTAAAGGCGTTGGTGGGGGGATTACAGAGAAGTGGAGGATTCTGTACGAAGGGCACATTCTAAAATGCTGAAAGTTGAAAACTTTATGGTTCTGTTACAAAAGTTTTTATTTCTCTGTTCTGAAAAGAAGTAGGTGTAAGCAGTACTCAGACTGAAACTATTATCGGTGGTAAAAAACAACAAGGTTTCCTTGGTAACAGACTTCAGGTATTCGAATCAGAAGATTTCTTTAAATTTTAACAAACAAATTTGAAACATACCTTTGAATAGCAGCAGCCGATCAGGTTTGAATTTGATGTTTTAGTGAACTGTAAACCAATCCCATTGTGGGGGTTTGGAATGTCATATGGGCACCAGGAACCAGACCGCCATTGCATCAGCCAGAGAGCAATTGCCAGAAAGACAGGCTCTGCCACAGTTCACAGCTTGAGAGAGATATGCAGCCAGCAACTGTCTAACAGTATAACAAACACATTTATGCCTTAAAAGAAAGCTTCATCTCAATCGCAAAGGTACCAACAGAAGATAGTGAAAGCAGAAGAAATCAACAAAAAAGACAGAAGATTCCAGAAGATGACAAATCCATTGAAAACATTGAGAGTGACTGTAATTTTTTTTAGTAAGAGGGTATTGTAATTAGTTAACCAACATTCCATCAGAGTAGTGTTTTCTCGGTTTATAAATATTTTAGTTAACCTGTTACTGTTAGTTAGATAAATAGTGTTACTTGTTGCTTTTTCACGGAGACCCTCCATTAGTTATTTTGATTTAAGAACTAAAAATAGCTGAAGTGGAGATATTATCCTTTGTTACACACACTTCAACAAATTATGAAGGGAGATTCTTCACTTTGGATGGTTGTGTCTTAGTTCTCAGGGAAGAGATTGACTTTCCCCTTCATAACACTTCAGAGGATTATGGATTGAGGGGCGTCACTCCACAGCAAGCATAGCTGAGCAGGTGATTCTCCCACTCTTTCCGCCACACACTGATCGGTTGGAAATGTTTTCAAATTTTTGGCCACATGTTGATGGCCTCGTGGTATTACCAGTGGATTATTAATCCAGCTAATATTCTATGAACCCGGGTTCGAATCCCACCAGAGCAATCCAATAAAGATAATTTAACTTGAATTCAAAAGTTACTGCTGACTATTGTTGATTGTCGGAAAAATCCATTTGGATCATAATGTCCTTCAGCAAATGAATTCTGTCTTCCTTACCTTGTCTCCCCTACTTGTGACTCCAGAGGCACCGTAATGTGATTGGTTCTCAACTGTCTTCTGAGCAAGATAACGTAAGGTGGGAAATAAACCCTGGCTAGCCAAAGAAGCCCATGTTTGACAAATAGATAATAATTGTGACAAAAATAATAAAGTTGGTCATCAAGTTGTGCAGTGGCAGCCAAATCCACAGCATCTGACAAAGAGAGAATAAAGGAGTTTAACTGTTTCCTCCTGTCTGTGACAATATGTGTGGAAAACTGAGGTAGCAGAAAGGAGATTCTGGCAAAACACCAAAGCAAACAACATGAAGAAGAATATCTTCTGACAGAACAAGTCCTAAACAGCCAAGTGGCAATAGGAGATGTTGGAGGATGATTGTGCTGGCAGTTATCTCAAAAAACAGAGACAGGTAAAATACACCAGGATTGTTTATCTTGAATTGTCCACAAAATGCCAAAAAAACCTTCAAATTTTAACTTTGTCATTAATGCAAGTGTCCTGGGCCAGCAATTGTGCTCAAAGTGTCTCCAGCTGAATCTCTAAGAAGTCTGGGTTCTGGAGCTGGAGGAGAATCTGGGGCCATTTTGGAGCAATCGTGTGACAAGGAATTCAGTGGATAGCATGTAAGGAATGGTGGTGATGCCACAGGCTATGTCTTTACAGTCTGAAATATTTGACCACCAGGCAGAGCAAGGGGAGCTGGCCAGCAGGTCAGGACTGTCCTGTCGCCACTCCCTTGCAAAACAGATATAGAGCTTTGGTTGCTGTTGGCTTCTCAGGAGAAAGTGGGAAGAGTAAAATTTGTTGCAACATTGTTAGATTTGCTGCACAAGATAAGGACGTGCAATGTATGACTGCAGTATTTATAATGATGTAATGGGAATAGCTATACACTTTGTTGGAAGCAATTGAGACTCCAGGATGAAATGTTGCCTGCCTGATGTTGGAGTGAAGGTCGTGCATGGGTAAGATAATTCATAAGCAAGTTGGTGTAGAATCATTGACCTGAATGGCCTCCTGCTCTGTAGGGATTCTCTGTATTGTCTGATATCTACCCTGCTTTTTGGAACTAGCAGTGATGATGAAGGGAAGTCAGTAGGTGGGGTGCTTTGAACTTCCAAAAGTTTTTCAACAAAGTCTCACAGACGAGATTAGCCGGTAAATTTACTGTGCATGGGATTAGGGATAGATTATTGAGATGGCTAGAAAACAGGTAGACGTGCAGTAAATAAAGAATAGAAATTATTTTTCCGAATAGTAGGCAGTTAATAATAGGGCACCACAGAGATTGGTGTTTGGACCATAAATATTCACAATAATCACTTAGATAAGGGAATTAAATGTAATATCTCTAACATTGCAGATAACAAAAGTCAGATGTGAGATAAGCTATAAGATGGATACACTGATGTATCAATGTTATTTTGACAATGTATTTTAGTGGACAAAGTGGAGAAAATATAATGTGGATAAATGTGAGGTTATTTACTTTGGTAACAAAAACAGGAAGGCTTATTATTACATGAATGGATACACATTGAGAGAGTTTAAAGTGTAAAGGGGCCTGGGTATCCTCGTACATCAGTCATTGAAAGCGCAGCATGGTAGCACAGTAGTTAGCACTGCTGCTTCACAGCTCCAGGATCCTGGGTTCGATTCCCAGCTCAGGTCACTGGCTGTGTGGAGTTTGCACATTCTCCTCGTGTCTACGTGGGTTTCCTCCAGGTACTTCGGTTTTCACCCACACTCCAAAGATGTGCAGATTACATTGATTGGCCATGCTAAGAAGTTGCCCCTTATTGTCCAGGGGTGCGAAGGTGAGAGGGATTAGTATGTAGAGATATGGGGGTAGGGCCGAGGTGGGATTGTGTTCAGTGCAGACTCGATGGCCCGAAGGGCCTCTTTCTGCACTGCAAGGTTCTATGATTCTAAGTATACAAGTGCACCACATGGAAGAGAAGCAAATGACATATTGAGCTTGATAACAAGAGGATTCACGTACAGAAACAAAATTGTCTTGCTGAAATTATACAGGTCCTTGCTGAGATTACACCTGGAATATGGTGCGTAGTTTTAATCTCTATTTGAGGAAGCATGTTCTTGCTCTCGAGGGAGTGCAGCCATGTTTACCTGACTGATTGCTGGCATGATGGGATTGATGTGTGTGGACAGATTTGGTGGGTTAAGATAATATTCACAGGAGTTCAGAAGAATGAGAGGGGAACTCTATGAAACCTTTAACATTTTAACATGACTATGCATAGCAGATGGAAGAAATATGTTCCTGCTGGAGGGAAGGGCCAAAACAGTGAAGCACAGGCTGAGGATATGGAATATACATCGTCGTTCCATGCTGAGAAGGAATGACTTTATCGAGAGTGTAGTAGGCCTGTGGAATTCTTTAACACAGATATCATTTGAGGCCAAGTTTTAAAGGAGTTTGATGCAGCTGTTGGGGCAAAAGAGATAAAATCATTTGGGGAAATGTGGGATCATGCTGTTCAGTTAGATGATCGTCGAATCATAGAATCCTACAGTGCAGAAGGAGACCATTCGTTCCATCGAGCCTCACTGCTGACAATCCCCTCAAGCTCTTGCCCATAACCCCATGTGTTTACCCTAGCTAGTCCCCCTGACACTCAGGGGAAATTGAACACGACCGACCCAACGAATTCACACATTTTTATACTGTGGGAGGAAATCTGAGCACCAGATCATAGAATCATCATAGAACCCTACAGTACAGAAAGAGGCCCTTCGGCCCATCAAGACTGCACCGAACACAATCCCACCCAGGCCCTACCCCCATATCCCTACATATTATACCCACTAATCCCGTTAACCTACACATCCCTGAATACTAAGGGGCAATTTCTTAGCATGGCCAATCAACCTAAATTGCATATCTTTGGACTGTGGGAAGAGACTGGAGCACCCGGAGGAAACTCAGGAAGAGAATGTGCAAACTCCACACAGACAGTGACCTGAGCCGGGAATCGAACCTGGGACCCTGGAGCTGCGAAGCAGTAGTGCTAACCACTGTGCTACTGTGCTGCCTAGATGAAGCCCACCCAGACAGGAGGAGAATGTGCAAACTCCACACTGACAGTGACCCACACCAGGAATCAAAGCCATGTCCCTGGTGTTATGAGGCAGCAATGCAAACCACTGTGTCACCGAGCCATCCCAGTGATCATTACGAAAAGTGGAGCAGGTCAGATGGGCCAAATCACATTCTCCTGATTAAATATGTCTCCCTGTATCCCTGTTTTCTCTGTTTCCATTATTTGGGTGGTTATCACTGCTGCCCCAGAATGCCAGGGACCCCC
Source organism: Sphyrna mokarran (assembly GCA_024679065.1). NCBI lineage: Eukaryota > Metazoa > Chordata > Chondrichthyes > Carcharhiniformes > Carcharhinidae > Sphyrna > Sphyrna mokarran. The sequence goes on along the minus strand of JAGIQG010000013.1, from coordinate 80,369,719 downwards.
GTTTGACTCTCAGGCTTGGTCCGATATCTGTGCGGTGTCTGCATATTCTTCCCATGTAGGTTTCTTTTGGGTTCTCTGGTTTCCTCACACAGTCCAAAAAACATGCTGGTGAGGTGCTAAATTTCCCCTTCAAGTATCGGAAAAGGAAGCCAAACTGTGGTGGCTGGAGGATTTTTGAGTAACTGCATTGCAGTGTTAATTCATTTGTGACAGTAATAAAACGTCTCTTTTCTGTCTCTAATCAGAGACAGGGAGAGATCTTCCTGTGCTTTTTCTCCCTCTTTTAGAATGTTTGTAAAAACCCACAAACATTAGCAGCAAATTTAGGTTTGTTCCGATCCTCTGTTTTATCCACAGCACTGGCAATATTACAGACACTGGCTGTTCACTAATGTAACATTCGTGTTATAAATTTATGTGCATGTGAGTGATTGTGAGAATCCTGTTTGTGCAGGTTCGTAGTGTCTCATTTTAATTGTCTGTGTGAGCGTGGTTGCCACAAAAAGTTAAGGCACAGTTTAGTTCACATAGTGTTGGCAGAGTTTTCCAACAAAGTGACAGATATACTGAGGAAACCAATGTCACAAGATAAAGGTGAAACTTCTTTAAAAAAACAATGATCAAAGGGAGAAATTGTATCGATGGCTCCATGAAATTGTGCATGCATGTGAATGTGTCCACTTGTATGCATGAGTGAGGTTGTTTACATTCGTGAGCGTCTGTATACCTGTGCACATGCATGCCTGTCTGTCTGTGCATCTGTGTACCTCTGTGTGCCTGGGTCTGTCTCGATGCAGTTAGGTTCCATGACTTGTGTGATTGCTCGTGTGCCTGTGAGTTCATTATGATTGCTTGCATAAGTTTGTGTTTGCTCATACGTGTCTGTGAGTGCCAAGGTGTGTGTATATTTGTCACAAGTAAGGCTTACATTATTTATTAGTCATAAATAAGGCTTACATTAACACTGCAATATGAAATTCCCCTAGTCGCCACATTCTGACCCCTGTTTGGGTCAATACATCTAATTGGCATGTCTTTCAAACCATAGGAGGAAACTGGAGCTCCTGGAGGAAACCCACGCAGACACGGCGAGAATGTGCAAACTCCACACAGACAGTGACTCGAGCCAGGAATCAAACCCAGCTCTCTTGCACTGTGAGGCAGCAATGTTAATCACGATGCCACCACACACGTGCTTATGTATTTGTGCACATCTGTATGAAAGTGTGCATAGTTGTGTAACTTGGATGAGTGTCTGTAAGCATGCATGTTTGTTGATGTGTGTGTGTATGTGTAAGAGTGTGTGTATGCCTCTGTGTGTGGCCATATGTAAGTACATGTGGATCAGTGTATTTATTAGTGAGGGTCTATCTGTGTGTGTATGCAATACGCACGTTTGCATGAGTGAGTGACTGATTGTGTCTCTATTTGTCTCTGTCAGTGTTGGTTTGTATCTGCGAGTGTGTGCCTGGATGCTTGAATGTGCCTGTGTGAGTCCATGATTGAGTGGTTGTTGTCAGACACTTACCGACACCTATATTTATGAATGGGTATGTCTGTGCCTGTCTGTGCCTGCCTGTGCATACCAGCAGATGTGTGTTTTGCGTGTGTGTTGTTGGTGAATGTTTGCACGCTTTACCAGAGTTTTATTCTGATCATACACTTATTCTGCCAAACTAAAAAAATGCTCACATTCATTCACACATGCACACCTGCTCACTCACATACAGTCAGTAATATCACAAACTTAACTGTGCATGCAAACACTCTCTCAGATGTTGTCTCACTGTATCACGTTACCATTCTCACAATCTGTGATATTCACTCACAACCTCTGTCTCATTCTCTCTTTCTCACAGTCTCTTCTTCTCTGCCTCTTAATATTTTCATTTTTTACTCTTTCGCACTAACCAACACTTAAACATTTGCACTCGATCCTCTCACACTCATTTGCACATTCTCTCAATAACTCTTTTCTGAAGAATCATTCGCTCACGTTCACCCTCGCGATCACTCTCTCAGACATAGTCTCTCACTCTCACTTACATATGTTATTTTCATATGCTCAGTCTCTTACTCTTACACTTGCACTCCGACTCACACACGTTCTCACAAACTCACTGTCTCATAAATTCAATCTTCAATGGTCCCGCTTCCAGCTGAACACACTCGCCCTCATTCTCAGAAACTCATTCACACTCGCTCTCACACACATTGTCAAGCAATCATTCACACATAAACTCATTCCCACAAACTGAATCTTCCATACTCACTCACTCACTCACTTGCTCTCAGAGAGCCCCTCTCTCAAACTCATGCTCGTACACACGTTCTCATAAAATCATCTTCACACAGCCTTGCTCTCCTAAACTCCCTCTCACAAGTTCAGTCTCTAAAAGTCACGATTCCCACCTGGTTCTTTCTTCACCCTGACTCTGTCTCATCCTCTCACCCTCACTATCTCTTCATTTATATTCTCTCATACACTTACTCTCTTATCATCACCACTCATCCACACTTTGTCTCACCCACACTCTCTCAGGCATGCATTCTCTCATAGACACACTTTCTCATTCATGCAATTGTTGTAGGTAAAACAACACCTCTGAGATTGTTAGTCACTTTTGTTTCAAAACTCTGGCATTTATTCCAGTGCTTTGGGAGAACAGGGACTACAAGACCTTTCATAGAACACAAACACAAGTGGGCATTTATACATTATGAGCTCCATCAGTAATCACGAATCAAGGTTCCAATTCCAGTCTGACCTCCAGATCTTTCTTCCCTGGTCACAATTTAGCTTCAGAGTTGACTAGAGATTACTGTCCAGCTGACAGCTACAGTCATAACACAGGTAATGATTCAAAACCCTTCTGCAGCAGTACTGGCATCTCTGTCTTTGAAGTTACTTGCGTGATTGTGGCTATCCCAGCTGGACTGTTCCTGTTAAAAGCCAGTATCATGATCCGCCATCAGCAGTTGCCAAAAGCCGATAATGTAAATTACCATCTGTGTAACAATGTCCAACTAATACAAATAGTTAAGATTTGCAAAGTCTACAAAATAACAACCACCTTAAACTATATGCCTTTATAAAAAAGGAGAGTTAAAGCATGTAATACGTGAACAAGTAACTTATATTAATGCTAGGAGCAGTATAAGCTTGAGAAGAACAGTCATGAGGAAGAGTTATGTTTGTAATATATTCTAGGTACAAAATCCATTAACCCTTTCCCTTCTTCAGGGTACAAAATGCATTAACTCTTTCCCAACTCCACAAGCTCATTCCCACATTATCTCCCCTTCACTCTCACCCTCACTTACACACACTCTGACACTCATTCTTTTAAGCCCTCACTCACCTCATTCTCACACAATCACTCTCTCACACTCAGTCTTACCTCAGTCTCGCTCGCTCTCACACATTCACTCTCACCCTCACTCTTTCACTCTACACTCTCCTTACTTTCACCCACATGCTCGCATACTGATTCTCACTCACAGCCACACTCACTACCTCACACTCAGTGCCACACTCACTCTCAATTTTTCACATCCTGTCACTCAGCCATCTCTTCCTTATCTCCCATCACATCGCCACCTCGATTGCCTTGGCTCCGTACAGGTTCCTGATAGACGTTCCTTGCGTTGATCCTACATTAGTCTTCCATCCATTTCCCATTTCAGCTGCCATATGTGACACATTGTTGTAGCATCATTAATGTATGTCCATGTCAACTTTAAGGAACTTTGCTGTCTTGGGCGAAGCTGCCAGAAGCATTAACGCATGGCTGTTGGGGAAGTGGGAGGTGGGAGGAGGCATCAATTGAACAGCAGTGTCACATTCAGGTTGGAGAAGTTGTCCATAAGAGCAAATGTGAAATTGAGAAGAGGCAACTGGCGCTCAAACAAGTGAAAACACTAATTGGATTGGTCACCTCTCAGACAAATTTACTTGGCTTCATTAGCTGTCAGTAAAATGTGGGTATCTCTGAGTGGATAACTACACCAAATTGTTGCGCTTCAGATTAGCTTCTGTCACTACCGGTAATCCAGAAAAGTGTTCTCATTGGCTGAAGCAGCTGTCTGTAATTGCACTCCAATCGCTGATTCATTGAAACGTGTCGCAGTGAATCTAGATCTTCATGATTGGCTGCGAATTTCTGAAGAATAAGTGGATGAAGTTTGCTTTTTGGATGACTCTGACCTCCCTCTCAGGGAGGGAACTAAATTCCTTGATTAAATGGTCTACCAGTGAATGCGCTGTGCATCCTAGTAAGATTGGCCTGATCTGAGATGTCCATTTCTGCAGCTCCATTATTGGCTGACGATGCATTCAGCCACCAGTATGTGCTTCCTGATTGGCTTAGCAGACTGTAACTCAATGTTGAATGTTCTTGATTTGTCTTGCAAGTTAGATGGCCCTGGGTGGAATTTTGTGATGGAAGGACAAACAACAAAGGGCTTTTTTTGGGCCGACCTTCCTGATTGAATGATGAGACCTTGAGTCACCAACAGGAACCATTGGAATGGTCTCAGTGTCTTCGTAATGCATTCCTGAGTTGAATAAATAATGCAATTGGATAAATCGCCATTTGCAGGAGCTGTTCTCTGAATTTGGACTGTGTCACTCCATAAATAAATGTGTTTACGCAGCAGCTGACATACCGTAGCATAAATCCGGTTTGTCGAAATGTGTATTCAGTTGCGTTGTAGTAACGGGGAAGTTTCCCTGAAATGTTATAATATAAGAAATCTATGACAAACAACAACCAGAAGAGTATGAAGCTGCTGGATATGGAGAAGAGTAAAATCACAGACTTCCTTCTATTCTCCATTTCTGGGTCGATTTGATTGTTTCCCTTACTCTGACCCTTCAATCCCTTCCGGACCTGGCTGGTCACTAAAATGAACCTGATCGTGAGAACATTCAGCAAAAGAATGAATGCAAATGGGACCAATGGTGTTAAAACTGCATCAAACCAATCAAACACTATCCACTCAAGATCAGTGTAAAATGTTATTTTTGTATAACAATTCCATGCTTCATTGTTGATAATCTGACCAGGTTCCTGTGTAAAGTACCAAGGGATGTCTTTTAAACAAAGTATGATGCTGCTTGTTATTAAAATAATGGCTGCAGTTCTCCCAGTGCAATATTTTGTTTTTAGTTTCTGGCAACAGATGGCCACATAGCGATCAAGGGAGAAAATGACCGTGAACCAGACGGAACAGTCTGTGGTCGCACGACTCAGGGCTGTGTTAACACTGCACACGGCCGTCAATCTCAGGAAATTTTGTGGGAAATAAAACACGTTGATCTGAAACATGAGGACTTGAGAGATGATGAGAAGTAGATCTGCTATTGCCATGGCCACCATATAGCGAATGGTGCAGGTGGAGAGGCCACACTTTTCCCGGGGTAAGATTACAATCGCCAGTAAATTAGCTGTAAATGAGAGCAGGAAAATTAGGCTGGAGATTACTCATGCCCTTTCTGGGTGTCTGACCCAGACCATAAAAAATGGAATTCAGTACAAAATAAATACTGGTTAGCGGTTACGTAAGAAATAAGAACAGGAGTAGGCCATCTAGCTTACCCCACCATTCAATAAGATCATGGCTGATCTGATACTGGTTCAGTTCCACTTACCCCACCTACTCCCCATAACCCTTAATTCTCTTATTCATCAAAAATCTATCACCTGTGACTTAAATACATTTAATGAGATAGCCTCCACTGCTTCAATGGGTAGAGAGTTCCAAAGATTCACTACCCTCTGGGAGAAAAAATTCCTCCTCGACTCTGTCCTAAATGGACTCCCCCTTATTTTGCGGCTGTGTCCTCTAGTCCTCTGGAAATAATCTCTTTGCTTCTAACCTGTCTCACTCACCTCATTATCCTACATGTCTCTGTAAATCTCCCCTCAGCCTTCTAAACTCCAACATGTACAGGCCCAATCTACTCAATCTCTCCTCATAAGCTAATTCCCTCATCTCTGGTATCAACCTGGTGAACCTTCTCTGTACTCCCTCCAAGACCAATATATCCTTTCGCAAATAAGGGGACCAAAATTGACACAGTCCTCTAGTTGTGGCCTCACCTTTACCTTGTATAATTGCAGCAACACCTCCCTGCTTTTATACTCCATCCCTCTTGCGATAAAGGCCAATATTCTGATTGCTTTCTTGATCACTTGCTGCATGTGCAGATTGAGTTTTTGTGATTCATGCACAAGGATGCCCAGGTCCCTCTGCACAGTAGCATGTTGTAATTTGTTGCAACAAGGTTATGTTTGATTGCATGTAAGAGGGATTGTCAGGCTATAACAGTTCAAAATCAGATCCCCCCCCGCCTCCCCGGCCAATGAACAAACCTTGTTTCAATCAGGTTGGAAGGAGAGATTGATTCTGACCAATAGTTGACTTCATTGAATGCCACCGCTGGTATTGAGTTATGAGTGGGTTAGGATTAGAAGAACAATATCTGGACCTTGCTCTGAGATAGGACCTTTCACCAAACTGTACTTTACCCAGATTCAGAACTTCATCAGGATATGACATTCAAAATCATAGAACCCTACAGTGCAGAAAGAGGCCCTTCGGCCCATCAAGTCCCATCCAGGCCCTACCTCCATCTCCCTACACATTTTACCTGCTAATCCCTCTACTGTAAGCACTCCAGGAGACTAAGGGGCAATTTTTGGCATGGCCAATCAATCTAACCTGCACGTCTTTGGACGGTGGGAGGAATCTGGAGCACCTGGAGGAAACCCATGCAGACACGAGGAGAACGTGCAAGCTCCACACAGACAGTGGCCTGAGCAGGAAATCGAACCCAGGTTCCTGGAGCTGTAAAGCAGCAGCGCTAACCACTGTGCTACCGTGCCACCCTTTGGATTCCTGGGACAATTGTTTTTCTCTCTACAAATATTGCCGCCCCCAGCCTGATCCCAGAGCAGCTCATTGATTCAGTAATGGGGGCTTCCCTCCCCCTCGATGATATGAGTGAAGCAGCACCAAAATGTTGCAACCCCCATAGGATTGGAAACTCAGAACCTTTTGTGAATTTGGATAGACACAAGTCATTCTGAAGGTGTGGTGTTCGAATCACCACCCGATTTGCATCGTCACCAAATTGGAATGCTCAACATGTTGAGACCGTGAGGGTAAGCCAGTGAATAGGATTGGATTACAAACATTGCAACATGATCATATATATTCAGCTGAACTGACACCTCAAGATTGCACTGATTTTGAAGCAGAAATTGTCCTGGAATTACTCCCCCATCTTACACCCCTGCCCCACTAATGCGCCGTGCCATGCTGAAAAATGAACTCCATTCATGGAACAAGGATGGACATTTGTTTTTTGAATATATGTCTTTTAGTTTTTACTAGTGTTGGAACAGCCCACATCCACACAAATGGAGAGTCTTCAATAGCCGTCTTGACTTGTGATTTGCAGATGATAGGGTATCTTTTTTCAGGAGGCGATATATATGCCACAGCATTCTGAGCCCATTATCTGCATTTGTAGCTACTGTTTATGCATGTATGCTTAAAAAAAGATGTGCGGGTTAGATTAATTGTCCTGTGTCGGGAGATTAGCAGGGTAAATATGCCTGGTCTTAGGAATAGGGCCTGGCTGGAATTCTGGTTTGTGCAGACTGGATGAACTGAATGTCCTCCTTCTGCTGTGTTGGTATTCTATGATTCTATGATTTATGCATATGCAGCTCAGTACACTTTTTGATCATTGTTAAGTGCCAATATCTTGATAGTGGTGAATTAGCAATTTCATTGAATATCACTGTTAACAGTAAGATTTCTTTTTGTTAGAGGGAGTCGTCCTCTTTCACTTGTGTGAATGTTAACTGCCAATTTTCCACCTGGCTCCATTTGATGGCTCAGAAATCGAAACAAGTACTGCATTTGTTCTGGGTTCAGAAGTCACTCATCTTGTTCAGGAAAGGTGTTAAGAGTTATAACAGACTTAGAGAGATGGATGGGGGAATCGAACATGCCAAAGAGAAGATTGTTCCTTCAAGGTGGTGAACCTGTGGGTGTAGATCAATTGCATAGAAAGAAGGAATAGGCATCTTTCCAAACATCAGCCCACACTGTTTCCACGTCCAATGATTCCTATGTAAGCAATTTTTTTTATAACTCCAATGTTATAAAAAAACATTATATTGGCCTTCCACCAAATGTAGTTGGCGGTCGTAATCTGAAAATTTTACTCTGTTTTGAGGCAAGAGGAGATAACACCTTGAACTAAAATGTACAGTTCAGTTCCTGACTGAGACTGATTGGGAGAGTGACAGTGGGATGGGAAAAATGTGTTTAGATGCTCAGCTAAATACTCACAGACTGAAGAGATGAGTACAACAAAATTGGCACACATATTGGCACGGTGCTGCTCCTAAAGCACATGAGTTAAGGTCATTAAAATCAAAAATATTAATTTTTGTCCTATTCACAAAGAGCAGGATGAATGCAACCAGGCGAATTAACACCACATCAGTCTATTCCTGCTTTTTGGCAAAGTTATGGAAGTTGTTATTGGCGAGCTATCAAGCGATCCGTTCACTGACTCTGTAATATATATGATGGCTATGAAAACAGATCAAGGGGCCTGCAATCCTATGGCGTGTCTGTCATCTTTTGAACCTGCAAATCTCTCTGTCATCTATATGACACAAATCAGGAGGACGATTGTCGATTCTACTATTGTGTGGATTAGTACAGTTCCAACAACACATGAAAAGCACAAGAACATCTGGGGCAAGCAAAAACCTCAGCTTGATTGGCAACCAAACATCAAACATACAATCAACACAATGCTGTTCAGGAAATCAGCAAGTTGACAACTCCTTCTAGAACCATAATAATATAAAAACAAAACACTACAGATATTGGAATTGGAAACAAAAACAAGAAATCTGGAAATCTCAGCAGGTCCGGCAGCACCATGGAGAGGGAAAAGAGGCAACATTTTGAGTCGGGATTAACCCTCGTTAGACAAGGAAAATCAGACAAGATTTAAGGTTATGCGGGTGGGGGAGGTGATCAATAGGAACGACATTGACAAAAAGAAAGGATACGGAAGAGGCCATGATAAAGGCTGAGAATAGTGTTAGGTGCATTGATTAAGGGATTGGAATGTGTAAATGGCAGGACAATTGTGCAGAGCTTTGGAAAGTGGCAGCTATTCCTACTGGTGTGGGTGAGGGTTGATGATTTAATGTGAGGTTTTAGGATTGGAAAAATAAGTTTCATTAAGTTCATTCTTTTCCACACTCTAGCTTTCACTGTGATGCTACATTCTGCACTGTCTCCTTTCCTTATCTATGAATGGTATGCTATGTATAGCACACAAGAAACAATACTTTCCATGGTATGCTAATATATGTGACAATAATAGTTCAAATCAAATCAAAATAAGAGCACAAAGTAATAGTGTATAAATGTGATGAGAATGAATGAAATTAAATCAATGGAGATGGAGCCAACTATCTCTACCATCCACAAAGAAGTAGATACATAGGAACAATACTACCATGAGATTCTCCTTCAAGTCTCTCAGCACCTCTTGTGGGAATATGCCACTGTTCATTTAACTGTTCGTTGATCAAGAACCTGCACATCTCTCCATGAGAGCACTATACATCTATCCCTACCACAGGGACTGAAGGAGGTCAAAGAAGAAGCTCACCACCATATTTTCAAGGTGAATTAAGGATTGACAATCAGTGTAGGTTCAGGGAATCAATGAACGCCTGAATTGTAAGGAGTTCAAATATATTGTTATTTTCATCTGGATGGAGGGCTCCGGATCATTAAATGAATAAGCAGTAATATTCCATCTATTTGCTCATTCAACTGAATAAGAGCAGCGTTTGTGTTTTGTTTGAGGAATGGACAACAGGGTAGAAGGCCAGGCCTGAATGGGAGGAGTGATGAGTTTAAGAGGATGTGGCAAAATTATTTGACGTTGATCTGTTATCTGTGGAGGTTGGGCGCTGGAAGCTAAGAGGAAGAAATCAAAGCAATGAAACAGGCTAAAAAATGAGCATGGTCGCAGATATGGTTAATCACTGGATATTAAAACTTCATTAACCTTTATGTGAAGAACAGATGGAATGTAAGTATGAAGTTATGGAGCAAAACTGTAGAGGGAAGTGTGGATGACAAAAGCACAGGCGGGCAGCTGCGGGAATACTCAAGTTCACGTTAAAGAGTATGTTCTGAAGTAGAGGTAGAACAGCCCTGGAAGATTAACAGATGACAGAGAAGCACTGTGTGAAAACTAGTGCATCAGAAATTAAAAGCAGTTTTCATGAAATCCTTCAGTCCAGAACAAAGGAGATAACGCCACCAATATGGTCATCAAAGTACCTAGGAGTCTAATGTAGATAGTTATATAATAATTCAGGTATCCGCTACAAAGAAGTATAGCTGTCTCACTCACATATGCACACTCTCGGAAATATGCACGTACATACACAGACAGATTCATGCACATAAACACACAAAGATAGATACACACCCACAAACTCTCCCTCTCACACACACTCACAGACATTCACACAGACACACAAACTCTATTCACTCATTCATTCAATCAGATAGACACACAAACACCAAAACACACACATGCACACACAGCATACAGACACACGCACTCTTTCTTACACACACAATGAAACAAACACATACACAGATATTTACACAACCATACACACAGACTGTCTCACAAAGGCATGCACAACACACTCACTCAGATACACACACTCACAAACACACATCAAAATACACGCATGCATAGGCACACATACAGACATCCAAATCACCCGCCCCACACACAGTCACCCACACATATATACACAAATACCAAAACATGTACATTCATAGACTTATGCACGTATGTACGCATGCACACATTTTCTGACACACACACGCACACATACACACAATCACTAACTCACATAGACATACACAGACACAAACAACAAAACACACAACACACACAAGCACGCCCTTGAATATTCCCGCAGCTGTGCTCACTGTACTTTTGTCATCCACACTTCACTCCAGTGTTTTGCTCCATAGTTTTACCACTTACATTCCATCTGTTCTTCGACATAAAGTTTAATGAAATTTTAATATCCAGTGATTAACTGTATCTGTGATCATACTTGTTTTCTAGCCTGTTTCATTGCTTTGATTCCTTCCTCTCATCTTCCAGCACCCAACTTCCGCATGTAACATATCAACCTCCAACAATTTTGCCAGAAACACATGCAGGGACATACTTTTAGGCAGACACGTTCACACTTGCACACACACACTCACACTTAGACACACACTCATACTCTCATACATAGCAAAATGCACATATATACACATACGCAACGAGTCACACACTCACATATGCACACGTATTTACATATACAAAAGCACACACATACATTCACGCATAAAAACTAACAACTGCACACACGCATAGGCACACACATTGCACACACTCTCTCAATGGGATGATTTGAGAGTGTGCAATTTGCACCTTTACAACCAAGCTCCACACTTCTACAGAATGAGGAACTGTGAGGGTTTTCATTCCTAGATCACAATCAATGGGGAAGAGAGAAATTCCATGTGAATTGAAGAAGGCATGAAAGTGAATGATTCAATTTAAAATAGAGTCCTCATAATTCCCAATAAATTGGTGGAGTAGATGTGACCGTGTAGTATCCACACGTGTCTGTCTGGTAAAATCACATCCACTTTGTGTTTAAAGACAACTAAATTTTCTGGACTCGGCGGGGAGGGGGGGGGGGGGGGGGGGGGGGTGGGAGGGGAACAGGTTGGAGCTGACATAAACCGATTGGATCTATAGGAGTACAACTGCGCCCACTCAGAGGAGAGTCACTCTCATATCTCTCCTTCAGTCTGGTCAGCATGATCCAGGCCGTGGGTATTCAGAGGCTGAATTAGGCAAAGGAGGGGAGGAATTACATTGTCAAATAACAAATAAATCATTCAAACTGATGTGGTCAATATATTTGCATCAAATAATTTGAAATAACTGAGTTAATTAACAATTAAAAGAACATCAAATCTTTAATTTGAATGACTTGCACCCAGGCAAAATAAAGGTAAGGAGATGCAACATGGTAGTTAAGAACTGTCTTCACATATCATCAAATAAGTAACAACAAAAATGGAAGGTAGAACGGGCTGAAGAATAAAGGATAAGTTAGTGCAGTGCCACTTGTGAAAACAAAAAGGAATGAGAAATACAATATAAAAACAGTTAAAGACAGGGAATATAGTAAATAGTAGCCAGCACACACACAAGAAAGTTCTATAGTAATTAACAACTTTAAAATCACTACAGTGTAGAAAGACATCATTCAGCTTACTGAGACTGAACCAACAACAATCCCACCGAGGCCCTATCCCCATAACACCACGCATTTACCATGGTAATCTCTCTAACACTCAGGGACAATGTAGCATGGTGAATCAATTCATTGAACTTTCACGTCTCTTTGATGTGGGAAGAAACTAAGGCACCCAGAGGAAACTCACGCAGATAGGGGGAGAATTTGTAAATTCCATCTGGACAGTCACCCAAGAATGGGAATGAACCTGGGTCCATGGCTGCATTCCACTACGCTGCCTTGACTTTCCTGTCTAAGTTTCCACAGTTGGAGTTTAAAGTTAAGGTTAATTTATTAGCCACAAGAATGTTTATGTCAACACTCAATGGAGTAACTAAAAAAATCTGAGAATCGCTACACTCACGTGCCTGTTTGGGTATACTGAGGGAGAATCTAGCACTGCCAATGCATTTAACTAGAACATCTTTTGCACTGTGGGTGAAAACCCATGCAGACATAGAGAAAACATGCAGACTTCACACAGTCAGTGACACATTAGGATTTGAACAGGTTCCTGGCACATTAGGCATCAGTGTTAACCATTGTGCCACCACCCTGCTGAATAATGTTGGGCACTTCGAAATCCAACAGGACTGTGGTAAATTACAAATCACAGGGTCGGACCCCAGTGCACATGGAGTCAGTTTGGATGGAAAGCAAGCCAGTTATTGTAGCACGGAACAACATTTTGGGGAGAGAGGAAATTTTCTAGATTGGTGAAAGGTGGGAAGTGGTATTCATCAACTATCTGGGCAAGGATCCCGGCATGAGAGGAACAGTGCAGAATCAGGATACAGAGGAACTATTCCAAATTTACAGACAGATTCACATGGAGACTAACTGTGAACACAGAGGAAGAATAGAAAGAACTATAAACACATCATGTATTAAAGTAATCTTGCACCTGTAAACATTTCAAAGACACACTTGTTTCAATATTGTTCAGATTTTTTGATTGGAGCAATAGGAATCTTAATGTATCCTTGGCCAGTTTTCCTTTGGGGGATGCACTGGCCTACTGATATTATCACCAGATTTTTAATGCAGAAATTCCCATCATAGATAGTGGTGGAATCTGAATTCAATTTATAATATCTGGAATTAAGAATATACTGATGATTGTGAAACAATTGTTGGGGAAAAAATATGGTTCACTAATGTCTTTAGGGATGGAAATTTGCTGTCCTTACTTGGTCTGGTGACTCCACAGCCACAAAAATGTGGTTGTCTCTCAGCTGCCCTTTGAAATAACCTAGCAAACCATTCAGTTGTATCAATCCAAGGGCATCTTGGGATAGGCAAAAACTGCTGGCCAGTCAGCAAAGGCTTTGTCCCAGGAATGACTACAAAAAAAGAATGAGTGTCCAGGGGTTGAGACATTCAGTGGAATAAAAAAATAGCAACACTGGCTAATTACAAATTAGAAATCTAACGGATTCCATGTTGATTATTTCTGGATGAATGGAACTGAATAAACAATATTGGAATGAGTAAACAGTGTTGGGGACTGTTCAAAATGATATAAAAATTCTGAAATGTGTTTATTTTGGAACAATTAAATAAAAAATAGGGAAAAATCGAGACATTTCCCTTTACACCTCAGTAAGTTCAACCATTCCATTCTGATTAGTAATGATCACTCACTGAGATTTCACTTTGACTCCCGTTAGAATCTTCTTTCCAAGAGCAATGTTTTACTGAGATCTGGTTCAAGATGGATGCGATATCCCATTTAACACACTAAGTTATTGAGTAGCAATGCAGCTATTGTGAAAATCCCCCAGTTGCCACATTCCGGCACCTGTTCAGGTACACTGAGAGAGAATTTAACATGGCCAATGCGTGTAACTATCACGTCTTTCGGAGCATGGAAGGGAATCAGACCAACTGGAGGAAATCGCGCAGACATGGAAGAACGTGTAAACTCTACATTGACAGCAACTCAAGCCAAGAATCAAACCCAAATCCCTGGCACTATAAGGCAGCAGTGCTGCTCACTATGCTATTGGTGGCAAATGGAGTTTAATGTGGAAAAGTGTGAGGTAATTCACTTTGGCAGGAATAACAAATGTGTAGAGTATAGGGCTAATGGTAGAACTCTTAATAGTGTTGATGAACAGAGGGATCTTGGTGTATATGTGCATAGATCCCTGAAAGTTGGCAATCAAGTCGATAACGTGCCATCCTTGAGACTAAGAAACACCTCTGTTACTGGTTGAGGAAATAAAGAGGAACAGTAGAGATAATCCAAGACATTTCAGTGGTTTAAATTATATCAGTGATCGTGGATCTGTACAACATTGCTGAATTGCTCAGTCACAGAGGAAAATCAGTGTGCAACTCAAACACAAAATTTATGTAATTTCAATGCATAGAGTCACTTACCAGGGACACCAACAATAAAAAGGATTACGTATATGACTTTCATAGCACTGTCAATTGGGATATGCATTTTGAATGCAAAGCCACGTAGCCCTTCACGCTGCACACAATCTCTATATTAGACTTTGAGATTGTACTCCCCAAAGCCTCTAATTTATATGATGTGGCAGCACACTGGGGTTACACGTTTGAAATACCGTGGGACATTTGAGAAAACAATGAACAAACGGATGATAGCATTGAGTTCATTTACATGATATGTTTCTTTCTGAGGTTGAGTTGCCAGCTGTCAAAAACAGAACAATATACTGATGCCATTAATGAACTGATACGATGAGAAGCTCTATTCTTCCAGGGTTGGTTCTCATAACATAAATCTCACATTCCATCCATCTCTGGATCTTCAGTGATGTCCTTCTTCTGATTATGGCTGTTCAGTATGTTAGGGAATCTCTCCCAGGGCTGTCATAGAGTCATTGAGCTCAGAAATAGACCTTGTGATGTACCGTGTTGATGCCAACAAACAATTACCAATTTTAAAAGTCAAAAAAAAATCAAAAAAAGAGGGCTGTAGTCAAAGTGTTGCTTTTTCCATTTAACAACATTTCGATCACAGTCCTCTTTTTTTTTAGCTATTTAAGTGCTTGTCCAGGATCTTCTTGAATGCTGTCCTTGTACCTGCCATCAACAGTCTCTCAGGCAATGTGTTCCATATTTCCAGCATCCTCTCGCTGAAAACGTTTTGGCTCAGAATTCCTTTAAAACATTTAGTCATTACCTTAAGCATATAGTCTCAATCTGAAACATCTCTTCCATGGTGAACAGATTCATACCATCCACCCTATCTATGCCTCTCACAATTTTGTATTCCTCTATCACAACCCCTAACCCTATTTCCCCATCAGCTTCTTCAACACCAAGGAAAACCTGTCTATCCAGTCTCACCTCATAGCTGAGATCTTCCATTCCAGGCAAATTCCAGGTGAATCTCCTCTGCACCCTCTCTAGTGTAATCACATCCATCCAAATGGATGGACAGCAATACTGGTAGCAACCAGTATTGCGAACAATGTTCCATCTGTGTTTTGCTCGGTTACAAGTGGTGTACCTCAGGGATCTGTTTTGGGACCCCTGCTGTTTGTAATTTTTATAAATGATCTGGATGAGGGTATTGAAGGATGGATTAGTAAATTTGCGGATGACACCAAAGTCGGAGGAGTGGTAGATAGTGAAGAGGGGTGGTATAGTTTGCAGAGAGACTTGGACAAGTTGCAGAGCTGGGCCGAGAGGTGGCAAATGGAGTTTAATGTGGAAAAGTGTGAGGTAATTCACTTTGGCAGGAATAACAAATGTGTAGAGTATAGGGCTAATGGTAGGATTCTTAATAGTGTTGATGAACAGAGGGATCTTGGTGTATATGTGCATAGATCCCTGAAAGTTGGCAATCAAGTCGATAAGGTTGTTAAGAAGGCATATGGAGTCTTAGCTTTTATTGGTAGGGGGATTGAATTTCGGAGCCGCAACGTCATGTTGCAACTGTACAAAACTCTAGTGCGGCCGCACTTGGAGTATTGTGTGCAGTTCTGGTCCCCACATTATAAGAAAGATGTGGAGGCATTGGAGAGGGTACAGAGGAGGTTTACCAGGATGTTGCCTGGTATGGAGGGCAGGTCTTATGAAGAGAGGTTGAGGGATTTGAGGTTGTTTTCGTTAGAAAGAAGGCGGCTAAGAGGAGACCTTATTGAAACATATAAGATGATTAGAGGTTTAGATAGGGTGGACAGTGATAGCCTTTTTCCTAGGATGGAGAAAGCTAGCACGAGGGGACATAGCTTTAAATTAAGGGGTGGTGGTTTTAGGACAGATGTCAGAGGTAGGTTCTTTACCCAGAGGGTGGTAAGGGTATGGAATGCCCTGCCTGCTGCAGTTGTAGATGTGCCAAGTTTGGCGGCGTTTAAGAGGTTAGTAGATAAGTTTATGGACGAAAAGGGAATGGTTTAGTTTGGAGGGTCATTGCTTTTTCCTAATTGGTCGGCACAACATCGAAGGCCGAAGGGCCTGTTCTGCGCTGTAATGTTCTATGTTCTATGTTCTTTTATAAAATTCCATCATCAGCTTTCTCCCTTTCTCTATTTGTTCTTTCTATTACTGTTTGTATTTATCTTTTGTTCTACTCTTTCAGTATTATCACTATCTACATGTTCCATCTCATTGGCTTTCCTTATGTTTTATGCTTTTCAGTTCATTCAGAGTTTTTCTTCACTACTCTCTGCTCATATCTCCTCTACTAATCTATTTCTCTCTGTCTCTGTTTCTCTAAAATTGCTCCCCCTTTCTGTTTGCATCATTTTCAAAATGTTTGCATCATTCCCTCTCTTTTGATTTGTCTCCCTTTGTTCCTATCACCCCAAAACTTTTCATATCTCATTTGTGTCCTTCTATGTGAAGTGGGGACAAATGTCTGCATTTATAACGGTAACCACTTATTTTTACCCATTATACATTCCCCTGTATGTAACTGTAACAGACTTATATTTATTTTTACCAATATATTTACCTGTAGAAACTTAAGCATTCCATTTTTCTATTCCCCGCAAGCTTTCCCCCATATATCATTCTGTCTAAGTCCCTTGGTCCCGCTTTGCTGAAATATAAACTGCTCCCAGTCTTCAGGTCAGCTTTTTTTCTTGGCCAATCTATATGTTTCGACCTTGGATTTGATACTATTTGTAACTCGGGGTGGCAAGGTGGCATAGTGGTTAGCACTGTTGCCTCACAGTGACTGGGACCTGGGTTCGATATGAACATAGAGACACTGTTTGTGTGGAATTTGCACATTCTCCTCGTGTATGTGTGGGTCTCCTTTGGGTGCTCCGGTTTTCTCTCCCATATTCCAATCATGTGTGAGTTCAGTTGATTTGGCTATGCTGACCTGTCCCTTAGTATCAAAGTGATTAGCAGGGTAACTATGTGGGGTTTGAGGTTAGGGCCTGGATGAGATAGTTGTCAGTGCAGGCTTGATGGTCCGAATGTTCTCTTTCTGCACTATAGGGATTCTATGAATTCTTTGGCCACCTTTCAAGATTCCCAGGTTTACTTTTACAACAGACAGGCATAAACAATCATTGCAGTTCACCCCATATGCTGCTTGAATGTTTGCTATTGCCTTTCCACTGTCATCCCTCTAAATAACAATTCCCAATCTGTCATAGGCAACTCGCTCATGCCTCATATCATTGTAGTTTCATATATTATGCTTCTGATCCCTGGATTCAGAATCAAGTATCTCACTCTCCATCTTGCTGGAAAATTCTATCAGATTATGGTCACTCATGCGCAGGGGTTTGAGGCAAGAAGATTGCAAATTATTCCATTCTCATTACACAATTCCCGCAATTGGATGGCATGTTATCTTGCTGGTTCCTTAATGCAGAAAACCATCCCATATACACTCCAGGAGTTCTTCCACTACGGTCAACTGACTCCTTTGACTTGCCCAATCTACATGCAATTGGAATAATCCATAATTACAATGCTTCTTTACCAAATGCATATCTAATTTCCTGCTTAGTGTCATTCCCAACATCACCACTACACTTTGGGGATCTATATATAACCCGTATTAAGGATTTTTTCCCCCCATTTGCCTTTCCTTGTTCTACCCATTTAGATTCCACATTGTTGAACCTAATATTCTTTCTCAGTGTGGTACTAATTTCCTCTTAAGTCAGCAATGCGACTTCACAATCTTTACCTTTTTCTCTGTCCATCCTGAGTACTGAATACTCCATCTATGGTCACTGTACAGCCATATCTCTGTATTCCCGGCAATATTATAACCATTGACTTTTTTGTGCATAATTAATGTATTACTAAATTATAAATGCTCCAGCTGTTAAACACAAAGCCTTTTGGTTTGTATTTTTTTACAGTATACCTTTTCAATCTTTTCCACTGAGGACCTGTTTTAACCCAGCCCTATTTTTCTCTACCTATTACCTTTCTTATTTCTCTCCATGATTTTTTTTTCTCCTTGATACCCCCATTTCTGCGTCCATTCATAGGTGCCCATCTCCCTGCCATTTTAGTTTAAACCCTCCCCAACCACTTTAGCAAACACTCTTTCTAGGACATCTGTCGAATTGTAACCGGTCCAATTTGTATTGCTCCCAGCACCCCCAGTACTGACCCTAACGCTCCAGGAATCTGAAATGCCTCCGCACAATATCACTTCAACCACATATTCATCCAAAATATCATGTTATTTGTACTCTGAGTAGTGCCTGGCAAAGATAGTAATCCTGTGATTACTGCCTTTGAGGTCTGACTTCTCAACTTCCTTCCTAACTCATTACATTTTACTCTTAGTATTTCATGCATTTTTTCCCCTGTGTCATTGGTCCCAATGTGTACCACGGTCTGTGGCTTTTCACCCTTCCCCTCCAGAATTTTCTGTTATTGACACTAACACCAGGGAGGCAAGGTATCATGCTGGAGTCACGTTTATGGCCACAGAAATGCCTATACATTCCTCTTACAATTATATCCCAATAACTATTGCATTCCCAAAATTTTAACCTGCCCCCCTCCCCAACCATCCCACAACAGAATCAATAACTGTGCAACAAATTTGGCTACTGCTGCTTTCCCATAAGAGGTTATACCCCTCAACAGTATCCAATGTGGATTTTTTTTACACAGTAAACTCCAGAAGGGATTGCTGCACTGCCTGGTTCATCCTACTTTGCTGCCTGGTATCACCCATTCCATTCCTACCAAGGAAATTTTAGTCTTTGTTATGATTATCTGTATGTGTATATGCCCTCCACGATACTCCCCAACTCGTGAAAGCTCCACAGTGTCCACAGGCATCTCTCCAACTCAGAAACCCGGGCTTCCCAAAGCTGGAACTGGTAACACTTGCTATTGGCATGCTGTCCCCGAGCACTGGCAATGTTACCTGCTTGCCACGTGGGGAGCATACAACGGCATGGAAATCTACTGTAATGAATTTCTGCTTTAAATTAAACTCCTGGAAGATGTTTGGTATGAAAATAAATTCCATTCCTAACCCCTTGTTGTCACTGAATGTAATCCTTTTTTATTCCTTTGTGGGACTTCGCATCACTGGCTGGCCAGTTAACATTGCCCATTCTGAGGACACTTGAGTGTCAACCACATTGCTGTGACTGTGGAGCCACATGTAGGGCAGATCTGGTAAGGTCGACTAACTTCCTTCCCCATTCCCATCTTTGTTTATCTCACCCCTATCAACGTCTGTCCATTTATTTTTGTCTCTCTCGTCCTGTCAGCCTATTGGCTTACACCTCTCCCTCATTCAAATTACATCTCCCACATAGTCACCTCATCCGTGTTCCTTTAGCACTTACCCCCTTTGAATCCATCACAATCTCCACCCATTTGCCTCCCTCGCTCTCACTCCAGTTGTCTCCTTCCTTTTGGAACCTCTCCTCTCCCTTTCTCACCAATGTCTTCACATCTTTCCTAAAGTGTGTAACCCCAAAACAGGATACAATGGTCCAGCTAGGCTGTTGAATATGAACACACATTGAGCCATTTCTGATGGTGTTTACTTCACTAGATTAGGTTAGCAATTTAAAGACCATTCCTCTCACCAGATCACACTTACTTCTCACTCTATCTTTCTTTTTCCTTGCATATATTTGCAGAAACTTTTGTTATCTGTTTTTATACTGTTTTTGAGGAATAGAGTTTAGGAGTCAGGAGGTAATGATGCAGCTCTATAGGACTCTTGTCAGACCCCAGTTGGAGTATTGTGCGCAGTTCTGGTCGCCTCATTATAGGAAGGATGTAGAGGCTATTGAGAGAGTTCAGAGGAGATTTACAAGGATGCTGCCTGGATTGGGAGGCAGGCCTTATGAAGATAGGTTGAGGGAGCTGGGACTCTTCTCACTGGAGAGACGTAGGTTGAGAGGCGACCTGATAGAGGTTTATAAAATGTTGAGAGGAATAGATAGGGTGGACTCTCAGAGACTATTTCCCCGAGCGGAAATGGTCACTACGAGAGGACACAGATTTAAGGTGCAGGGAAGCAAATACAAAGGAGATGTCAGGGGTAGGTTTTTCACTCAGAGGGTGGTGAGTGAATGGAACCGACTGCCGTCGGAGGTTGTTGAGGCAAACTCACTGGGGTCTTTTAAGAGACTTCTGGATGAGTACATGGAAAAGAATAGGATAGGGGGTTATAGATAGGTCTGTGGATTGGTAGATGTGATCGGCGCAACTCGTGGGCCAAAGGGCCTGTTTGTGCTGAATTGTTCTATGTTCTACACCCTGAGCTAGTTCACTCTCACCATCAACCTTACTTCACTTTATAGCTTTTTACAGTGTTTTCTGTTGACTTTTAAGAATTTCCCAATCCTCTAATTCCCCATTAATTTTTGCCATTGTGCATGCATTTTCATT
This sequence comes from Sphyrna mokarran, assembly GCA_024679065.1. Classification (NCBI taxonomy): domain Eukaryota; kingdom Metazoa; phylum Chordata; class Chondrichthyes; order Carcharhiniformes; family Carcharhinidae; genus Sphyrna; species Sphyrna mokarran. The sequence continues at coordinate 80,348,441 of JAGIQG010000013.1, read as the reverse complement.
CAATTTGATACCTTTCTTTATTTCCTCAGCTATCTGCCAATTTAATCTATTTTTCTACAGTCCTTCCTTATCACTTGTGATACTCTTAAGTCACGTAAGTAAAAGTCCGCAGTTAAGGAATAAGATGCATCCCAGAGTGCAGTAGAACCAGCCAGAGAGAAACATACTCACAATTGGAACTGAAGTATTGAATGGTCACATATCACTGACAAGTATCAAAGGAAAAAAAACCTGAGATCAAATGATGAGGCTGATGGTGTTTGAGTTGACAGCACTTTTTTTCTGAGATTGTTAGTTGATAATTGTGATCAGCACTGTCTAGTGCTTTAAAAAAGGTAATTTAATCTAAAAAACCTTTCCATCACTGAACTCAATGCCATAATCTGTTCATATATTTTTCTTAAAAACTTCAATTGCCTTTGCTGCCTGAAAATCCCTGAAGTGATTCAACAATGTATAAATTAAAGGCTTTGGGAATATATAACCTCAGAGTTTAAGACAGAGAGACAGTCAACAGCGCAGAGGGACACATCACCTCATGCTGAAAATGGTTTATCTGGTTAAAGAAGCTGAGAAAATAATCTACCCAATCATCGCTATTATTGGTGTTCCTGGTAAGTGATGGAAACTATTGAAGTTGTGGAAATCGATGTGTGATTGGCTGTCCAATTTTAAACTCTGACTGAAAAGTCCCCATGCTGATCTTGTGCTCACTGTTATACAGACGCTCCGTGAATTATGTAAGTTATTCACATCAAATGGCTTGACATGCCTCTATATTTTAATCATTTTCATCAACTGAAAATAGATAACTCAGAAACTGACTGATCAACGAAGTTATTGTATTTAGTGACATCTTACATATTGATAGATTGGAACTCATGGAAGGTGATCTCTCTGAAATGATTAGTGTGGGTAGGAATGAATTAAATCTATGATTGTAGATCAGGAAGCGTAGTGGAATATCTGACAGCAGTGAAGAAGTAGTGCATGGTGTATTTTTCAGTGTAGAATTGTATTCATTGTGTTTTTTTTACACCACAGTGGAATATCTGATCTAAGTATACATCTGTTTTGGGGTGCTACCTGCCCATGGTAAATTGTATTGTGTCAATGAAGTGAACTGGAATGAAATAAGTTATTTCAATTTGAACATATATATATGTATACATATATATGGTGAGTGAGATCCCAATTTCATGAAGCTGTCTCTGTCTTTTATCTCTGGAATAACTTGTAAAATAGTATGTGTTTGGCTTTATTTTCAGATGTTTTGCAATTATCTACGATGCAAAATTTCTCAATAGCTCAGATTTGTACTGAAAAAAAGAAAACAGCTGTCAGAGCGTTCCTGACATTCAAATGACACAACAACAAACTGTGTTTTTGTTAATATTAAAGAAATAAACATCACTGTTTTTTCCTAAGATGGTTGTGGTTCTTTTTGAACTGTGTTGCTGCGTCAAGGATTTGTTAATCTGATAATCTGAATCCCAAACTCTTCAAAACCATTCAATAAGTGAAGAAAAGAGACAGATATAGAAGCTTGGGAGAAGGACGGAAAGAGGCATAGACAGCAGAAAGAATTCAGGAAGTGCAAACAGTAAAAGCTTGGGATGGCGGCACAGCGATTAACATTGCTGCCTGACAGTGCCAGGGACCTGGGTTCAATTCCTGGCTTGGGCCACTGTCTGTATGGAGTTTGCACATTCCCTTTGTGGCTGAATGGGTTTCTTCTGGGTGCTCCAGTTTCATCCTAAAGTGTGAAAAGCATGTGGATTAGGTGCATTAACCCAAACAGGCACCAGATTGTGGTGACTAGGAGAATTTCACAGTAACTTCATTGCAGTCATAATATAAGTCTTACTTATGATTAACAAATAAACTTTACAAAGATTAAACATTAGAGAAAAAATGGGTAGAAATGTGAGGGCAGGATAAATATTATAAACTTGATCTGACATCCAACTCCATCAGATGTCCAATCCAGGGAAGTTTTCAATCGGAGGAGGGCTCTGAAAATTGGGTGCAGAAGTGATGGAAGATATGCTGCCAATCTTTGGTCTCTTTCTATCCAGTTTTGGTTCTAATTGGGAAAACTGTCCATTTTTTCTTAATCCTGAAGACAGATCAGATGAGAAATCCGACCGCTCAGAAATATTTATCTGATCAGAATTTGCAGACCGCTCCATCAAAGTGAGAGATGTGTAATTCACAGCTTTCTCTCCCCTAGCCCTTCTTTAACCAGTGATGTAATGTTGGCTAGTTTCTATTCATCAATGCTAATCCTCTAGCCCAACTCCTCCAAAACACACTATATCAGGAGCCCTTGCCCATTAGATTATTGCTGAAACCTTCTCCTTATTGTTGGTTCAGACGTGGAGAATGTTTTCTCACTAATTTCATGTTTGTTATCCTTTTTTTCTCTGACAGTTAATTTACTGGGAATTGTGATCCTGAGGCAGGGAAAGTGTGGCCTCTCCACCTGCACCACTCGCCATGGCAGCAGCGGATCTGCTATTTATCATCATTTATCCCATTCTCGGCTACATAAATAAATATTATTTCCCCCAGAATTTCCTGTCCCTCACCTCAGTGTGCCCTGTTAAAGATGCCCTGATGATTGCAGCCAGAGACTGCTCCATCTGGTTCGCTGTCACTTTTTCCTTTGATCGATTTGTAGCCATTCACTACCAGGAACTGAAAATTAAATATTGCACAGAGAAAACTACGGCTGTGGTTCTGTCAATAACTGGCATCCTGCTCTGTGCAAAAAACATCCCCTTCTACTTTATGTATGAACCTTTGGAAGTAATCAACAATGTCCAGTGGTTCTGTCAGACAAAGATATTAATTTTTACTGATCCTGGGTGGGTTGCATTTACCTGGTTTGATAAGGTTTTAACTCCATTGCTCCCATTTGGTTTAATCCTATTGATCAACACTCTGACAATCAGTCACATTTTAGTGACCAGCCAAGTCTGCAAGGGACTGAGGGCTCAGAGTAAAGGAGAGAAAAGCAAAGACCCTGAGATGGAGAGCAGAAAGAAGTAAATAATGTTACTCTTTAGCATATCCGGAGCTTTCATACTCCTTTGGTCAGTGTCTGTCTTTTTTTTCTATTTGAAAGTTAATGGATTATTTGACCTCAGTGTCCCTGAATATACATTTCAGCAAGTCGGATTTATGCTGCAAGATTTAAATTGCTGCACAAACACGTTTATTTTTGCAATGACTCCATCCAAGTTCAGGGAGCAGATCAGAATCATGGGGAAATATCTGGTTACTTCAATTATTCAATTCATTATGAAAAAAAACCTGACTGATAGCCAAACAAAACACAGGATCGTTATCTCACCACAAGAAACAATCAGAAGGCAGGATTGCTGTCCGACCATCTCAGCCAATCAGATACCATGATTTCAAACTGACCATCTCAGCCTATCAGAGATTGGATAGCTAAATTACCATTTCAACCAATCAGAGACCGGGATCACTAACTGACCCTCTCAGCTATTCAGGAAAGGGTTTGCTAACTGACCACCTCAGCCAATGAGAGATTGGATTGCTAAAATGCCATCTCTCCCAATCAGAGAATGCATTGCAGAAGGACAGCCTCGGGCAAAGTGAGATTGGCATTGCTAACTGACTTCTTCAGAGACTCAGAAAGGGGACTGCCTCAGAGAATCACAGACAGGGATTGCTTCCCATCTCTTTTGCAATATTGCTGTCATGTGGGAATCCATACTATCGTCTACAAACAAAATGAGACATGGCAATGGCAATGTGCTGAAAGATAAATATTCCCCTCCATCAGTTCCCCCACTAAAGAACAAATTATTTTACCTGTATTCCCATTTAAGAACTCTTAATTAAAAATTTCAAAGGTGTTTTAGTGTCTGCGAATTAAGTATCTTCTCAAGTGTGATCACTGTTGCATTGTAAGCCCGTGGATATGTTCAGTATGTTTCCAGAAGAAAGAAACTCTCCCCTTTGTTTTTCTCATCCTTGATCATGTTCTCTTTTCCTCCATTTCTTCCAGTTCTGCAGGAAGATTTGGATGGAGAAAGTGGGAGAGATTCACAAGAAGTATCTACAAAATCTGAATTAGCAGGGAAGTTCCCCCTCTCAGTCTGCCCCGTCCCAATCTCAGTCTCCAGATGCTGCTCACCTTCCACTCTGAGCTTGGGATCGGGCTACTGATTCCTTCTCCATCACCGGCTTTCTCTCCTCAATTCAGATACTCTGACACGATGTGAACGGGGCTATGGCCAGTGACTATATACTGGAGAACCTCACATCCCATTTCTCATTAATAATGGAATAAAAACAAATGACTGCAGATGATGGAATCTGAAATGGTTTTCCCAAAAGGGAAAATGCTGGAAAATGTCAACAAGTCTGACAGCATTCGTAAGGAGAGAAAATACCTGGCGTTTCAAGACCATATGACCCAGATTTCACTGTCTTTTCCAATCATCTGCACTGGATAAGACAGTGAAATTCTCTCCTTACAGATGGTGCCAGACCTGCTCAGATTTTCCAGTGTTTTCTCTTTTGGTTTCTCTGTCTCTTTTCTGCTTCCTCTCTCCCTCTGCTTTCCCCTCTATTCATTTCTGATTCCTTCATTTGTTTCACCCCTCCTTCCTTTTCTACTTCTGCCCCAGCCCTTCTCACTCAGTGCGAAGATAGATATTTCCTTATAGGTCCTTGTTCCTGGCCCCGTTTCTGCGTCCTCCGTTCTAACATGTTCCCTCTGACCTTAAATCTGTTTACTTAAATCTGCTAATGTGTCTCTCTCTCTCTCTCTCTCTGATGGGCCTTGCATTGAAAGTAGTGATAGAGTATGATCTTTCCCCATTTGCAGTAACCACAAATTACATTGCTGTTTGTGGAAAGTTATTATTGAATAATCACGAAGAAAGCTGCAGAGAGAGTGCGAGAAATGCTGGAGGAAGAGGGACAAATAAATAGATAGATCGATAGAGAGAGAGAGAGAGACAGGTAGGAGAGGTAGATAGATAGATAGATAGAAGGAGAGAGGGAGGAAAAGCAACAAGGAGAAAGATGTATGGAAAAGGACAGAATGACAGAGTGAGAGAGAAATCTGGAGTTAGATGAAGAAATGTGAAAGAGAGGTGAAGAGTCCGTGAAGAAATAGATAAGGAAGAAAGATAGAAGATATAGAAAGTGGGAGAGAATAATAGAAAGAGAGGCAGTCGGGAAGGAATCTGGAGAAAAAGGAAAAGCTTGGGGAATGACAGAATGTGGAAGAAATTTTGAGAATCGTTGATAAATAGAATAATTTTGAAGTGTATTCATCTCCATCAACTGTCCAGTCTAAGGAATGTTCAATTCCAGATGGGCTCTGATAATAGATGCAGCCAATCTCTGGTGTATTTCTGGCAAGTTTGTATCTAATTGAGAAACCAGTCCAGATCAGATGTGAAATGTTATCTCACAGAAACACTTGAATGATCAGACTTTGCAGCCTGCCTCCATCGAGGTGAGAGATATGTAATTCACAGCTTTCTGTTTCCCAGCCCCTGCTTAACTAGCGATGTTATATTGTCTACTTTCCAGTTTGCACTGATAATCTCTAGCACAGCTTCTCCAACAACACCATCATTCCAGGAACCCAGCCCACTGGATTGATGCTGAAGTCATCTCCCTGTTGTCGATTCAGATGTGGAGACTGCTTACTCACTAATTTCCCGACTCTTATCCTCTTTTCCTTGATTATTAACTTGCTGGGAATTGTGATGGTCAGTCTGGTAAAATGTGGCCTCTTCATACCTGCACCACCTGGTGGCCAATGCAGCGGCAGATTCCAAAACACACAAAAAAACAGTGTGGTAGGCTTTCAGGTGCCTATTAATGTCTGTCTTATCACCATGTTCACTTTCTTCAATGTTCATTTAATCTCCTGGTTTATTTTCCTTTGAGTCCACCTGACATCAGATAGGGTTTTCAAACTTCCCTTGTTCAAAGTTTACATCTGGGCATGCTCCGTGCTCTAGATTACATATCTCAATCTTGTGATTGGATCACTAACTATAAATACCCACACAATTCAATCAGAATGCCAATGGATCACTATCATTGATGAATAGAGCTAAATTAACTGGTGGGTTTCACAAATTATCCAATAGGAGTAATTGTAAACTTCACACTCCCTCCACTCATTTAATCTTGTCTATTCTCTCACCTCCTTGGACCACCCCCTCTCCACCCCTCTCCATTGCTAGGCTTGTGATTAAAGCTAAAAACACAATATATTTTCTTAAAGTTGCTCCAAATCTCAAATGACCAACGATTGATCCTATCTGAGACAGAATGAGTTAACTCTCTTCAGAATAGGGTGGGGGTACTTTTTCTTAGACGGATGACATGACATCATCAAGGATCCAAAATCTCTGTAGTAACTTGCTTTTCCGCAACCAATTCCAAGATTATTTTAAATATCCCATCTTCATTTATACCACTAAAGTGATCCCAGGCCTTTGGCTCTGAATAATTTGCCTTTCCTGTTATGTCTATTGGCTAATTGCTTTGTCCAAAATGAATAGTGATTCATACATTTAAAATATCATCATATATGTTTTAAAATCATAGTTACTTGTTTAATTATCTTACTGTATTTGCATATGTGTAAGCTATTCTCTTGTCTTAAGAATCGTTTAACTCCATACTGTTGTCTCTGTCAATCCTGTTTGTACTGTCTAAAAACAAATAAAAATTAGAATAATCACTTTCAGCTGGTCTCCAGTGTGTAGTGAATGTCTACAATGCCACTCACATTCTGTGAGAGGGTCCGACCTGTGGATAGAAATCCTCAGAGGTACAATTTAATAAAGTGCCCTGAAAGAATCAACAGCCCCTCTTCAAACTGGAAAGGGAGTTAGGCAGCTTCTGGAGGCTAAGCTGGAGCCTGGCAGTGGGCAGGAAGGGGGTCATTTTAATTCAGATTTAGCAGATTATCTTTGTTGATCTCTCACTCTCTCCATCCTACTTGTTTTTTTCCCCTCTTTCTGATTGAATAAAATAATGAGGACAGCAGAGTGAAAGAGAACGAAGAAAATTTGAGGTGTCCAGTAATTTCTGTCTGCCTTTCTACATGCCAGGAAACACAGCAGAAGCAGATTATTAAGTCACCTCTTAACTTTCTTCTCTCCAATGAAAACAGCCTCAAGTACCTCAGCCTTTCCTAATAAGACTTTCCCACCATAGCAAACATCCTAGTAAATCTCCTCTGTACCCTTTCCAATGCCTCCACATCTTTCCAATAATGTGGCAACCAGAACTGTATGCAATACTCCAAGTGTGGTCGCACCAGAGTTTTGTACAACTGTGACATAATCTCATGGCTCCTAAACTCAATCCCTCTACCAATAAAAACTAACACACCCTTTGCCTTCTTAACAACCCCATCAACCTAGGTGCCAACTTTCAGGGACCTATGCACATGGACACCGAGCTGTCTGCTCAACTACACTACCAAGTAACTTACATTAGCCCAGTACTCTATTCCTCTTAGTATTTCCAAAATGAATCACTTCACACTTATCAGCATTAAACTCCATTCGCCAACTCTTAGCTCAGCTCTTCAGTTTATTTATGTCCCTCTGTAACCTGTACTTCTGCACTGTCCACAACTCCAGCAATTTTAGGACCATTTGCAAATTTGCAAACTCATCCTTCTACGCTCTCATCCAGGTCATTTATAAAAATGACAAACAGCAGTGACCCCAAAACAGATCCTTGCAGTACACACCAGTAACTGAACTCCAAGATGAACATTTCCTATCAACCATCACCCTCTGTCTTCTTCCAGCTAGCCAATTACTGATCAAAACCACTAAATCACCCTGCAATCCTATACTCCGTATCTTCTGCAATAGCTTACCGTGGGGAACCTTATCAAACACTTTACTGAAATCCATATACCACTACCTCAACTGCTTTATCCACATCCACCTCCTTGGTCACCTTCTCAAAGAACTCAATGAAGTTTGTGAGGCACGACCTACCCTTCACAAAACCATGCCATCCCTAATCAAATTATTCCTTTCTAGGTTATATATCCTACCTCTTATAATCCTTTCCAAAACTTTGCCCACAGCAGAATTAAGGCTCACTGGTTTGTGATTAACAGGGTTATCTCTACTCCCCTTCTTGAACAAGGGGACAACATTTGCTATCTAGAATGTTGTCTAGATCTTTATCAATTGGGCGGATGAATGGCAGATGGAGTTTAATTGTGAGGTGATGCATTTTGGTAGATTGAATCAGAGCATGCCTTATGCAGTTTACGCTAGGACGTTACTAAGAGTTTAGGTAAAAAGCGATCTCGAGTATAGGTCTGAAGCTCCTTGAAAGTGGAGTCACAGTTAGCCCGGGTGTGAAGAAAACTTTTGGCATGTGTGGTTTCCTTGATCAGAACATTGAATACAGGAGTTGGGATGTCTTGTTGAAATTGTATAGGACATTGGTAAGGTCACACTTTGAATTACTGTATACAGTTCTGTTCAACCACTTATAGAAAAATATATTGTTAAAGTAAAAAGAATGAAGACAAGATTTGTTAAAATGTTACCGGGACTTAATGGTTTGAGTTATAATGAGAGGTCGGATAGATTGAAACTGTTTTTCCTGGAACGTGATTGCATAGAAGTCTTTATAATAATGAAGTGCATAGATGAACTATATTGACAACATCATTTTGCAGTTGAAGAGGAGGTTAAAACTAGAGGACGTAGGTTCAAGGTGAGAGGGGACCAGAGGCGCATTTTGCTTCACACAGACGGAGATGAGTGTTTGGAACAGACTGCCAGAAGTAGGAGCAGTTTGGGGAACAAGTTTTCCTTTTAAACAGCATTGAGGCAGTTACATGCATAAGATGGGAATAGAGGAACATGAATTAAACAAGGCAATTGGAACTAAATGTGGTTAAAAAAAGGGGCAGCATGAACAGGATGGCCTTCGGGGCTGTATGGTCTCAGCAACGTCCAATATTATTGCAACAAAATATTCACATTTTACAGCAACTGCCATGCAGATGCCCACACATTCTGACTTTCCAAATCACGCTGAAGTAACTCTGCATTCTCCTCACACCTCTGTCTCCCACCCAACTTTTATCAGCTGCAAATTTGGAGATAAATATTTAGTTCCCTGTTCCAAATTGTTAACATATAGCATGAACAGTTGGGATATTCGCACAGATCCCAGTGGCACCTCATGAGTTAGTGACTATCAATCAGAAAAATAACCATTTATGGGATTGAACATTGGCAAATCTTCAAGTTTTGATAATCTTCATCCCAGAGTAATTGAGAAAGTGGTTGTTGCAATGGCAAATCAATTGGTAATTATTGTCCAAAATCCTTCTGTTCGTATCTGCTCAGCAGCTTGCCATCATTCTCAAGACATTGCCTGCAATTCCATATGATGTAACATTGCATGTAGTCTGTTATGTAAGACCTTGTCCAGTGTCTTTCTAAATAAACCACGTTCACTAGTTATATTTGATCAATTCCTAAAGTTAAATCGTCAGTGGATTCCAGTAGATTCGTCAAGCATGGTCTCCCTCTTGTAAATCCATGTTGATTTTGTCTGATTATACCACTGCTTTCTAACTGCCTAGTTATTAAATTCTTGATAATGACTTTAGCAACTTCTGCAGTACTGATGTTAGGCTCACTGGTTCATTGTTCCCTTTTTTTTTGTTAACATCCTTTTCAATAACAGACTTACATTAGGTTCACTCCAAGCTGTAGAAACCAGTCCAGAGTCCGAAGGATTTTGGACAATAATTACCAATTAATTTACCATTGCAAGGGCTGCTTCCTCAAGTATTCTAGGGTGAAGAGTATCAAAACCTGAAGATTTGTCCACTTTCAATCCCATCAATTTCTCCAAAACCATTTAACTATTAATGCTGGTTTCCTTCAGCTCCTCATTAAAATGCATTTCTCTCAGAACTTCTGGTTGATTATACATTTCTTCCTTTAGGAAGACTAAAGCAAAGTACAAATTTAATTCCTCATTCATTTCATTATTCCCTGCTATAGATTCTCCCATTTCTCACTGTAAGATGCCTACATTCTGTTTTTGTCAATCGCTTTCTGTACTTATAGATACATTTATGGTCATCTTTTTAATTCCCACTAACTTACTTTCATACTCTATTTTTCACTTCTTGATCAATCCCTTGGTTCACCTTTGCTGAATTTTAAAGTGTCCCCCCAATCCTCAAGCATTATCAGAACATCAGGAGTGAAAAAAATCAAAAACTCCCAACTGATTTTTGAAAGTGCCTCAATATGTTAGATCATCCTGCGCACAAGTATCTTGCGGAAATCTCAAAATCAACAATAGCGAGTTTACTTTAAAAATAATCTCATCAACTGCAAACAATTTTAATGACGTCCAATTAAAGTTCTTTAACTTGAAGCGGGTATAATTGTGGAATTAAGCTTGTGTCTGCAGCAAATCTGCCAAGAATATTCAGAAAGAAAGGAAAAGTGATACTAGTAGAATTAGCAAACAGGCTGAAATTGTGTTTAAGCAGCGATAATAAGCAATGTAAAATTGCAATAAAATTTGCCAAACATTTACATATATCAGACAGTCAAATGCAGTGGAGTTAAAAAAAAATGCAAATTGGAGTTAGAAAGTTATGTTTCATCCCATTACATTTAGTGCAAACTTTTCAATATCCATGAACACAAACTCAGGAGGCATTCTTAAAAAAAAAGATAGCAATGAGTACATTACAGGGAACAAAAAGAAGATGCACTTCAGATTATAGGGGGTATTCCTTTCTGTAAGAGTTTGGAATCATTTTGTACGATTTGGACCTCTTGGCAAATGTACCACTCCTTTAGAAATGAAAAGACTAGGCTCAGAAGAAAGGGAAAAAAAGAGGCAAGAAAGAAAAAAGGAGAGGAAGGCCTAAATCGAAGAATGAGAAAAAAAGAGAGAATATAAAGAAAATGAGAGGAAGGCCACAGCAGAAGGTAAAGAAACGGACTTTTTTTTTCGAATTGAAAAAGATGAAGTTGGAACTTGAAGCGAAAATAAAACCTTCAACTAACAAAAATAGAAGTGCAAGATAGAAGTGATGATGAGCAAACTCATCATAGCCAACCACTTTGTAGGGATACACATACTGATATCCAAATATTACCAAAATGTGGCGAAAAAATGCAATAGCCTTTTTTTCATTTACTTTGAATTGTTAGCATTGTCCCTCACCCTAATCCACCTCCTCTCACTGCAAACCTCATCCGCATGCCTCAATACTCTCCACTAACTTCAATGAGAGACTTTCTGTGTATCTCAGTCTGTGCTACACCTGCACCAATTGGACAATGTAATGGAACATGATCTATGAATCTCAGCTTGTGCTACACCTGCGGTAGAGTTTAGTGATTTTACAGTGTAGAAGGAGATTTCATGTGCATCTCAGCCTGGGCTGCATCTGCACTCATGGCATTTCCCTTTCCTGGGACTGTTGGTTTTTGGTGATAATTTTGAGATAGAATTACTTTGTTTCTAACTCCAAGTTGTACCTGTCCTGGGAGTGTAGTTTGGGACTGCACAGGGGGAGCTTTACTCCGTATCTCACAGCTTGTTGCACTTTTCCAGGGAATGTTTGATGGGGACAGTGTAGAGAGAGCTTTACTCTTGACCTCACCTAGTACTGCATCCGTCCTTACAGTGTCTTATAGGAGCATTGTAGAAGGAACTTTACTCTATATCTAATCTTGAGATATTCCTGTCCTTAGAATGTTGGTTGGGAGATTTGGAGGGAGCTTTAATCTCTATCCAACCCAGTTTTGTACCTGTCCTAGCAGATTTGGTTCGAACAGTATAGAACAAGCCCTACTTTGCATCCAAGCTGTGTATGGACCTGGTTTTCGAACATTTCCCTGTGGGAGTGTAAAAGGAACTAATTTTGCCTGCAGCCCCACAACTGTACTTCCCAGTGAACGTTTGATGGTGTACTGTGTCTAATTGGTGCACCATGAGAGATAAATGAGATTTATTCTCTATGCAACGCGCTCAATACAATTCACTCCCTGCCACAAACTGCCATTTCTGTTTTCCCTACTATGGGCGAGTTTTATTGGGAAACTGCAGATGGGGTTTTACTGTTTTGTTCATTTGCTGCTGCAGTTGTCATTTCCCATCACATCAACCTTCCTGCTCACACCTCCACATAAACCTCCTGATCCTCACCTCATCACTCCCCCTCTCACCTCAACACATTCCCTGTCTCATTTCAATCTTTCCCCCTCATCTGAACTATCTACCACTCACCTCAACATCCACCTTCTCAACTCCACTCTCTCCACTTAACTCAATGCTCCCTTTCTCAACTCAGCACACTCCTGAATCAGCTCAGAACGTCCTCTCTCACCCCTGCATCTCTATTGAATATTCTGTCAGCTTCACCTCAACATTCCCATCTTACTTCAACATTGCCCTTCTAATCTCAACACACGCTCTCTCACCAAAGCACTTTCCCTCTCACCTTTTTACATTTAGACTTTCCTTGTTAATAGAACATAGAACATTACAGCGCAGTACAGGCCCTTCGGCCCTCGATGTTGCGCTGGCCAGTGGGCCCTCTAACCTAAACTATTCCAATATCATCTACATGCCTATCCACCGAACATTTGAATGCCCCCAAAGTAGGCAGGGCATTCCATGCTCTCACCACCCTCTGTGTAAAGAACCTGTCTCTGACATCCGTCCTATAACTACCACCTCTTAATTTAAAGTTATGTCCTCTCGTGTTGGTCATCACCATCCGAGGAAAAAGGCTCTCACTATCCACCCTATCCAGTCCTTTGATCATCTTATACGCCTCAATTAGGTCACCGCGTAACCTTCTTCTCTCTAATGAAAATAACCTCAGGTCCCTCAGCCTTTCCTCATAATGGAACCCTCTCCTTCACTTCAAGACTTTCACTCTCCACTCAATTTTCCAGCCTCAAGTCAACACTTTCCACACACCTCAAAATCCCCTCTCACCTCCACGCTCAGCCTCTCACATCAACACTCTCTCACTCTCACCTCAAGACTTCCCCCTCTAACATCAACATTCCTCACTTTCATCAACCTTGCCCTCTCATCTCTGAACTCCTAATCTCACATTAACACATCCCTTTCTCATCCACACTCACCATTTCAATTCAAAATTCTCCCACTCTGACATCAACATTTTGGCTCTCTCTTTAACACCCATTCCCCTTTTTCCTTAACACTCATTCCCTTTACCTTCAACAATCTCCCTTTTAGTTTAACCATCTCCTCCTTACCTCAGCACTCACACACCCTTCCCTCAATTCTCATCTCAATTCTCACCCCCTCTCAAATCTATGGTTCTCACACACCTTTCCTGAAAGAATCGATATCTGCTTCACTTTTCCTCTCTCATTTCTACTTCTCTCCCTCGCACCAACACTTCCCGTTTGAAGTGAGTGCTTGTATTTGGAATTTAATATCTGATTGTGAGGTATTTGCAAATTCCATCCTGGACTTCAAGAGGAAAATAAGTGGGAAACTAAAGAAAAATATTTACAGGATGACGGGGAGAGATTCAAATCAAATCCCCCATGATATTATCAACTGGAGGAGCAGTCTTGAGAAGCACAATGGCTAACTACTTCTCATTTTTCTGTGTTGTGTAAAAAAAATAGATGTTATTTCATATTTGATTCTGTTTTTTAAACCGTGCAGTAAACGTTTGTTTGAAATTGTGGAGATGGAGCTTCACTCTGAATCAAACCCCTTTGTTGTGGCTGCCCTGGGAGTTAAAGATTGGGACAATATAAAGAGAGATTTACTCTGTATCTAACCCTGTGCTGTACCTGTCCTAGGAGTGTTTGATGGGGACAGTGTAGAGGGAGCTTTACTCTGTATCTAACCCTGTGCTGTACCTGTCCTGGGAGTGTTTGATGGTGGGGACAGTGTAGAGGGAGCTTTACTCTGTATCTAACCCCGTGCTGTACCTGTCCTGGGAGTGTTTGATGGGGACAGTATAGAGGGAGCTTTACTCTATATCTAACGCTGTGCTGTACCTGTCCTGGGAGTGTTTGATGGGGACAGTGTAGAGGGAGCTTTACTCTGTATCTAACCCCGTGCTGTACCTGTCCTGGGAGTGTTTGATGGGGGCAGTGTAGAGGGAGCTTTACTCTGTATCTAACCCCGTGCTGTACCTGTCCTGGGAGTGTTTGATGGGGGGACAGTGTAGAGGGAGCTTTACTCTGTATCTAACCCCGTGCTGTACCTGTCCTGGGAGTGTTTGATGGGGGGACAGGGTAGAGGGAGCTTTACTCTGTATCTAACCCCGTGCTGTACCTGTCCTGGCAGTGTTTGATGGGGGGACAGTATAGAGGGAGCTCTACTCTGTATCTAACCCCGTGCTGTACCTGTCCTGCAACTTTTGGTTGCGACATTGTAGAGTAAGCTTTACTCGATAACTAAACCTTTGATGCACTTGTTATTCGATTGACTCCTTGTGCTAGTGTTGTGGGATGTAATGTAGTCCCCAGCCCCACGACTGTACTTCTCAGTGGTGGTTTGATGGTGCAGGACAGAGAGAGTGTACTGCATATAATTGGTGCCATGAGCTATGAGCGCTTTAAAGGGATAGTGTGGAGTAAGACTTATTCTGTATGCAACCCTTCACTTAACAAAACCCTTCACTATTCGCCTACATCCATCCGCTCCATAGTCTCTATCGTGGGGATGTTTGCAGGGGAAACTGCAGACAGAATTTTATTGCTGGGTTTATTCTACGTTACGCATATGCAGAAATAAGCTGACTCATTAGAACTGGCTATTTAGGAATATCAGTGACTTCAGTCTACATGTCACCAGAGGCACATCACTGAATTACTCTTATTATAAATACACATGCAGAAGCATTACTGACCACACTCCTACTGCCAATACCTCCCCCGGTACATTGCCGACTGATTTCTTATTACCAGCGGACAAGCAAATACATCACTGAACGCAATGTTATTTTTGCTAATTGTTTCCTGTCACCCCCAACTACCCAAATCCAACGTTGCACATTCCATCTCAATATACAACTAAACGTGAGATTTCCTTCAATCTTTCTGATGCTATACTGTACAAAACTCTGGTGCGGCCGCACTTGGAGTATTGTATACAGTTCTGGTCGCTGCATTATAAGAAAGATGTGGAAGAATTGGAAAGGGTGCAGAGGAGGTTTACCAGGATGTTGCCTGGTATGGTGGGAAGATCTTATGTGGAAAGGCTGAGGGACTTGAGGTTGTTTTCGTTAGAGAGGTTAAGAAGTGACCTAATTGAGGCATACAAGATGATCAGAGGATTAGAAAGGGTGGACAGTGAGAGTTTTTTTCCTGGGATGGTGATAGCTAACACCAAGGGACATAGCTTTAAATTGAGGGGTGATAAATATAGGGTGGGTGTCAGAGGTAGGTTCTTTACTCAGAGGGTAGTAAGGGCGTTGAATGCCCTGCCTGCAGGAGTTGTGGACTCGCCAACATTAAGGGCGTTCAAATGGTCAGTGGATAGGCATATGGATAACATTGGAATAGTTTAGGTTAGAGGGTCATTAGATTAGTTCCACTGGTTGGCGCAACATCAAGGGCTGAAGGGCCTGTACTGCGCTGTAATGTTCAATGTTCTAAACACCATAACTTTTGAATTCATAAGTCTGCACCTCCACCAATATACAGTTGAAATAATTGCAGAACAGAGAATTTATCTCAGGTCAAGCAAATGTCGCGGTGTGAAAGCAGATTGCTAAATATCAAAATGATCAGAATCAGTCTGATTTCTCCACGTTTCATGTGACAATGTTTTTGATCAATCGTTGGCCGTCCATCCAATGTGTGAGAGCTGATTTGAGCGCAGAAAAGAGGACATCATTTCTGTGGAGTGAAAGAAGAACATTAGATCGTGGAAATAAATAGAAATGTATGAATTAGTTAGATCCACCTTCACATCATTTCTACAGATCAAAAGAATTCTATCAAACACGACCCAAGTTAAAATACACATGTTAGATCCATGTTTAACATTTTTTAAAAAAGGACTAAAAAGGGTTAATGATGCCGTTCAGTGACTGGAACGAATGATATTCAGATTGAGATCTTATAAAATGTGCCTGTTCTGTTCCTTGCAGTCAGTGGGAGAGTTAGAAAAAATAGTCAAGAAAGTTGTATAAGATTACAACGTTTACAGATTCCCCAAATAAACACTCAGCTGAATTCACAAGGCAATTCCCACCAACTGATTTATGATTTTCACTCACCTGAAAATAAGAGATGTAAGCACCTCCGGGAAGTTAATCCCTCTTGTTTAACGCTGACATTCACGATTGTTGGGCAATATTTCAAAGCGGATCTTGTGTTGCATCAGGTCATTTCATTGTCAGGAATGTTGCAAACAATCAGGTTATGGAATGAACTTCCACTTGTGCACAGGACAATTATTTCCCATTTGGCACTGATTGTGAACTTGCTTTGTATTATTTAATCAGCCAGTGGGAATCGGCGGCGCAAAATAACGCCTGCATTTTACCAATTGCTGTTCCTATCACTGGAAATGTTCAAACGGAGCTCAATTTACAATGTCCCGAAGAAAGTTTCAGAAGGGTGCTCGCAAAGAGTAAATACACTTTACAGTGAACTAATTAATGGAACACTGCAGAGCAAATTTTAACTTGTATGCTACTGCGTGCTTTACCTGTTCTGATGCTATTTCGAGGGGCAGTATTGAGACAAGATCTATCTGTGCGTTTCACCAATACCTGGGAATGTGACATTACAATTTACACGGAAGTCGGAACTCTATTTAATGATGCGCTATACCTGCGTGAGAGTTCCTGATGGGAAAACATTGAGAGAGATTTTCTCCGTATCTGCCCATACGTTACATGTAGTGTTTGGACATCGCAGAGGGACCTTTTTCTCTGTATCTCAGTCTGGATATATCTGCACTAGAGTTTACTGTTTCGACTCTGCAGGCAGAGACATTCTGTGTATCTCAGCAGTGGTGCATCTGCACTCAACGGATTTGATGGGACAGTGTGGGAGAAGCTTAAACTTTGATGGGTGAAAGTTTGAGGGAAACCTAACCTCAAGGTGGATTGAGCCCATAAGCAATCTTCTAAATTGAACCTATACTTTACCAGCCACTGGACTGCCAAGTGAAGAGTTTGGAGAGATGTTAATGTTGAAGGCATGAACCTCACACTGTATTTCTCCAGCTAACTTTGTGGTGTTGCAGATGAGTCTTTCTTTATGTTTAACTGTCCTCTCCCTACACCCTCAATTTGAATAGTATACTGAAAATGCACTTTGCGATTAACCCCTCTTGCAAGTATCGTGGAAGTATTTGGTGGAATGTGTAGTGATACAACTTGATGTGGTTCCCCTCACATCAATATTCCCCCTTAATATCGGCACATCCACTCTCATCTAACACTACCTCTGTCACCTCAACGCTCTGTCACTTACCTCAACACTCGACAATGCTTATCCCACCTCAACACACAAAATCTCTCCCCAACACTCTCCCCTCAGCTCAACACTCTACCTTTCACATTAACTTCTCCTTCTTACATCAAAAATCTTCTTCCCAACTAATTCTCCCACTCTTAACTCAAAACACCCCCCCTCACCTCAACAAATACATCTAACCCAACATATCCTCTCAATCCTAACACTGCCCCTTTCACCTAAATATCCCTTTCTCAATTCACTTTCCCTCACTAACTTGAATGTACACTGCCAGCTCAACACTCCTTCTCTCAACTCAACACCTTCCCTGTGACCTCAACACTCCCCCTCTCAACTCAACACCTCTACACTCCCCTTCTCAACTCAACACCTCTACACTTCCCCCCTCAACTCAACACTTTCCCTGTGACCTCAACACTCCCCTCTCAACTCAACACCTCAATAGTCCCCTCTCACCTCAACACCTCAATAGTCCCCCCTCAACTCAACACCTCAATAGTTCCCCCTCTCAACTCAACACCTCAACACTCCCCCTCTCAACTCAACACTCCCTGTGACCTCAATGCTCCCCCTCTCAAATCAACACCTCAACACTCCGCCTCTGACCTGCATATTTTCCCCCACACAACCAGATTATGGTGGCTCTGGTGCTCAGAACTCTGGGGTTAAAATTGCTCAAAAGCTCATTAGCCCACTTCTCTCTCTCTCTGCCCCTGCCCCCTCCCTCTCTTTCGAGCATTCTTTCCCTATCTGTCCATCAATACTCAATATTTATCTCCCTCTTCAGCCGCTTCTGAGAGACAAGGGAAGAGAGAGTGTGTTGGGGACAGAAATGTGAATGTGGTATGAATAGAGAGACAGAGAGAAACACAAAGGGAACAAATTATGTTCTATGTTCTAAACTAACGCTCAGATTTTTTTCGTCTCTGGTTTGTAAACTTTTGCATTTTTGTGTATGGATGTTTTTCAAATATATATCACTGAGATTGGGGAATGGTAGCAACTGTGCGGGGTTTGTAGTTTAAATAATATCTTGTGGTTTGGCCAAATGTTACCCAGATTTTAGCAAGAAGATGAATGCGGATGTTTCTGATACATATTGTAGTGGAAAGATAGGGAGAAGGAGATGCCTGGGTACCTGCTTCATTACTTTCCTTTAATTTTTTTTTGTTTTTCAATTATTGTGACTTTATATTTTCCCCCGAATTTGAATTTTGAAGGTTGAAATGTGACCAGGAATCCTGGGACAAGAGTTTTTTCTCCAGACGAAAATGCACGGACTGAGTCCTGTTGCAGAGGCTTCACCCGTATGAGTTGCTGTCTCTTATGAATCTGACCGCTATTCAATTTTAATCTTAATACCAGTTTCTCAGGTGAACGAGTTTGAGTTTGACTATTAGGCGGTGCCAGGTGTGTGTGTGTGTGTGTGTATGGATCACCACACCAGAAACCTGGGGTTAAAATAGCCTGACATTTCAATGAATCAAAATCACACTAACCCTTTGGCAGAGGACAGTCATTTAAATTTCTGTAAGATCAAGCATCTAAAGATAAGTGCGAATTGATGGCAGACAGGGAAGTGAAACTGACCATTAAATAAGATGCATAGAGGTAAATACATTTCAGGATTTGGAAATCCAAGCCCATAACTTTCTTTCTCCAGATTTCTTCCCCATTCTGCCTCTCCCTGCATATTTTCTGCTTTTTATAAATCCTTTCCTATATCGGTTATTCTTTCCATTCCACCCGTCTCTCTATTTCTCACAGTGTTTTCTTCCATTATCTATAATTCACCAATTTCTTTCTCTCTTTCCAGCTTTTTTTCTCATTTCCAGATTTTTTTCCCCATTCTGTCTCATTCGATGCTTTTCTCTCTCTCTGACACTCACACTGTCTCCACATGTCCATCTCCCTCCAAAACTTCACGCTGTCTCTCTCTGCAGCATTCTTTGTTTGTCGTTACATCTTTAATTAAAAAAAAAACCTTTCCACAAAGAGCAATGTAATTTGTCGTTATTACAAACAGGAATGCATCATCATGCATTTGAACACAGAGCAGATGAGAAAAAGGAGCAGAAACGGAAAGGAACAGGTATAGACAGAACTAATGAATTTGAAAGAAGCAGGGGAGACGGGGCCAAAGATCTGGACAGCAATATCCAACATTCCCTGAGTGAGGTAGACAGGAGCAAAGGAGGAAACGGTGGTAGGTTTGAATTAGAGACAGAGGGAAGTGAAGTGAGTGGAGGGACAAAACGGATGTGGTGAGGGAGGGAAGTCTGTGCGTGAAAGAGAGACACATTTGAGGGCCCCCACTGTGTGTAGTTACTGGCTAAGGCTCCACTCCAATCCATTCAGAGTCTATCCTGTCCAGAGAAATCTTGGGAGGATGGTCCAAGGAATCAAGGACCCATTCCAAAAGTAGAGAGACACTTGCAATTTCTGGAGACTGAGAAGGGATGGGCAGGTGGCTGACAATTTAGTTCTATTTTAAGGAAATTTATTTGTGGCTTTATCCCTCTCACTTTCTCGATCATTCTGCCTGAATGGAAGAAATTGAGGAAAAGAGAGTGAGGAATTCGAAGGGGAAGACTAATTTCTTTTGGGATCTTACTGAGCACGCAGTGGCTTATAATAAAAGAGCAACCACACATGAATAAAGAATTAACTCATAGACTGTAAACATCTTGAAATATTTTAATTAGAAGTTCATAAACTAGAAGTGAAAAGTATGAATCAATTAACTGATTCATTGGTAAACCATTTCATGCCCTTGAACCTATTCCTGTAAAACTGATTCTGCGATGAGTTACAATCAAATTCACAGATTGCTCGATAACCAAAGTCTGAATCTCCAGTTTAGATAAATTGATATATTTCTGAAGATAGCGCAAGATTCCATTGTGTAGCAATGACATTTCACAACTGAACTCTTGCTGCATTTTCAGGGTCATGAAGAAGGGTGGGGGCAAGAGAGAGAGAGGAGAGATATACAGAGAGAAGGGGTGGGGGGAGAGGAGAGGAGAGAAGTGGAGAGGGAGAAAAAGAAGAGGATGGGAGGGAGGATGAGAAGGGGGGAGAGTGAGAACAGGACAAATGAGGAAGGGAATGTGGAGGGAGGAGTGGCGAAAGTAAGAGAGCAATAAGGTGAGATGGGGAGAAAGAGAGTTGGGGAAAAAGAGGAGACAAGATAGGAAGCAAAAGAGGGAAGAGATAGGGGGAGAGGGGAGAAGAAGTGGAAAGATGGAGAGAGCGAAAAGGAGAGGGATGGGGGTGCGTGCAGGGGTATCGAGCGATTGAAAAAAATGGGGAAAGAGATAGAAGCAGTTAAAGGTGGCGGCATTAACAACAAAAGAGATGTGGGAGATTCAGTGAGCGACTGGAAAGAGAGACAGGATCTGGGGGTCTCCAGTGTAGTGTCAATGCCCAGCTCCCAGTGTCTGGAGAAAAGCCTCAGTCACAGCCCTCTGGCATTTCTGATTTATGGGAATAAATAACTAAATGCACTAGTAAATACATTTTGGAAGGCTGAATTTAAAAAAAAGTCTCCCAAATGACTGGACACAGTTGTTGCCATTTTAAAGTGGGCAGTCGATCTCTTTCTGCTGATGGCGGATACACATGACTCTCAGCGGCTGGATGGGAAGATTAAACCATGTGTTTCTGTGTAGTTGTAATGCACAAACTGACAGCGGGCATATTGATTGCAGAGTTATTTTATTTACAGTTATTTTCTGTTTATGCAAACAAACTGAATGAGACTTACAGAGAGGCAGAGAGAGAGAGAGAGAAAGAATGAAACAGATAGAGAATAAAATGAGACAGAGAGAGGGAATAAGACAAATATTAGCCCGTGTCTCTCGCTCTGTTCAGAAATCACAACTTGCCACTGTTTCTATCTCACTATTTTCCTGTCTCTCCCCACTCTGTCTCTCTCTTTCCATCTGCGAAAGCTTCTGTTATTAGCGATCCACACACACAATCAGCCGTGCACAGCAGGATCACACACCCTTCCTTATCTTTAAGCCAGTTGGAAATACTTCTCCCCTCACCCGGTGTAAGAATTCCCCAATCTGTGGACCATATCCTCAATCTCCACTCAACTCCACTCACACAGAAGATAAGATTCAGCTTCAAAAAGGGTTTGTTCATTCCCTCAGGCGGTATTTTCAGGTCAAGTGTCTCACAGTTGGAATTTTTCAATATCAGACTTGCTGGGAAGATATGAGTGGGGACCTGGGCAGTAGCTGGACAGTAGCTGGACAGTAGCTGGACAGTAGCTGGACTCTCTTTCTAACTTACCCTTTCCCATTCTCTCTTACTCCCCTGTGTCTCTCTCCATTCTCTGTCACCCCTGTACTCTCCCCCTGCACTGTTTCTTTCCCCACTCTGTGTCTCCCCTATCAATCTCTCTCCCACAAACTCTATCTGACACTCTGTCTCCTCCTGCACTGTCTCTCGCACTGATTCTCTCTGTCCCTTCACCCTCTGTCTATCTACAGTTTCCTTCCCTCTCACACTCTGTATCCTACTGCACTCACTTTTCCTGCATACTGTCTCCCTCACATTATCACTTCCCCAGGTTCTCTATCCATCCAAACGTCTCCCTACACCAACTATCTCCCTTTCCCCCATTCTTTATTTCTCCCCTGTTTCTCTCCCCCATTCTCTCTCATTCCCTATACTCTCTCTTTCCCCGCACCCTTTCTCTCCCTGCACTCTCCCGCTCAATCGCTTTCACACAAATTCTTTCTACCAGACACTCTCTCTCCTTCTGCACTGTTTTCCCCTCATTCTCTCTTACCGTGCATCCTCAGTCCACCCTGCACTGTTTCTCGCTCTCACTCTCTCTTCCCCACTCACCCTCATCTCCCACTCTCTCTGTGTCTTTCCTTTCTTCATTCTTTCTCCCCCTTACAATATGTATCTTGCCCAAGTCAATCTATCCTTCCTCCCACTCTCTTGCACCCCACAGCTTTATTGCTCCCCCCACACCCACTTCTCTGCAATGCACTCACACCGTCCACTCTCTCTCTTCTCCCCACACTACCTCTACTCCCCACACTCTACTACTCCACTCAATCTCTCCTGCCAAATTCTCTCTTGCCCCATTCAATTTTTCATTCCTCTTGCTCCCTAGCTCCCCACATCAATCTCTTTCCCCTACACTCTCCCTCTCTCCAGCAATCTGTCTCCTCTCTACTCACTCTCTCCCATCATCATATGTCAACCCACACTGTCTTCCCCCATCATTCTCTCTACCCCGCACTCTCTATTCGTCCTTACTCTCAGTCCCATTTCAGTCTCTCATGTCTTGGACTGTCACTCACCCTCATATTCTCTCTCTGCAATGGCTCCCTACCCGCCCTCCCCCCACCCCGTTCTATCTCTCTCTCTCTCACTTTCTCTCACCCCAAGCTCTTTCTCTTTCTCTCTCTCTCTATTCTCTCCTCCATTCGTTCTCCCTCTGATGAAGTTGATTTAACAAGTGTCCCAAAGGAATGGAGACATCTTTTTCCCAGTTTAAAAAGAGGAGTTTACCTCCTCCTGTGACTGAGGACATAAGTATTCACACTGAAAATACTGATGGTGCTCAGATACTATGGGGTGTATTTCACCAGGCGTGAGTTGGGGAAAATACATGGCTCCTCATTGCCCTCTCTGGGAACAGATACTTTGTGGGATCCTACTGTGCATCAATGACCAGCAATCTTTCCTGAACTGAAAACCAAATTGGCTCAATTTCTCAAAAGCATTCGGGAGTATGAAATTAAAAATTCTGTGCCTTGGTGGAATTGTTCTAAGTCCAAGAGTACTGCTTGTGTATTTGGTGAGAGTGAAAAGGAGAGCAGATACAAGGCAACAGGGTGAGGTGGGAGAGTTAAAGTTAAATTATTCGTCACAAGTAAGGTTGACATTAACACTGCAATAAAATAAATAAAATAACAATAAAATTGTTCTGTTTCACTGGGGTGGGCGGTGAGGGGGCTGCTGTTTGGGAGTGATTTAATGTCCCTACCACTATCACTCCAGCATTCTCGTTCTCTCTCTCCATATCAATTTATTCGTATATTGTATCTTGTGGCAAATACAATTCCAGTGTGATTTATTTCCATTTTATTGGATTGGGGTATGTTAGGAAAGGGTGGAAGGGACAGGGGTGGGGATCCCTTTTCCCCCTCGCTTCTTCCGGCCATGTCTGGGAGGTGTTTGGTCTTGGGGAAATTGTTCTGTTTCACTGGGGTGGGAGGGGAAGCCTGTTCTTTGTCCCTAATGTACAAAAAAACTCTCTGACTCATCCTCAAATTAAGGCATAATTTCAGAGCCCCCAGAATGCCTTTTCTCATTTGCTTCATCCCCAAACAGTTCCCGTGACTAAGCGGATGTGATCGATGTTTCAATAACACCTGTAGCAACCCCTTTAATTTGTTTTATTCGGAATGTTATTGTGGTTGATCCTGCTACCTCTATCTCACCAATTATTCGCCTGTGATTAAACTTCAATAAGGTTGGAGAGAGAAAGAGGAAGAGAAAATAGCATGTGAAGGATAGAATGCAAAGTGAGAATGTAAAAGTGAGCAGATACGAGGCAATGGGGTGAGATGGGAGAGTTAAAGTTAATTTATTTGTCACAAGTAAGGTTTACATGAACACTGCAATGAAGTTACTGTGAAATTCTCTTCTTTGCTACACTTTGGCGCCTGTTCGGATCAATGCATGTAACCAGCACATCTTTCAGACTGCGGGAGGAAACCGATGTAAATACGAGGCGAACGTGCAAACTCCATACAGGCGTTGATTCCAAGCCGGGAATCGAACCCGAGTCTCTGGTGCTGTGAGACAGCAGTGCGAGGCATTGTGCCACCGTGGCGTCCCAGAGTTTGGGTGATCTCTTCATTGCAGCCCAATCCATTTGTAAGACAGCCTCACATATATCTTCCCAGACAGCTGGCTCCTCAGAAAAGCAATTCTGAATGAGGATGAATCTGTGCTGGTGTGTTTTCAAAAGGTATTTCTCAGGCTCGCATTTCCGTTAATTCACATCTAGAGCATTTTCCTTTAAATCAGGCACAGTGCTTGTGTGTGTGTGTGTGTGTGTGTGTAGATTTTAACTGTTCAGGATGCACAGCAGATTACAGAATAGTAATCATCCTTCTTAAAACAAAAGCAATCATTATTCCACTTGTAAGACAGGCGTGGTGATGGGGGGGAGAGGGTGGTGAAGTCATCGAACCATAGACTCCTACAGTGCTGAATTTGACCTATTGTGAAACACACCTGAACACCCACCTAATCCTATATACCAGTACTTGTCCCATAGCCTCAAATGTTATGATGTACAATGATATCATTCATGTACTTTCCAAATAATGGCACTGTAGCACAGTGGTTAGCACTGCTGTGTCACAGCTCCAGGGGCCTGGGTTCGATTCCCGGCTTGGGTCACTGTCTGTGTGGAGTTCACACATTCTTCTCGAGTCTGCGTGGTTTTCCTCCAAAGATATGCGGGTTAGCTTGATTGGCCATTGCCCCTTAGTGTTTTTGAGATGGGCAGGTTAGAGGGATTATTGGATAAATATATAAGATTGTGGGGGCAGGGCCTGGGTGGGACTGTGATTGGTGCAGACTCAATGGGCTGAATGGCCTCTCTCTGTACTGTGATTTCTATGTAAGGTAACCCAACTCTAACACAGTCCCAGGCAGTACATTCTGGGTTATTGCCATTCATTTATTCCATCACTGTCAAATTAACTCCCTCAGTGTAGCACCGCACACTTGTCAATGTTAAAATCCATGTGTAACTTATTTGACCATCCCCTTTGTATCTTCTTATAGTCCAGGACACCCAGCCTCTCTGCTAAGCATCCCGTGTCCCAAGCCACCTTCCCTGATAATGCAGACAGTTTTTGACACTGGGGCGAGTTCTCTCTCTCTCTTTCTCTACCTCGCATGGTTATCCATATACCAACCTGTGAAAAACAAAGCGAGAGAGAGGGAGAGACTTGGGAACGATAAGAGGGAAATTTGCATGTTGGACAGCTTATTAGTAGAGGCAAAGATTCTGGGGTATTCTCCACAGGGGCTGGTGGTGGTGGGGAGAGGTGACAGATAGAAGTGGGAATTTCGTTGATGCTGCTGAATACACAGACAGCACCCATCCGGGAGAGAGTAGATAGATTGGGTGTGCAGGGAGAACAGTGAATGAAAGGGAGATTATCACTGTGGTGTGTTTTTTATAGCACTGCAAATTAATCGGGAGGGACTGGGGTGGAATTCCTAAGCCTCGGTAAAGGCTTGTTCTCTATCCCGGAGTCACGTCTGAATTCTTAGACAAGGCTTTCTCATTTGCGACTCTGGATTGAGCCGATCATAGAATCCTTACATTTAAGAAGGAAGTTATTCGGCCCATCTAGGTTGCACCGACATAGCCCCATCCAGATCCTATCCCCATAACCCTATGCACTTTACCTGGCTACTCCCACAGACACCAAGGGACAATTTAGCATGGCCAGTCCACCTAACCGCACAACTTGGACAGTGGGAGGAAACCGGAGCACCTGGAGAAAACCCATGCGGTCACAGGGAGAATGTGCAGAGTCCACACAGACAGTGACCCAAGCCGAGAAGCCAACCTGGCCTCTGGGACTGTGAGGCAGAAGTGCCATCATGCCACCCAGTTATTACAGCAATATAGAATGATCATTCTGTTTAACTCTGGCACGAATTTTTTTTTTGTTCTAGCGTTTTAGTGCAGCTCCTGTGATGAGGCCTCAATTCAAGCCTTAACCTCAGGAGCACATTTGCATCGGCTTAGCTACTGCACAGTATTTAAGAAACTGAATTCTATGGTGCAATAAAATGTCTAGCAGCCACTTCAGGGTGGGATTGTGGCGTTTCCTGCTCTCTCTCTCTCATCCTTTCTCTTTTGACTGTGGCTTTTAAAACACTGCCCACAGCAAGTCATTATTTTAAATCGTCAGACAGACATGATCACAAAATACTTTTCAATCGAGATTCAACCCGAGATAGATCAGGGCAGATTAGGAGGACTGTAGAAACTCTAGCAGAGATGGAGTATTGGATTGATATGTAACGAAAGAGATGGAGAGGTGTGGCAGATGGGAGATAGGTGTGTAAGGTTCATCGCTGATAATGTGTGTAAAAACAGCAACTACCCTGGAATGAGGAGGTAGACGATAGGAGCAGTGATTGGGGAATGGGGGATGGATGGGGCGCGAGTGGCAGAGAGAGATTGTGAGTTTCCCTGTTGTTCTTCTGAGGAGTCAGAAACACAGCTGGATGTAGTGGGAGGGAGGGAGTTAAAGAAGTTCTGACAATATTATGTGAGGTTTCCACTGCTCATTCTCCAGCCAGCCTCTTGAGTCAAGATCTGTCTCCCCCAAGACTGCTCCCGCCCCGTCACTGGAGTGATTTGATGAGTTTAATGAATTAAGCGACGGGACGGTAACGAGGAATTTGCATCTACATTTCATTTGAAATGTGCTCCTATCCTGGCAGGGTTTAGTAATGGGGGGGGGGGGATGTGATAATAGGTATTTCTCCCACCCCAGTGGCATTCGGTGAGTGAGAGCAGCCTTGGGATCTTGCTGAGTCTTTGTTGCCGTGACCTTTGGCTTCTTTTAATCAATTCCCATTTCTCCCCTTTCTCACCCCCATGGAGAATTTGTTTGAAAGGTTTGGCGACGCGAACAGATGTCCATTTTGCTACAAAGAATTCTTGAACAGGAAATATAACCTGAGCGAAAAAAAAGACGTTCTTTTGTGCCTTTGTTATTCAGTCATCAACACAGATAATAAACTCTTGTGGCTCAGTTGCACAGTGAAGTTCTGCAGATGAAGGGGATATTTGGAAGGAATAGTATTTCATAATACAGTGCACTGTTTAGAGCAGATTTTAGATAAATAAATGTGGAAATGGACAAGAAAGATGGAAAACAATACACGGGGTGCGGGGGATGGGGGGCAGGGGGAGGTGTGGAGGGGGGGTGAGTGGTGGTGACTTTGGGACAGATGATGAAATTATGATCCGGGAGTTGCTCAGAGCAGGGGAAATGAGCTGATTTTAAGAAAAACTTAATGTTTTAAAATGGGCAAATCCAATGGTTTACAAATCCAACAAGTACTAAACAAAGTAAACATACTTTGTTTAGAGGCAGCAGGAATTGGGTGATGTGCCCTTTTGCTTATTGCTCATGAAATGATCACACAGCAGCACTGCAAAATGTTTGGAAATTTCAAGATATAAAAATGAGGGGAGGGAGAGAATGAGTTGCAGTTACTAGAAATGCAATGTTCCTTCGTAAAACACCCCTGCAGAGTGAGAGACTGAGAGACCTATTCAGACATATGCAACATGCCTTCATCAAGCATCTCTGCAGAGAGGCAGAGAGAATGAGAGAGCAGTACTGATAATTCTGCTGACAGTAGGGGCTCCCTGAATGGCTGGGGTGTCACTGGGTGAAGCTCCCTGGTTTGTTGAGCTGGTTTTTCCTCAATGGGAGATGCTCCTTGATTGATTCCAGCAGAGTTCTATTGTTCCAGGAAGCCTAGTTTGTGATTAGCCACCGTGGCTGTCAGTCAGTGTCTCCGACTTCCTGATTGGTTAAAGCTTCTGTCCATCAGCCAACAGAGCTTCCGGATTTTCTCAGTGGGGGGGGCGTCAGAAACTGTTGGGTTTTTGATTGGCAGGCACAACTGTCAGTCAGAAACAGGAGATTCTGATTGGCCAAAAGGCTGTCAGTCAAGATCATTGATTGATGGACACGGTTATTGGTCAGTATGTGACATAGCTGATTGGCTGGGATGGCCAATCCTGTCTGCGATTGGCTGAGGTGATCGGTCAGCGATGCAGTCTCCAATTGGCTAGATTGCCGGTTAGCAAAACATTTTCTGATTGGCTGATGCCGTCAGCTAGTAATCCAGTCTCTGATTGCCTGCCACCGTCAGTGAGCGATCCGGGACTCTGATTGGCTGAGGCAGTCCTTTTCGCAATCCAGTCTCTGACTGGCTGAATAGATCAGCTATCGATCCCATCTCTGATTGGCTGAGGTGGTCGTTTAGCAATCTAGTCTCTGACTGGCTGAATAGATCAGCTATCGATCCCATCTCTGATTGGCTGAGGTGGATATAGAGCAGTCCTAGTATCTAATTGTCTGAGGTGATCAGTTTGCGATCCCAGTCTCTGATTGGCTGAGGCCAGCTGGTGATCCCACTCTCTGATTGATTGTGTCATTTCTGTTTCGTCAGTGGTGAAACCAGATATTTCACCGCAATTCTGATCTGCTCCCTGAACTTGGATTGAGTCACCATGTAAATAAATGTGTTGGTGCAGCAGTTTAAATCCCGCAGGATAAATCCGACTTGTTGAAATGTAAATTGAGGAACAGTGAGGAAAATTAATCTGTTCACTTTCAAATTGAAAAAAAATACAACAGACACTAACCAGAGAAGAATGAAAGCCCCGGATATGCTGAAGAGTAAAATCATTGACTTCCTTCTGCTCTCCATCTCGGGATCTTTGCGACTCTCTCCTGTACTCTGAGCCATCAGTCCTTTCCGGACTCGACTGGTCACTAAAATATGACTGATTGTCAGTGCGTTGATAAGAAGGATTAAACCAAATGGGAGCAATGGGGTTAATAGCTTATCCAGCCAGGTATATCCAACCCACCATGGATCAATAAAAACTATTATCCTCGTCTGACAGAACCAATGGGTATTGTAGATGATGTCCAAAGACTCATACATGAAGTAGAAGGGGATGTTTTTTACACAGAGCAGGATGCTAGTTGTCGCCAGAACTATAGCCGCAGTTCTCCCTGTACAATATTTAGTTTTCAGGTTTTGGCAGCGAATTGCCACAAATCGATCAAAGGAGAAAGTGACGGTGAACCAGACAGAGCAGTCTCTTGCTGCGGTCATTATGGCATCTCTAATGCTACACACAACGGTGAGGGAAAGGAAGTTCCCTGGGAAATAATATTTGTTGATGTAATTGAGAATGGGGTTAAAGATGATGAACAGGAGATCCGCCACTGCCATGGCCACCAGGTAGCGAGTGGTACAGCTGGAGAGACCACATTTTCCCCGACTCAGGATCACAATTCCCAGGAAATTAACTGTCAGAGAAAAAAATGGATAGGAGCCCGGAAATTAATGAGCAAACATTCTCCATGTCTAAACCTACAGTATGGAAAGGATTACAGCATCAATCCAATGCACAGGGGCTTTGCTGGCTGTGTTGGAGGAACTGGGTTACAGGTTAACATTGAGATTGGAAAGCAGCCAGTGTAACACCATTAGAGAAGCTTCGAGACAAATCCGAATTGCAATATCTCAATTTGGTGGGGAAAGACGGCAAATTCTGATCATTCAAATATTTCTGAGAGGTCAGATTTCTCATCTGGTTTACTTTGCAGGATTAACTCGGACAGGATAAGTTTCCCAACTTGATACAAGATGGACAGAATTTTACCAGAGATTAACAATGGTATCTGTTTCCTTTCCTGCACCTAATAATCAGAGCCCACTCTGGATTGAACAATAACCCGGACTGGACAGTTGATGAATTTGAATATCACTTCAGGATTATTCAATATATATTCCACTCTGGAAACTGCCTCCCCATTTTGTCTCCCTCCATCACTTCCTATCTGCCCACCTTTTCTGCATCTATTTTCTAAATCTCGTTCCCTTCTACCCCCCGACCCCCACCTCTCCCCTCTTTGTGTTGCCTCTCTTTCTTCTCTTATATATCTCTTTGTAGCTTTTTTCCTCCATTCCCGGAGTTGTATCCCTTTCTGTCTCTTTCCAGCCTTCTCTCCCTTTCTAGTCTATCTCTCTCTGACATTTATTTGTCTCTGTTTCTCTCTCCAGTTTTTTTTTTCTGTCTGCTGTAAACCTTTAATCGATAAAATACATTTAAAAACAGCAATGTGATGTGAGGTGAATGGGGAGGGGGAAATAATTCCATTGCTTCTTCCAAAGAAGAGTATATGAGAACGAGAGAAAGAAGCAAATACAACACAGAGAGAACGAGTTTGGAAGAGGGATGGAAAAATGGTGGGGGTTGGGGGGTGGTGGTTCGGTGCAGGGACAAGGATCTGGATAGGAAACACCAATCTTGAACTGAGTGAAAGAAGCAGGGGTGGAAGTAGCATAGGAATGTGGGGATGAAACACAGATAGAGGGAATCTGAGGGAGTGTTGCTACAAAACCGAGGTGGTGAGAGAATGAGTGCTTTGTGGGAAAGAGACAGGATGTGAGGGTTTTCAATATGCAGCCACTAGCTGCAGCCTGACTCATATGTTCTGAGGGAGTTTGACTCATAGAGATAAATCCTGGGAGGGTAATTTTAATAAGTATCTGGAAGGAATCGGCAGCACTGTCCCAAACACAAAGTGGGAGTTAAGAAGCGAATGAAGATTTAGAATGGAACAAGGGATGGTTGGAGTTAGTGGTGGGAGGCTGGGGGATGCGGTGTGGGACACTGATATTTTAATTCAGATTTTGTAGATTCACTTTATGGATCTCTCTCTCTCTCTCTAGATGAAATGGAGTCAGAGAGACCTGAGAAGGAATGGGGAAAACCAAAGAGTAGAGGTAACTTCTTGTAGGATCTTGCTGAAAATACACACGGGCAAGCAGTACATCAGGGTTTGAATGAATAATTAATTTTATAAAGAATAACACAATTTTGAAATGATTGAATTATGAGTTTCTAAACTGGAACACAGGCAGAAGTGGAAATTCATTTGCCCTTTCTGTGGAAAGGAGGGAGAAGAATATTTAAGCTCTAAATACATTGTTCTTCTGGGATCTTGCTCTGTTCTCAGATTGCCGTGTATGGCATCCTACAGAACAGCATTTTATATAGCTTGATCATGGCTTCCATGCTCCAATATTCTAAACCTCAGGTAATCAAGACAAGTATCATGTATGCCTTGTTAACTACCTGATAATCAGAAGTTAATCACAGGATTGGAAAGCAATAGACTGTTTACAATGTTCTTGTCTTTAAAACAGAAAATGAACAATTCCAAAAAAAAACATCCAGTCACAACAGTGTGAAAATAAGTAAATGAACCAAATGTATCAGGTAAAAAAAAAATCAGTAACACAGACTATGATAAATATTAAACAGCACATATTACAAAGTTAAGATAATTCTTGACAGATTTTACTGAATTATTTTTGCAGTTATCAGGAATGTTAGGTAGGGTTAACTCAGACATTTTGTGTTTAAAATTTCTTCAGCCAGTTAAGGTTTAACAAATTCATAAGTTAACTCGGAACAAGGGGAGTTAGAGGACAAGCAGCAGAATGGATGACAAGCTGGTTACAAAGACAGAACAGAGAGAGTAGGAGTAAAAGGGATTTACTCTTATTGGTGGGAGATCAGAAGTGTTTTGCACAGGGATTAGTGCTGGGATCACTGTCCTTCTCTATTTACATAAACAATATGGAATCATGAAGACAAATGATATTTTCAAAATTTACAATCAAGATTAACAAATAAAATTTACAAACTGAGAATGCGAATGTACATAATGGAAGAATACAGTGAAATATAATAGAACATTATATTATATTATAGAATTACATCTAGGTATTTGAATTATAAATTTAATTGCACAACAGCTCAGAGTCACGTGTTGCATTTTGATCAGAACAAAATGTTTCCCAATCACTCTTTGGAAACTGTTTTGAGGAGTTTTGGAGTGCAGGTGATCAGATTTACAAATCATTTGAAGCAGCAACACACTATTCAAAAACCACAACAGTCTGGAAAAAAATACTGGAGTTCACTTCGTGATTAATAGAAAAGTGGACAATTTATCCTGAAAAACAAAAACACAGAATTCTGTACGATTGTTATACCTTAAATGTCAGGAACTGGCTGACTCCTTCTTTTTTCAAAATAAAACAGCTGTGAAGAAACTCCATTTCATGCACTGACCCGCAAAGATCCCAGAAAGAAAGCCAAAGTCTTCCTGCTTACAAACTAGTCCAAAGATAAAGGACGTAGAAAAATGGAGACCTCACTCACCAATTTATATATATAAAAATATACATTTCAAAACACAACCAACTTATTCCTTTCCAGTTATATTTTCACACAAAATACATGGACAGATATTTCCAGAAATATAAGAATACATAAAGCAAATAGTGCACTCTGGTGGGAAAAGAGACAATGAGTATAATTCTATGCTGACAAATGCATCCTGCAATACTTGTTCACTGATGTCAAATATTCCACTCTGGTTAGTGATCCTCAATCAAATATTGATTCTCTTCTTACCTGCATTAAGAAATCTCCTTCACTGAGATCCAATCTAACAATACACAAGATTCTATTAAATACAATAACTTAATTGATCAGCAAGTCAGCGACTGATGTTTGTTGTCACATGGTGAAAAGTATTAAAACCATAGGATATTTCATGCCTTTTAACTTAAATGAATTGCATGATTCATCCAGGGTCTGTGTCACAGTGAGCACGGGATCAGCATGGAGCATTTTCAGTCAGAGTTTAAAATGAGAGAGCTGCTCACACACAGAATTACACAGCTTCAATAGTTACAGCCACTTACCAGGAACACCAATAATCGCAATGATTGGATAGATTATTTGCTCAACTGTTTGAATTGGATAAACCATCTTCAATGCGAAGTGATCAGCACCTGCATGCTGTTGGCACACTCTCTGTATTAAGCTCCAGGGTTATATATTCCCAAGTCTTTTAAATCATACATTGTAGAATTGCCTCTGGGATTTTGAAGTGGCAACGTGGATTGAAGTTTTTTTTTAAAATATATGAATAAACATGTTACGATATTGACTTCAGGGATGAAAATTATTTATTTTTAGATTGAAATTTAGATTTCCAAACGCTGGACACTGCCGATCACACTTATCAACAAATCATACCAAAAATGATGCTGCCCACTCAAACACCATCAGTCCCACCTCTAGATCTCAAATTGTTTCAATGATATCTGTCACTGGGCTGTGACCATTCAGACATTAAGTTCTAATTGTTAGTGTGTTCTTTTCTTTGGAATGATTCTGTGTTCTGGGACGTCACTGACCATTTAATAGCAAACATTCAGTTATGTATGTAAGTGGATTATAGTTGGATTTCAGGATTTATTCAATACTCAATAACATAAGGGTTATGAGTACCTTATGTATTCAATGTATCAATAACTAGAACTATTTAATACCAGCAGCCCCCCACCCCCACTCCACAGGACATAAAATAAAAATCCACTCCTGAATCAAATGTGGTTTCTCAAACTGAGGAAACATTTAGAACAATGAAACACCTCAGAAAATCAACACATACAAACACATCAACTCTTTGAGCAGTAAAAAAAAACATATTTAACACATAATGCACAGGCTCCAAATTATACTGACCCCTCCATTTGATACACATTTAAAGTGGGAGAGAAGAGGGGACATTTGTGGTGAGCGAGCAAGAGAGAGAGAGAGAGAGAAAGACAAACCTGTGAGATCAGCTTAAATGAGTTTGGGTGAGAGGAAAATCTGACTCTCTGAGAGAGAGGGAAAAAGACAGAGATAAAGTGGGGGGGGGGAGGGAGGAGGGAGTGGGGTGAGAGGACAGGGAAACTGATGGTGTGACAGCAATAGTCTTTAAAATATTAGCTTTAGCTTACAGAAAAGAATGCTGTCGAAATGCCTTGGTGCTGCACTCACAATGAATCATTCAGCTAGAGAGCTATTGTGTCCTGTTCTGGGTTCCACACATTTGGAAAGTTGTGAAGATATTGGCAGCACAGAAGGAGGAGAGGGTCCAACAGGAACAAGCCAACTGCGGTGATAGACAGAGAGAGAGAAAGAGAAATAAACTGAGAGAGTGATGGATATCGAAAGGCTAAGGATCTTAGGAATACAGATGAGATGAGTAACTGAGATAAGGATGTTGAAAAAGAGAGAAGTAACGTACAGCATGAGAGAGTGAGAGACACAGGGATAGAGATGGGTTGATGGAGACATTTTTATATAGTGAGAGAGATACAAGTGGGGTCAGCTAGAGAGATGGAGAAAGAGGCGGGCAGAGCAAGATCTATTTTGTGAAACGGCTAAGAGAAGCTGGGGGTGTGTTTGTTTGGGGGGGTGGGTGGGTGTGTCTTGGGGGGGGGGAGGGAGTGAGCAGATGGCGGGTAATTGATTGTGAAGGAGAAAGTGAATGTCAAAGAGGGATTGTGTGAAAGACTGCATTTGAGAGTGAGTGCGTGAGAAGTGTGAGCGTCCAGGAGTGTGAATTTGCATGTGTGTTCTTGTGTATTATTGCATGTGTGTGGACGTGAGTGTGTGAGGTGGTGTTAGTGAGTACTTGTGAAATACTGTGTGTGACAGAGAACGTGTGAGAGTGAGTGTGTATGTAATAGTGTGTGTGTGTCTGTGGGAGGGTGTTTATGACTACTTGTGAGATACTGTGTGTGTGAGAGCGAGTATGTATGTATTCGTGTGGGTGAGTGTGTGTGCGTGTGAGAGAGAGTGCATGATTGTGTGTGTTGTGAGTTACTGTGTGTGTGAAACAGTATGTGTGTGGGTGGGTGTGTGTGTGGGTGTGGGTGTGGGTGTGTGTGGGTGTGTGTGTGTCAGTGGGATATTATGGATGTGATGGAGTAAGAGAGTGTGCAATTTTCTTCTTGACTGAGGCAAAGCAAAAAAGAGACACAGAAATGGGAGGGGAGGAGGGGGATGTAGATCGTGGGAGGTGCAGATGGGGAGAGGGAGGGAGGGAAGGGACAATGGAGGCAGAAGCGGGGTGATAGAGGGAGAGGCAATGCAAGTGAAGGTGCAACAGGGCTAGGTAGAGAGAGAGAGAGAAAGACGGGCGAGGGAGAGAGAATTCATGCAAAAGAAGGTGTTATGGGACAAAGGGAAAGGGATGAGGTGGGCAGAGATGGTGTGAGAGTTGGAGTGAGCGGCGACTGAAGGAGAAATATGATGAGGGCATGGGGAACAGCACAAGTGACAGAGAGTGTGGGAACGCAAGGCGAGATGGGGTGAGAGATTCAAGGGCAGGAGAGACAGTGTGAAGGAGATAGAGATTGAGTGATGAAGAGTGAGATGGAGTGAGAAAGGAAGGATGGAAAAATAGATGGATAAATGGTACAAATCAGGGAGAGATGAGACAAATAAGAAGAAACAGGATGGAATGAAAGAAGGAACAAGTGAGGAAGAGGAGGATAATGAGGATGTGAACGTGCAACTGAGGGAAAGAGTGTATGATTGAGAGTTGGGATGAATGAGGGAGAGACAGAAAAAAGATGGAGAAGTGAGTCAAAAGTGAGAGAGATGGAGTGAATAACAGTGATGGAGCGAATGAGGAAAGGGAGAGAGAGGGAGGGAGGGACAGGTTGAGAAGGGAGAGACGGAAGTGATGGAGGGAGTTTCACTGAGACTGGGGTAGAAAGATTGTGTGGGAGGGAAGGATGAGGCCAGGGAGGGAGAGAGAAGGAAGGACAGATCGAGTGAGGGAAGCATTGATTGGGCGAATGAGGGAAAGCCGGGTCCAAAGATGAGAAACAGGGTGAAGAATGTAGAGATGGGAGAGGCAGAGGGAGGGAGAGGGAGGGTTGGATGGGGTGAGGAGGAGAATGACAAATATATGAAGGGACTTTGAAGGTGACTGAGTTATGAAGCTGGGGGGGCAGGCAGGGTAAATGAAGGGGGGCAATTGGAGTGAAGTTGGGAGATATGCAGCGACAGATGGAGAGATGTGACAAGGGAGTGAGAGACAGGGTGATGGAAAGAGAGAAGTGCAGGGAGGGAGAGAGTGGGTGAGGAAGGAAGAAATTGGGAGATAGAGGCAGCACTGGAGTGAGGGAGGGAGAGACGGGGGAGGGATGGAGAGGCGGGTGAGAGAAGAGAAACAGGAAATTATGGATAGATGGCGAAGTTTCACGAGAGAGGGAGGGAAGAGCAGCCAGAATAAGGTAAGGCAAGGGAAGGAGAAACTGGGGAGTGAGGAAGAGCCAGGAGGAAGGAATGTTTGATGGAGCAGCAGAGGGAGAGATGGGGTGCAGGAGGTATGGCAGCCCAAATGAGGAAGGAATGAATTAAGGAAGACTGAGGGAAGGAGAAACAGAGTGAAGAAATTGACTGGGGAATGGAAAGATGATGCAAGGGAGTTAAACACAGTGTGAATGAGAGCGAGAGAGGGCGAGGGAGGAAGTTTTGGGTTGAGTGAATTAAAATAATTGTGAGGAATTGAAGAACTCGGCTAGTGAGAGAGAGTTGGGGCAAGTGATTGAGACATTGGATGATTAGTGGAGAGATAGGGCAAAGGAAGGAGAGATGGGACAAAGAAGGGAGTGTTGGCACGAACGATTGAGAGATGTGGTGAGGGAATAGGGAGGGATAAATGAGCAGAGGGAGGGAAAGATATTGCAAGAGAGGGATAGAGGAGGAGAAGGAGGGAGAGATGGAGAGAAGAAAGGAGTAAGCAAGGGAAAGGTGGAGTGAGGGAGGAGGAGACAGAGCAGGAGAAGTGGAGATATTGGGAAAATTGTCCAGCTGTGCCCTCCATGGGAATCGTAGCGGATGGGTGGGGATGGTTGACCAAGATCTATTGAACTCTGGTGGGATTCTCCATTTGTTGGTTGAGTATGACAGAAAATCCCACATGTGGACAGGGACCAAGTGGGAAACTAGGATGAAAGGTTGCAGAGGAGGTTTACCAGGATGTTGCCTGGTATGGAGGGAAGGTCTTATGAGGAAAGGTTGAGGGACTTGAGGCTGGTTTCGTTAGAAGAAGAAGATTAGGAGATGACTTAATAGAGACATATAAGATGATTGGAAGATTAGGTAGGGTGGACAGTGAAAGCCTTTTTCCTCAGATGGAGATGGCTAGCACGAGGGGACATAGCTTTAAACTGAGGGGCGATAGATATAGGTCAGATGTCAGAGATAGGTTCTTAACTCAGAGGGTAGTAAGAGTGTGGAATGCTCTGCCTGCAGCAGTAGTGGACTCACTAAATTAAGGACAATTTAAATGG
Source organism: Sphyrna mokarran (assembly GCA_024679065.1). Taxonomy (NCBI): domain Eukaryota; kingdom Metazoa; phylum Chordata; class Chondrichthyes; order Carcharhiniformes; family Carcharhinidae; genus Sphyrna; species Sphyrna mokarran. The sequence continues at coordinate 80,310,846 of JAGIQG010000013.1, read as the reverse complement.
TCATTGGATAAACATATGGATGATATTGGAATTGTATAGTTTAGATGGGCTTTAGATTGGTTTCACAGGTTGGATGATACAAATGCAACGTAGAAACATCCTAACCGGATGTAAAAGAGTCCCATTCATCTACTGACCCCCATTTGTTCTTCCTTGTCCCTTGGAAAATCAACCAGTACGCACAAGGACACCACGCAACCCTGATGTGATTTGTTCCACGTTTTCCATCGAGGAAACGAAATACAAACATCTAAAACTCGTTCCATAACTTCTTCCCTGCTGTCATCAGACTAATTTCCTGGCCATTTCATATATTAAGCTGATCTTTCTCTGCAACCTGCCTGTATTTGCAATGTTATATTCTGTGCTTAATCCTTCCCTCCCCGCACACCACCCCCTCTGCCCCCGTACTTTATGAGCGGTACTTTCTGGTTGTACAGCGCAAGAAACATTACTTTTCACTGTATCGCATTGCATGTGACAATAATAAGTCAAATCAAATCAAATCAAAATTTGATTATAGGATGCTTCACTCCAGGAGATATTCTATATACAAATAAGGAGTTTTATTTTTACTAAAACTTTATTCAAAAAAAAACACTTTCACGATAATTTTAACAGACATACCATCATGGACATTAACAATTAAACAATGTTTAGATATGAAGGGAAATGTCTTGACTTCCCAGGTTATAATTGTTTCAATCCAAAATAACCCCCTTCACACGTAAACTAAATTCACTTGCAAATAAATACAGAAAACATAAATCCTTCAACATTTGTGAACAGATTTACAGCATTCAGAGAGAGATAATTCGTTTCAACAGGTTGCAAAAACCTCTCTCTCTCTCTGTCAAATTCCTAGTCAAAACAGCTCAAAGGATTGCAGAGAAGATACTGCTTCTTTGCATCAGATACTGACTACACACGTACATCCAGTCCAATAAGGGATCACATGTTATATCAAAGCAATACAGGGAACTCATGTATTGCTTGGGACTAAATCAATTTAAATCAACTGCGTATCACCCAGAATGACAGGGAAAGTAGGACGGTGGCATCAAACTTTAAAGACCATTCTGAGCATTCAGAGTCAACATTATCCAGAAGCTTTGGAGAAAAAAATCCTCATATTTTTTGGCAGTTAGATCCTCATCTAATGAATCAAAATAAATCAGTACCTTTTTGAATTGATTTTTGAATTTAGAGGATGACTTAAATATATCAAGGTTAATTTGATGAGTCAGCGTTCTTTCACTGCACTTTTGGACGATGTGTCAAACTTTAGGCAGAGATGAACTAGGGTGGGAGAGTTGGCGAGACAACATTTGACAATGTCAAGACTGTGACAAAAGCAAAATGTGGCTAAGGAATCAAAAATTTTACATTGAGTACGAACTGGTTATAAAAAAAGGACATTTAGGGATTTGCTTCTTAATTCCCATCGCTGAGTCGGAACAATTCTTTGACATGACAAACTGAAGCAATAATTTTCGGAATATCGAGCTGTTCATGGACGTTAATGATGAAAATCTGTCCCTTTACCTGCATTCACCATCTCATACGTTTGTGGCCAGGATCATCCATTGGGGTCACTTCATCTCTGTCCCCGATCATGTTAACTGGCCTCAGATTCTCCCTGAGGTAGTCCAATCCATCCCTGCTGCGAAAAGGCATGCTCTAAATACTCTCCAGAGTCCCCACATACGTATCTTTCTGTTCCAAGCCGTTCTATCAATGTTGGCACTTATTCTGGATCTTTATCATCATTTTTTGTACATTACTTTGCAAGGATATATATTAGATTGGCTTCCCTGGTGTCAATATATATTCTAATTATGCTCTTAGCAATCATTGTGGCAGTTACACTGCTCCAAAACCATCGGAAATTATTCAAATTCCAGTTTTGAACTGTAGTGCTTCCATCCCTTGTCTTTGCAATGAATTCATTATCCCAGCAGCTCATTTGGAATTATGGGATAGTCAAAACAGTCTGATTACAGATCGTAGTCTTGTTCTTTTAACTGCAGTAGTCAAGTGTTTCTGTTCCATAATCTCAGTCACGAGCCCACACATGACTGCTGATGGATTTACTTCTATCTTCTCATACAAGGTGAGCTGGGAAAAATAATACCTGGATCACTTTTATTCACTAAACAAGTAAAAGGTCGATCTCAGGGAACTGTCTTATTGAGGTCCCATCTGGGGTGCCGTTCTAATTTACAGCTTTTAGTTTAAACATCTTCCAAGCATTCCAGTTTAATGAGACAAACAAGGATAGTAATTGAACAATTTCATTATTTAACACTTCTTGTACCAACTTTAGCATAAACAGCTACAGTTCATTAATCCTCTACTGCACTTCAACTTTAACTAAACATCAAATACATCTAATCATCAACTTTAACTAATTAATTGAAAATTGATACCACCATGTTTAGGAAAACTTTGGCCAAGAAATATCCTCGATGCTGAATCCATCTTCTTCTCCTCTGAAGCATCCTTCAGGGCACAGGTCTTCTTATGATCATTGGTCTCTTCTGTGTTATTGTTGGCAAACACGGCTGCACATGTCCTTTTATGCACAATTCTCCACTCGCTTCTGGAATATTCTCTGCCATCCCGCCAAACGTGTAACCAGAAATCGATCACATGGATTAAAATCCAGTTAAATTTTTGTGAACGACGCCAGTACACTAATTTCAAACTGCATACTCCACACATATAACAGCCATAAAAATTGCAGACACATCCTCTGAGTGTATTTAACCTTCCTTTATCTGGCCAACATAGAAATCTTCAGATCACAGGCCCCAGATCAGAGCCTTAGCCAGAACAACTTTATGACCTGCATCTGGTTTTAATCTAAAAAAATGACCACAAATCCCATCATGCTTAACTGTCAGCCAGAAAAGCCATTTTAAAGCTATTATTGCCACTATTGTTGTTAAATTATTTTTGCAATCATTCTTTCTCTGTCAAAAGCCCATCCTCTTGATTCTGGGGCATACAGCGAAATGGATCACGAATAATGACCAAATTCTTTCCCAACCAAGCAGTAACAAAATCCAACCAAAACAACTATTAACAAGCTACAAATGTTATATTTACAATGAATGGAATTGTGTGTTTTGTGACATTTCCAAGTGCAACTTTTGTGTTATTTTCACTTTTCGTCTTTCAAATTGAACAACAAGGAGTGTCTTCTCTTGTAATATCTGTATCTGGATGCTTGACTTCTGTTGTACCATTCAAATTCCCTTAATCCATTTTTTTTATTTGAGTTTTAATGTCCAGATTTGCCAAATGAGGAGTGTGAATTGTGAACACTGCTGCCCTATAGCTGTTCTATCATTAATGAACTCCCATCTTTTGTTAGCTTAACCTGGCAAACCATTCTTGTTCCTCATTTGTTGCTTCTTGATTTACTTGTTGATTAAAGAAATGCTAATTCCCTAAATTGAGACACGAATCTGGTAAATGTACTTTAGTGATATCTAACTCAAGTGAAACAAATTCATAATGAATATTGCCATGGAATATCTTGTTTTTATCTGGGATTACTGAAACTTCTGGAGGTCCAAGAGTATCCACAGGACAAAATCTCCCATTGGTGGAGATGAAAGAGGGGGAAAAATGAATTCTAATTTAAGAGGGTCATGTACCAAAAGGTGTAGGTTTAACTCTACAACTCTGATATTTAAAAGTGATTCATATCTACATAATAAACACTTTGGCCACAACTAACATTTTAAATTCAACTCGTCACAGTCACACCTCTAATTTTATTTCCTATTGGCATACACGTGCTGTGTTCTTTTACAAATCAATAAACCCAATGCATCTAAAACACAAGGAAGATGACATTCAAATGATATTCTACTAATTTAACAAATTGCAGAGGAAGTTTCTCCATCATTTCATCCACTTCAAAAATGTATTTATGAATAACATAGTTTGCACAAATGATTTAATTGTTCCTCTTCTAAGCATTTTCAGCTCTGTAACACCGGATAAATTTAGAAAAAATCTTAGTATCTGTTTTAATGTCATTGACATTGCACTTAACTTTTACAGAAAATTAACTCCCACCTAAGATAATTGAGTGAAACAGACTAAACATGTTCACATGTGCATTATCTTAGATAGCATTTACTCAGTGTAGGAAACACACAAAATAAACAGCTATTGCTTTGTGAAATTATCCCACATTCAAATGGTAACATCATGAAATGAGAATATGTATCAAGTTAACCCTCTTCAATAAGAAAAGAAACGTTTATTTCTTCGAAATGCGCAAGCCAGATAGACCCTCATTCTATAAGCTTTTATTTGTCAGAAAAAACTTCCTTTAGAATTCAGTTAACTTCCCACTCATATAAATTGGATATTTTATGTACTGAATTAATTCAAATAATTAAATGTCAGAAGCCGCCATGCTCCAGTATAATTAATCACTTTCATTCATAAGGTAACAGTGGTAAAAGTTGAAAAAGCCTCGCTTCTGGTAAACAATTTTGAAATGTTTGAAGCTGCTAGATTTGTTTGTTACTTGTAATTCATGTGACACCTATTTCAAATAAAATCCAAAAATGCATTGGGCTTGAAAACAAATCAAATAACGTGGTCTCAAAATCTCTGTCAAATTTTAAAAAAAACAAAACCAAAATTCATCATCTCCAATGTGTATAAATTCTTAAATGCCAAAATAGGAACAGAAGGTGATGAAATTGCTTCCAGTTTAATGAAAAAGAGAGAAAACAGTTTGCAATGTGATCACATCAGGATTTATCCAGACAAAGAAAAAGGAAAGAGGAAATGGTTCCCTTCAAGCTTTAAATTTTAAACAAGAAAAGCCACTTTAAAACTATTATTGCTACATTATTGTTGTATCATTCTTTCCCCGTCCAAATCAGCTTGTAAGAACCAACATAACTTACGTCAAATTAATGATTCATGTCGCTACTGAGGCTTATAAGGTTCACACTGGACCAACAGAGCTTAAAATGCATTATTTTCTTTTCACATCTGAAACTTGTAATTTTCAACATTAACTATAGCACATAAAATATATTAAAATGCAAAGCTATTAAACATATACAGTTCAAAACTACTCTGAGATGGATCTGCTGCTGTTCTGCTCACTGATGCTAGACAAAGTGTGTGGAGAAGAGTAATGTGGTTGATATAGTTTACACAGATTTCAGCAAAGGCTTTGACAAATTCCCACATGGGAGTCTTATTAAGAAGTCTAACACACATGGGATACATGTCTGACAGGGTGGATTCATAATTGATTCAGAGATAGAAGACAAATGGTGAAGACAGACAGCTGCTGTAGTGAGTGGAGAAGTGGAGTAACATGAGAATCTGTGCTGGGCTCCCTAGTGTTTGTCATTTATGTGCATGGATTAGATGTTTATGTGAGAGGTAGGATCAGTAGGTTTCTCCATTGTCCGGGTGGTTAACAGTGAGGTTGAGTGTCTTGTGTTACAGAAGATATAGACGAGATTGTCAAATGGGTGAATAAAAATTTAAAACTGAAAACTGTGAAAACTTTGGAAGGAATAATTTGACAAGGAAGAATATAATGAAATGTCTGAAGTTCTGACAAACAATGGTGTGTTTGTCCATAGGTTTCTGAAGGCAGCAAGATAGGTTAACAGGGTGAAAACATCATATGGCATATTCTTCTTTATCAATCAGGGTATAAATTACAAAAGCAGAGGTCATGATGGAGAAGCATAGAAGATTGATGAGGCCACAGCTGAAGTATTGTGTACAGTTCTGGTCACCACATTATAGAAAGTTGATGAATGCATGAGAGAGATGTCAGTAGTTTTGTTTATTCATTAAATGAATCATTTTTGTAACTGGATATTTCACCATAATCCAGACCTGCTCCCTGAACTTGGACTGTGTACATATGGCTTCTTACCAATGTTATCATCAATACTTCATCACAGAATCTGAAGGTAGTCATTGGTTTACGTTATTCTAGTGTTCCAAACAGAAAATACAACACTGTTAAAGAACAATCATCCTGTCACATTCTCAATAGTTCAAAAATAAATAAAGGAACAAAATCACTAGAACTAAAACAAATCCAGTAACATGCTACAATAAGGAGTAGTCAGCACATATTTCAAAGTCAAGATTATTCTTGATAGATTTTGGCGAATGATTTAATTAACCATCAGACGTGATAGATTAATTAATATGATTGATTTGAAATGCTTTGATTTTCTAAAGGCTTTCTGTAAGACCCGACATAACAGTGTCATGTGTGACCTCAGAGTGAATGGAGTTGTATGATACATAGCAGAATGGACAACAAGCAGACTTCAAACACAGAACACAGGGAATAAAACTTAAGGTGATTTACTCTGAACAGCGACAAGAGGGTTTCCACAACAATCAGCGCTGAGATCACTGTCCTTCACCATTTATATTAACATTATGAAATCGGGAAGCAAAATTTTCAGGCAAAAACAAAAATGGATGTTTTTGCTTTGCTTTAAGGATGGTTGGTTCTAAGTGATTGATGTGAAATTTCACAATCGCTCTGTTTTCAAATGAAAATAAACTGGCGTCAGCCAGAGTGGATGCAACGGAAGACTGCAATTAAATAATACATTAATAATAATTAATAATAATAAATTAATAATAATTATTAATTAATAATAATACATTTTTTTTTATGAGCAAGCCCCCGAATTAGATATCTGCTTAGATATTGTTTTATTGCTGGTTCAATGGTTGTAAATGAGATTTTATTTATTTTTACTCTGGGCCTCATGCAGTGTCAGGGAATATTTCATAAATCTGAATTGTTGGAGAAAGAATGAATGACAGGTCAGGAGATATTATTCGTTTTACTTATAGTTTTGGGCTGTCAACTTCTGTCTCAGATTAGATGCATTTTTACTTCAGGGTGGACGCAGGTGTTGTCTCTCTCTCCCTAGAACTATAGGTTCTGCTAGCTAGCTGCAAGCACATTTTCTAATCTTTTTGAGATGAGAATTCTGTTGTTGCTTGTTGGCTGGCTAGTAATTACAGGCCTCTTGAAGTAATTTGCTGAAAAAAAAATATTGAGGCCAATACTGCAAGTGTATAAACCTCTATTCCTGCTGGAGCTCCAATTCACCAAGCATTTAAATTCATTAAGGAGCAATTAGTGACTCATTGTCCTGAGACAATAACATTGTATTTGTTGTAAATTTATAGTAAAAGTTTGAATAGAGCTTTTGCCTTTGCCAAACTTAATTTAGAAGTGGCATACAAACAAAGAAGAGCACAGCATAGGAAACAGGCCCTTCGGCCCTACAATTCCGTGCCGCCCATTGTAACACTCAGTGAGTGCCTTATTCAAGTCTTATCATTGACGTTTTTGTCTACCTCTAGTGGAACTCCACAATACAGGGGGTGCAAATTTAGGGAATTATATGTACACCAGATTAAGGAAGATCCAATTCAGCGACAATTTATTGACACCAATCAGCCTAAAAAGCACGTTTTTGGGATGTGGGAGGAAACCAGAGAAAACTCACGCAAGCACAGGGAGAATGTGCAAACTCCCACAGTCATTGATCCAAGCCGGAGATCTGACCCGGGCCCCTGTAACAGCACAGCAAACAGTGATAGTGACTGAGCTGTCATGTTGCCCGTCAATTGGTCCAGTTTAATGGATGTGAAGCACTAGGCAACTCTCGAAGCAACATCCAAGAGCAATCCTCACACGACCCACCACGTGTATGCCGCTTGTTGGCCAACAAGGCGGGCTGAATCAACTGTGGATATAGAAAGGAGATATCAATAAACATATCACCCTACAGAACAAAAAACAAAGAACATAGCATATCGTGTGATGAAACAAGCAGCGATAATAAACAAAATAGTCAGTTTTGCTAGTGGGGAAACAATTTTAGGAAGACTACGAGTAGTAGGTGAATTTTTAAAAGCAGTCTTTATTGGGGCTCATCAAATTGTAAACAAATTGATTGACAGAAATTATTTGATAGGAACTCTGAATGGAAGGAAAAACTCAGAGTGTGTCATGTGAATATGCTAGAGATGGTAGATTCAAAGCAGCAGATGGATGTGTTATAGATTGCAATGGAGAGCAAAGAATTGAATCGAGATTACTCTGAATTGTCTATTCCTCAAATTAAACTGGGTAACAAGGAATGTAGCAGAATTTGAAACTAAGTAATGGGTTGCATTCCAGAGGGAAATCGAAATGTCTTGTAAGAGTTACTAAAATCACATGCACAGATCTGTAGGATAAGTTGGGAAGATTCAAAAGAATTGTGAATAAGGTTGTAGAAAAAAAAAGCGGACAAAGCATTGTAAAGTTGGCAAAAGTTCCGAAGGAGGAGTTGATGTTTACTCGGTCTGAGATGCAGCAGCCAAAAATCTCAATCAAACATGGAAAAGTGGTGGAAATTGAAAAAGAGAACCAGGTAATAATGTGACTAAAGAAAAATGAGCAGTAGTGGTGGACAAATAGAAGACAAGTTAATTGTTTTTGACCCTGTTCCTGAGTTGCCTGAACATAAGTTGCACGACTGTAACAAAGAGCTCATCATCTATGCAAAAATAAATCATAAATAATTCATGTGTAATCACAAAAAGGAGATTGAAGAGCGTAAGTATGCAGATTAAAGCAATGTAGAAGAACTTTAAACAAACTTCTGAGCTAAAACTGAACCATCGTCAAGAATGAACTGTTTTTGGCTTAATGATTTTCTGGAGACCTCTATATCCAGTGAAACCATAACGCACACAGCTGGTGAATTACAATGGTTTTCGCTGCAACATATCTGTCACAGTGATCTTTCAAACTATGGGTAAAATGGGTTCTGATACAAAGGAAGATAATCTGCCTTGTGTTTCTGCCAAAGGTTGTGGAGAAAGTGAAGGCTCAGCTATAGAGCAAACGGAAATCGAATTGCTTAACAGAGGAGGAGCTCAGTCCAATTGACAAGAAAGGAGACAGAAATGAAATGTCTTTTTTCTGAAAGGTGATAATGATACACGTGCAATACATTATCCTCCTGAATCTGCCTAGTGCTCTGAGGATTCAACCAGAGCTAATTTATCATTGCATCGATAAAAGGAACATCCAGCATGGCATCAAAGCAGGATTAAAGATAAAAAGGAGAGTTGTGGCGAGAAAAATGTGTGTTGCCAAAAAGGGAGAATGAGAGTTTGATGGTAAAAGACAAGTATTGTTAAAGGGGCAAAATCATTGCGATATTTGCTTGTCTTGAGTTCATGAAATATATATAGATTTATTATAAAGTACTAGTAGTCTGAAACAAAGGTTTTGAAAAATGATTTTTTTTTACTGTTAATGGTTCATCTTTATCCTTAAGGGGGCAGGTGTACAGCTGTTGCATATTCTAAGTATGATCTTTGCAATTATAAGTAGTCTTGTTTTAGTTCATTTTTCACAACCTGTTTGAATAGATTATCTTTTTATTTGCTGCTAGATGATTTAATAGGTTTTTTTTGTTTTGTGTGCAAGCTGGACCTAATGCAATGTCCTGGAGTTTTACAAACTATTTGAAATGCTTGGGGATGTTTGATTGACAGGTCAAGGTCAGGTGTTTCCTTTCCACAACACCTGTTGTGGAAATCCCAGGGTTACTTTCAGTTTACTAGTTAAAGCCATTAGACTCCAGACTCAAATCCTCACTCTGCTTCTGGAATTTCTGTTGTCTTCTGGCTAGTTAGAAGCTCTCTGGACTGCAAACTGAAAACAGTCTTTCTTGAGTGTAATAGGCGAGGTCTGCTATCAATGGCTTTTCAATGAAAAAAATGGCAAACGGTGGCTTTATTTCTACCTCCAGGTGTACACGGGAGTGAGGGCGGGGGAGGGGGGTGGGGAGAGAATGGCAGGGGGAGGGGTGAGACTGTGTATTTTATTTGCATACTTCAATGGAAATTCTGGGATTGTAGAAATTGCTGTCTGAATGGGTAGATTTGCGGAAACTGTCACAAAATTTAAGAAGATATTAGATGAACTTTTGAAGTTGTATGTATCAATTCATATATCAATTCTCTATGCAAAGGAATAATCCACCGAATGCTTTCGAAAGCTGCAAAGTCCAGTGTCACATGAGCATGCTTATTTTCTATGCTCAGCATAGAATGGTAGGCAGGGATGGGGGGAGGCACGAGGGGGCGAAATGTATATATGTTTTGATATTTGTGCTGGAACAGCATTCATAGATGCTACAGTTTATATATCATGTTTTTCTTGTAATTGGTAGAGGTTATTGCTAATTGTCTTTTATGTTAACCGTATTCTTAAATAAATGTTGCTTGATAAAAGCTCCCAAGTGGGTCATTTGAATTTTATCTGGTGTGGAACATCTTACTCTTCCTTCTGCCAAATTTCAAGGTATAAATTCTATGCTTCAGGTTGAATACACCTTGGAGTTCCTGACCTGGATTATAACAAAAATAAATAAGTAAGAAGCACATCAGCTGCTAAAATACTGGCATTTATAGAAACTATGGAATTGGGAGTCCGAAATATTGTCAAAAATTTTATGTAAGAGGTGATGTGACTTTACGTACAGGATTTTATGTAGACAACCATCCACCTTGGAACCAAGTTGTGTCAACAAATAATGTGACAAATCAAAGGCTAAGAACAGACAATGAATGCATGGAACAAATGTTAGAGATAAGGAAAATGGCTAAAATAGAATGGATTAACACAGGTCACCCGCTGTTCTATTGATGTATAGTAACAGAATTTACTAAATGCGTTAGTAAAAGGGCATCTTACATTTTAATAATGAAATTTAAAAAAACTACTTTATATTTGTATAATTGCTTGTGCAGGTTCGATGGTGGAACCACAGGATCCATTGATGTCAAAATGTGAGATCATGTGTTTCTCTTTACAGGTAAAATAATGTTTTTTATTTACATGAAAACATTAGGGGCAGGGAGGGTATTTAATTTGCATAGTCTGATGGAAATTCTGGAACTGTAGTCATTGCTACTTGTATGGTTAGTTGTGCGGAAACCCTCACAATATTTGAGAAGATATTAGATGAGCTTTTGAAGTTTTATAGCAGAAAAACTCAAGTGCTGTAAAATTGGATTAGAATGTGGCAATTACATTGTTAAGAGAATTTCCAATAAACCATGTCACATTTATACAGGCACCTGCAATACTTGGTTGGTTGAGCTCCATGTTGTCCAGCAGTTCTCGGGAAGAGATTTACAATATTACAGAATGGAACGTAAAGGGTAGTCTGAATGGATTATTACACAGCAAACACTTATTGTGAGTAACACAGTGAAGATTGAGGGGAAACTTATTGACTTGTATGCAGTTGGAAGGGGCATATACAGGTTAGATAAAGAGAAACTTTTCCCACCGGTGTCAGGGTCAATAACCATGGGACATAGATCTGCGGAATGGGGCAGCAGACAAATTCAAAATGTATTGTAAGCAATGCTTTTCCACCAGAGAATGGTAAGAATGTGGAAATCAGTATCTAAAAGTGGGGCAGGGGGTGGGAGACCTGAAAAACATTTGCTCAGTATTTAGATGAGTTTCTGAAATTTCATAGCATTTAAGGCTAAGTATTAAGTGCTGGAAAATGTGGTGATAAAAATGGGTCGTTAGTAACCAGCACAAAAATAAAAAATCAAAGAAGCACTTTATGTGCTGTGAAGCTATGATTCTATGTCTGAGAAGGTTTGAGTTTGAATGTGGAGCATGTGTTAGGGACAGTATGATATAGTTATCTAAGGGTGAGTGTATGAGTGAGTGAGTCTGTCAACATCGACAATTGTGAGCGGTAATTTGGATAAATGCTTGAATGCGAAAGCATGTGTATAAGAATGCCAAATTGAAGCTTTGCGGATCTGATTGTGTGAGCGTTCGAACCTGCGAGATTGTGAACGTGAGTGTGCCATATGTGTGGCAGAGTGGAACAGAAAATGTGTGAATATTTGTGTGAATGGGCTAGTGACAGAGAATGTATTCGATTGCACGTTTGTGTGAGAACCTCTTCGGGTGCACGAGGATTTTCTGAAAACTTGTCAGTGTCAGTATGGGTGCAGGGAACTGTGTAGGGTGGAGGTAGGGGAGCTGAGAGAGTGAGAGAGAGAGAAAGAGAAAGAGAGAGAGAGAGGCACAGAACAAGAAAGAGAGACAGAGTTTGTGGGTGCATGTGTGCATATGTGTATGTATATGTGTGTGGGTATTTGTATGATAAGGTATGCGATGGTGCATTGGGGGTGTTAGAAAAGGTTGCAATTGTGATTTTGTGTTTATGATTGGGAATCTGATCGGAAATGTGCTTGTGTCTGCGAGCTGCGAGTGTAACTGAATGAAACTGAGTTCGTTCATCAGTCAGTGGATGTAATTTAGTTTCCGTGAACCAAGAAGTGTTTGTCTCAAATCGTGTATGTTTGTGCCAGTGGCTGTGAGGGACTGAATGGATGCCTGTGTGAGAGACAGAATGTGCTATACAGATAACGTCTCTGTTTGTGTGTGCTTTGTTGTATGTCAAAGATGGTGATTTTTTAATACTGGTTTGTGTTGCCTGTTGCTGAGAGGCTGTCTTGAGAGCGGAAATGGTGGAAATTGCTGTGCTATTTCATGTTTACCATAAATGCCCATACACGTTGCTTTTTGCCTATTTTACCTCTTTTTCTGAAGGAGTTTGTATGTGGGAAAAAAATGAAATATGTTGAGGATGCGAAAGGGGGAGGAGATTGTGACGAGGGTGAAGAAAACGAGCTTCTTCCATAGGAGAAACAGGATAAACTGGAGATGGGTGGTAAAGAGTCAATTAAAAACCTGTAATATGAAGTTGTCTGAAAATTTGTTATAATTCCAGCGTAACGGGCAGGGAGACAGAGTGGAGAGCCTAATTATTACATGAGATTCACAAAGACCATCACAATTATCCACCTGTACTCCTGTAAAGGCGCTATCCAGCTTTCTCGTTATTAGCTTGATCGAGATTTAATTTTCAATCCCTGAGAGACAAAGGTCTAGTGAGTGAGGAGGGACAGAACTGTGAATGAGATCGGAATAAAGAGTGTGTTTAGCAGAAGTGTTTCTCAACCGTTTTCTCTTTGAGTTTGAAACATATATATTTGCATTTGGATGTTGCTGTGAGATTGTTTAACTGAGAGTGGGAGGTGTTCGCTGTGCCATTGAGTTAATTCTGTGTAAAAGTCAAATATTTTGTCTCTCCCGTTTCCCTAAAAACAATGAAGACTCCAAGTGAATTCAGAATTCTTTGCAATAATTATTCTCCACAGAAGGACGAATGGACTGAGGTCTGTTCCACAGATTTTGTCCGCATGATTTGTTCTAATGGAGATAAAGTTAATTTCTGAAGCAGAGAGGGCGTCGGTAAGGGGACAGAAGTGAGATTGAGGTATGGGCAGAGAGAAAAGGAAAAACACAGTGGGAGAAAACTATTTCTCACTTTCTAATTAACTGATATTTGGATGATTCTGAGAGATTATTTCTAGTCTGGGGGCGGGGTGGGGGAGCTGGGGTGGTGGTGGCGGCAGTGGCAATCCTGGTCTCTGGCTGTTCCATATTTTTCTGTTTTTTCTGTGCTATCAGCAACTGTTTTAGAAAACTATTTTCTCTTTTCCTTGTGAATTTGAATTTTGGTATTTGCAGTGTGAATGGAATCCTTGGGGAAAAGAAAGCGTTTCACTATACAGGGATGGAGAGACTGAGGGTTATTCCGTAGGCTTCACTTCACTCTGAGGACCGTTTTCATCTCTAGGAGACAGAGATGGAGTGAGTGAGTGGGACAGCGATGTTATTTGAATGGGAAGAGAGACAGTGATAGAAACACAGGGGAAAGAACTGCCTATTAAACTTTATTTTATAACTGTACTTAGTTTTAATTTTGAGATATTGGTGGAAGATTGTGTAAATGAGAATGGGGAATCCAGTGTTCTGGCAGTTTATTTATGATAAGCATGTTCTGACATTTTAACCATCCTTTTCTCTCTCTCTCCCCATGAAGAGACAGAATTTTGAACACTGCATCACAGCTAGGCATCTTAGGACAGGGGCTTCTGTTCCAGAGGAAAATGAATCAACTGAGGCCTGTTACACAAGTCACAATCTCGTGAATTGCAACCCCTCATTATCTGGATCAGTCTTTTATTTCAATGTCAGTTCCTTGGATGAACCAGTTCCTGTTAGAAAATTGGACGCCATGGATTTTCCAATCCCGGGGTTTAAGTAGCCCAACTTTGAAATTAATCACCATAAACTGTAGATGGGTGGTAAAGAGTCAATTAAAAACCTGTAATCTGAAGCTGTCTGAAAGTTTGTTATAATTCCAGCGCAACAGGCAGGGAGACAGAGTGGGGAGCCTAACTATTACATGAGCTTCATAAAGGCCATTACAATTATCCACCTGTACAGGTCTCTATTTGTTGGAGTTTACAAGGCTGAGAGGTGATCTTATAGATACATGTAAAATAATGAAGGGGCTAGAGAGGGTAGAGGTAGAGAAATTCTTTCCACTTAGAAAGAAAACCAGAACTAGAGGGGCACAGCCTCAAAATAAGGGGTTGGGGGCAGGAGTTGAGGAGGAACTTCTTCTGTCAGAGAATGGTGAATCTCTGGAATTCTCTGCCCATTGAAGCAGTGGGTAGATAGATTTCTGATCGATAAGGGAATTAAGGGTTATGGGGAGCAGGCGGGTAAGTGGAACTGATCCACTTCAGATCAGCCGTGATCTTATTGAATGGCGGGGCAGGCTCGAGGGGCTGGATGGCCGACTCCTGCTCCTATTTCTTATATTCTTATAATTCTGTTTTCAGAAGTTCTGATTTTATATTTGTGTTCCTCTCTGCAGATACATTCCCTATCCATATTTGTTGCTCTCTGCCTTCTCTCTCTCTCTCTCTTTCATTCTTTCTCTTTTGGTTGTGAATTTTAAAACGTGACCCGCAAAAAGTCATTATTCTAAACACTCAGACAGAAAGTGATCACGGAGCGCATTTTAATCCAGATCCATTCTGAGATAAAGAAACAGTGCAGAGGACAGGTTATCGGGAGCAGGAGAGACACCAGCAGAGGTGAGATACTGAACAGGGAGATGAGAGAGATGACTGTTGAAATGTAAGCTTCATTGCTGTAGTTATTGTAAAAAGAACACCAATCCTTAAGTGAGCAGGTTGACAGGGGAGCAGTGAATGAGAGGAGATTTTCAGTGCTGGTGTGGTTCTGATAATGAGTTAGAAAAGCAGATGGAGTTAGTAGGTTATACACGAGGGAGATACATAGACAGTGGATGGGAAGGCTGCAGAGTTTGTTCACTGACCAGCCTATAGAGAAATGTCCCCTCATTCCCAGCAATGACATTTCAGCTCCACTTTTAACACATCTCTTTGATGTGTTTGTTACATTTAGCAATGCGACAGTCAGGGCTTAATAACAGGGATCTTGGGAAAATGATCACATCCCTGAGATTCCGAATTCCAGCGACTAAGAATCTTGGGATCAGAGTGGGCGGTGGCTTTAGAACGGGGGGGGGGGGGGGGGAATTATAATACAGGGGGCTGTTCAAACCAAGACAAAAGAGTTGATTGAAAATGAACGTCTAAAACGGGCAGTTTATGAATTCAGATCGATGTTAGCATCTGTTTCCAGGGGAGAAATTAACTACCAGTCTGTGTTTGGAGGCAGTAGCATTTAGACAGTGGGGAATGTGTCCTTTATATATTCTTTAATGATTCACAAGAGTTGCAAAATGCTTAGACATTGAGACGTGGCAAAGCTGTCGGATGGCAAGAGAGGCTAATGGGCTTGCGGTTCAGATCACTGTTCTTTTCGGAAACATTTTTGCAGAAGGAGAAAGACGGAGAATGAGATTGCAGTGCAGATAAATGCAGTGTTCCTTCAGAAAATATTTCTAGACAGAGGGAGAGAGAAGAAGAGAGAGTGAAAGAGAGAAAGAGAGTGAAAGAGAGAGAGGGCAATTGAGAAAAACTGAATACCTTTGCGAAACATCTCTGTGGACGGAGAGACTGAGCGTGCAGTTTAGTAAATGCCGTGTCCCTTTACAAAAGACAGTGCATGTGAGAGTTACAGTTGAGGTAGGTGTAATATGTGTTTGATGGAATTTCTGCAGAGTCAGAGTGAAGTTCTTTTTTAATCCATTCTTGGGGCATTTAAAACTCACCATCACCATGGTGCTGAGGTGCCATCTTAAACCGTTGCAGTCTATGTTCTGTGGGTTAACACACCATGCCATAATGAAGGGGATTGCAGGATTTTGACTGCGAAGGACTGATGATATATTTGAAACTCACGATGGTGAGTGGCTTGAAGGGGAATTTGCAGGTGCTGCTCCTCCCACTTAGCTGCTGCCCTTGCCCTTCTAGACAGAAGTGATCATGGGTTTGGAAGATGGTATCAAAGGATTTTTGGTGAATCTTTGCAGTGCATCACGTGAATGGTACAAACTTACTACTGAGCCTTGATCCTAGAGTAATGGAATGCTGTTAAGTGTGGTCCCAATCAAGCGCGCTGCTTTGTCCTGGAAATGTTTCAAGTCTCTTGAGTGTTGTTGGAGCTGCAACCATCCAAGCAATGGAGAGTATTCTATCATATTCCTGACTTGTAACCGTTTCAATGATGGATAGATTTTGGGCAGTCAGGGGACAAGATACTCACTAAAGAGTTTGTGTGGAGACCACAGTTCAGTTGAAAGCAATTTTCATTTTTCACTAAGCATTTTTGCAGAGAGAGAGATGGAATGAGAGTTTAGTTCAGACAAATGCTTTGTTCATTTACTACATAGAACAGAGGACAGGACAGCACAGTGCAGACCCTTCGGCTCTCAATGTTGTGCTGAGCCACGTCTGAACCCAAGATCAAGCTATCCCACTCCCTATCATTCTGGTGTGTTCCATGTGCCTATCCAATAACCGCTTGAAAGTTCCTAAAGTGTCCGACTCCACTATCACAGTAGACAGCGTGTTCCACACCCCAGCCACTCTCTGAGTACCTCACACATCTACCTCAGACATCCCTCCTATATCTCCCACCATGAACCTTATAGTTATATCCCCTAGTAACAGCTACATCCACACAAGGAAATTGTCTCTGCACATCCACTCTATCTATCCCCCTCATCATCTTATAAACCTCTATTAAGTCGCCTCTCATCCTTCTCTGCTCTAAACAGAAAAGCCCCAGTTCCCTCAACCTTTCCTCATAAGACCTATCCTCCAAACCAGGCAGCATCCTGGTAAATCTCCCCTGCACTCTCTCCAATGCTTCCGCATCCTTCTTATAGTGAGGTGACCAGAACTGAACACAACAATCAAAATGTGGTCTCACCAAAGTCCTGTATAGTTGCAGCATAACCCCACGGTTCTTAAACTCAAACACCCTTGTTAATAAACACTAACACACTATAAGCCTTCTTCACAGCTCTATCCACTTGAGTGGCAACCTTCAGAGATCTGTGGGTATGAAGCCCAAGATCACTCTGTTCCTCCACATTCCTCAGAACCCTGTTGTTGAGCCTGTAATCCGCATTCAAGTTTGTCCTACCAAAATGAATCAACTCATATCTTTGTAGAGAAAGAGAGAGAGACACACACAGAGAGAGAGAGAGAGAGTTCAGATAAATGTAATATTCATTTAGCAAGCATTGCTGCAGAGCGAAAGAGAATAACAGATCTGTTCAGACAGATACAAAAATATTTACCAAGCGTCTGCACAAAAACAAAGATAAATTGAAAGCATTCAATGTTCATTGTTCATTTCTGCAAAGCAAGGGAGAGAGTTAGTAAGTATTTCTGATAAATTCAATGTACTTTTACCAAGCATTTGTCCAGAGACAGGTAACAAGAAAGCAATTCTGTTAACTCAGCCGAAAATCAACACTCCCCGATTGGTGCTGCTGTCCTTCGGTAGGTAGTGCTTTCTGATTGGTTGAGCTGGCTGTTCTTCTGCGGGCGCTGCTCCTTGATTGGCCGCGGCCCAGGGACGATCTAAAAGCCGAGGTTGTAATTGGCAGGGGCAGCTGCCAGTCTTTGTCACTCGCTTCCTGATTTGCTGGAGAGTTTATCTATCAGTGAGCTGAGTTCACACTCATGTTTGAGGGCGTCCATGAGCTACTGGTTAACTGACACACACAAATCAGACTCTGTGCATGGCTAGCTAATCAGCTATGGGCCAAAGTGTGGAAATGATTTATTGGCAGTCAGGGCTCTCAGCCAACTTGTGGCGTTGCTGATTAGCCGAGGTGGTGTTAGGGATCTAGCCTCTGAGTGGCTGAGGTGGTAGTTTAGGAATTCAGTCTCTCACTGGTTGAGTTAGTAATCCAGATGTGATTTGATGATCTGATCAATTAGTGACCCAGATGCTTATTTGTTGATCATTTAGTAATCCAATCTCTGATTAGCTGAGTTATTGATCCCAGCCCCTTATAAGCTGAGATATAAAGTAAGGGTCTAATCGGATGAGGAAGTCAGTTATCGATCCTAGTCTCTGATTGGCTGAGGTGGTCAGTTAGCAAATTCCTTTCTCTGGTTGGCTGTCAGTCGGTTTGATTACTTCATTAGTTGAATAATTGACATCACCGGATATTTCACAGCGATTCCAATCTGCTCCCTGAATTTGGATTGTGTCACTACGTAAATAAATGTGTTTGTGCAGCAACTTAGGCCTCGCAGCATCTGTCCAACTATTTGAAATGTATATTCAGGAATAGTGGCATAAGTTATTCGCTTCACTTTCAAATAGCAAAAAAATGCAACACTAACAAACCAGAGGAGAAAGAAAGTTCCAGATATGCTGAAGAGTAAAATCATCGATTTCTTTCTGCTCTCCATCTCAGGGTCTTTGCGATTCTCTCCATTAGTCTGAGCCCTCAGTCTCTTCCTGACTCGACTGGTCACTAAAATGTGACTGACTGTCAGAGCATTGATCAACAGGATTAAACCGAATGGGAGCAATGGGGTTAAAACTTGATCAAACCAGGAAAATCCAATCCATCTGGGATCAGTCCAATAGGTCATCTTTGTGCTACAAAACCATGGGACATTGTCAATTATCAATGCAGGTTGATATACAAAGTACAAGGGGATGTTTTTTGCACTGAGCAGAATGCTGGTTGTTGCCAGAACTGCAGCTGCTGTCTTCCCGGTGCAATATATAGTTTTCAGTTTCTGGAAGCGGATGGCCACAAATCGATCGAAGGAGAAAGTGACGGTGAACCAAACAGAACAGTCTCTGGCTGCAGGCTGCAGGACATATATAAGACTACACACAGGGGTGAGAGACAGAAAGTTCCGAGAGAAATAATAACGATTAATCTGAAGCAGAATGGGGTCAATGATAATGTAAAGTAGATCCGCCACCGCCATGGCCACCAGGTAGCGAGTGGTGCAGGAAGAGAGGCCACACTTTCGCTGACTGAGGATTACAATTCCCAGTAAATTAACTGTCAGATGAAAAAAAGGATAATAGCTGGGGAATTGATTAAGAAATATTCTCCATGTTGAACCAAAAATAATGAGAGCATTTTCGCGTAAGTGGCATGGGCACTCTTAGAGGATGTGACTGGAGCTGTAGTTATTGACTAAAGATTGAAGACACTCACATCCTGTTACTGTTTTCCACAAGCAACTCCATCCTATCTCCTTCCATTCTCTGCATTGAAAAGAGTGAGCAAATATTCCTCTCTGTCCCCAACTGCAATCGGGACAAATTGCCTTGCTGCTTGTGAACAGACTTTTTTTTATCGATTAAAGGTTTCACAGCACAGAAGGAAAGCTGGAGACAGGGAGAAAGCAGGAGGTGTTGGTGGGAGAAAGAGTGATATGGGAGAAAGTGAATGAGAGAAAGATAGATACTGGAAAGGAATTGAAGGTAATCCCTTGGAACTGACAAAAACTGCAGAGAATCTATTTCTGGGATAAGTGTGGACTTGAACTGGTGGAAACCAGGCTATGTCCTATTCCAGGAAACTCTATGCTCTGGAAGCTGTGTTTACTCTTTGTGCATCTAATGGGTTGATAATCTGTAATGGGGTGGTGGAGTTTATGACGGATTTGTGCCAGAGATTAAGATTGCAGACTGGAATGTATCCAATATACCACTGCTGGATAAACAGGGAGTGGGAGGCAAAAGGCTGAGAATTCCTCATTTGTCACGTTGATGGAAGTAATATACAAATTTTGAGAATTCAAATATTTCTGATTTCCAGATTGTGGACAGGTTTACCAATTGGAATCAAGCTAGTCAGAAATATACCAGGCTCTATAATCTGCCATCCCTTCCTGCGTTCATTTACGGAAGCCCACCCAAATTGAGCACATTCCTGGCCCAGATAGATGATGGAGTTGGAGGAAACTTCCAGATCTTTCAAAATCTCCATAATCAATGAATGAATACATCATTTTCACAGTCTTTCAAGGTTGCATTCTTTGCCAGAATAGAAACTATCCAGTCTCCTTATAATTAACATCACACCATCACCCCAATAATATACTTAGCAAAGGTTGGAACATTACACATTATCAACCCATTAGATGCACAAAGAGTAAACACAGCTTCCAGAGCATAGAGTTTCCTGGAATAGGGCATATCCTGGTTTCCACCAGTTCAAGTCCACACTTATCCCAGAAATAGATTCTCTGCAGTTTTTGTCAGTTCCAAGGGATTACCTTCAATTCCTTTCCAGTATCTATCCTTCTCTCATTCACTTTCTCCCATATCGTTCTTTCTCCCACCAACACCTGCTGCTTTCTCCCTGTCTCCAGCTTTCCTTCTGTGCTGTGAAACCTTTAATCGATAAAAAAAAGTCTGTTCACAAGCAGCAAGGCAATTTGTCCTGATTGCAGTTGGGGACAGAGAGGAATATTTGCTCACTCTTTTCAATGCAGAGAATGGAAGGAGACAGGATGGAGTTGCTTGTGGAAAACAGTAACAGGATGTGAGTGTCTTCAATCTTTAGTCAATAACTACAGCTCCAGTCACATCCTCTAAGTGTATTGACTGTGGAGATACATCTTGGAAAGGCATCACATTTTAAAAAGAAGTTTCCTGCAGCCCCTTCCCAAACTGAGCGAGGGAGTTGAACAACTTCTAGAGATTGAGATGTGGACAGGCATGGACAGGGTGGAGGATGGCAGGCATTTTAATGCAAAATTTGAAGATACACTTCATGGATCTCTCTCTGTCTATCTCTTTCTTTATTCTCCATTCCAATGTTTCTGACTGTTTTAATGAAGTGAAGGAAACAGAGTGTGGGAGAGAAAAAAGAAACTGATAGGGGAGATAGGATTTGAGCAATTCCTTCAGAGATTTTTGCTGAACATGTACATAGACTGCAATTCAAGAGTGGTCACAGTTAATGAACTTAATATGTTCATAAGTTATAGGAGCAGAATTAGGCCATTCTGCCCATTGAGGCAGCTCCGCCATTTGATCATGTTTGATTTGCCCCTCGTCTCCATTTTCCTGCCTTGTCCCATAACCTTTCAATCCATTACCAACTTAAAATCTGTCTAGCTCCTCTTTATATCCACTCGCTGTCTCAGCATCCAGCATACTTAGAGGTAGCGTGTTGCATAGATTCATAACCTTTTGATATAAGAAGTTTCTCCTCAACTCTTCTTTTTAAACTTGCTATACCTTATCTTAAGACCGTGAACTCTCATCTTTGATTGCCATACAAGAGGAAATGTCTACTCCACGTCTATATAATCCTTTTCTCTTATCATCTTATATTACTTAATTTGATCTTCTTTCTAACTTCCAGAGAATATAAACATAAACTATTCAACCTTGCTTCATATGAAAAAAAAACTTCATCTCTGGAATCAATCGAGTGAACTTGATCAAAGATTTAACTCAAAGCATTTTAAATAATTTGGGAATGTTTGAATTAGAATTTCCTGAACTGAAACAGAGGCAAAAACAGGGAATTAATTCACCGTTTCTGGAAGAGCTGCAGGAAGAGGTCAGTTAGCGTGTAACACATTGTACTTGTTAAAAATGTTGTGTGGGCTTCCTAGATTAGAGCAATTTACAAAATGGATAAAGTCTCACAACACCAGGATAAAATCCAACATGTTCATTCGGAATCATAAATTTGCAATTCAAATAAACCTGTTGGCTTTAATCTGGTGCTGTGAGGCGTTTTACGGTGCCAATCTCAGATCAACGCCACATCTCCATATCATGGCAAAACAGATGGAATGAGAGAGTGAATGAGAGTGAAACAGAGGGAGGGAAAGAACAGCAATAAGAGATTTTTAAATAGTTGGAGGTGATGGGTTAGAGGAAGAGGATCTTCAATGAGGGGAGAGAGTCTATATTTTAATTCTGAGGATACTGGGTGAGAGTGGGGAGGGAGAGGGGTGGATGTTGGGGATTTCACTGCTCTTTCTTTATCCCTCTGTGCATAAGCATTGTTCCAATTTAAAAGGCATCCTTTAAAGTTTAGATAATGGTCACAAGTAGGCTTACACTAACACTGTAATGAAGTTACTGTCAAAATCTCTTGGCCACCACACTCCTGCACCTTTTCAGGTGCACTGGTGGATAATTTAGCATGGCCAATGCACCTAATCAACATATCTTTCGGATTGTGGGAGGAAATCAGAGCACCCAGAGAAAAATGATGGGGGCATGGAGAGAGTGTGGCAGATTCTGCACAGACAATAACCCAAAATGGGGATTCAACCACGATTCTAGCACTGTGAGGCCACAGATCTAACCACTATGCACTGTGCCAGCGTGTCATTTCACAATGTACTTTTGGGATCTTTATGTGGACTTTGTTTTAAAAAAGACTGCCATGCTTTTATGAGGGAGTATCAAGTCTCCAGCCTTGTGACTATGAGAGCGAGGATGGGGGCTGTTTGTCGGAGTCTTAGGGTGCTTAAAACAGAGTTTGAGAAAGAGAGGAAGGGGGAGATTTGTGTCCCTTGGCATCCTGTTCCAGTTGCTGCTACTGTAGGAATTTGCTCTGTGTTGGAATATGCCCTTGCCTTCAGTGCAACAACGACCACAGTAAACAAAAACAGCTCACGAACTGCAAAGAGGACTTGCAGTTCCTGAATTCAAAGAAGTTAAAGTTGAAAGGTGGATTGAAGGAGGTAATTTCTGCAGAGGACTGCAGCCACATTCAGCCAATATCACATTGCTGCTTGTGGGATCTTACTATGCGAACCAACATCCAGGCGTCACTTTGCATATTTCAACAATCATACACAGAGAGCATGCAATGATCAGAAATTCTGGGCTGAATTCCTACCTTTTTTTTGTTCTTCCTGCACACAAATTAACTGCAGAAATTTATAAATTAATCCCCATTCCATGGAGCTGCCTCTTTTTTTAACTTGGGAGTAACAAAAAGATGGGATGTGTAACTTTGCGCTAAATATATTTGGTTGTCTGTGAATAATAAAATTATTCGACTGCTTTGTTTTGGGGCGAGTAAGGCTGGGATTGTTTCCGTTGGAACAGTGACCACTGAGCTTGGGCGTCATTCTGCTGGACAAAATTATATGAGTCACTGGAGATATGAAACACCAGATTCTGTGCCTTTTCTCCTTATTTTTACTATA
Organism: Sphyrna mokarran; assembly: GCA_024679065.1. Taxonomy (NCBI): domain Eukaryota; kingdom Metazoa; phylum Chordata; class Chondrichthyes; order Carcharhiniformes; family Carcharhinidae; genus Sphyrna; species Sphyrna mokarran. The sequence goes on along the minus strand of JAGIQG010000013.1, from coordinate 80,287,230 downwards.
TTTTGTTATCTATCCCCCTGTTTCCCGGAGCCAACCATTTCTCTCAGTGAATCCAGGAGTTGGGACTTTACATTACAAATGCACAAGAGGTTGGTGCGGCTAAAGTTGGAACATTGCGTGCAATTCTGTTTGCCCTGCTATAGAATGGATACTATTTACTTGGGGAAAAAAATTCAAGGATGCTACTGGGAATGGAAGGTTTGAATTGGTAGGAGTGGAGGGAGAGGCTCGGAGGTTTTTTTTGAAATTTAGTTCATTTTGAAATTTATTTGCATCAATTGCAATCATTCTTTTTGGACCGGAATTAAATTTCTTTGACTTGAAGCAGGTACAATTGTGGAAAAAGGTTGTGTTTGAGGTAGGGACTTTTTAATTATTTAATTCGATTTACTACTGTTACATCTAAGGGTATACTGTGAAAATTATTGTTCAATATCAGGGCGAAATGAAATGTGCTTGGATCCACTTGAACCTGGTATGCTGCGGTGATCATTACCGGATTTTGCCTCTTGTAACTCTCACTTTTCCTCTCTCCCCATCACACTCACAAGCTGCAAAGCACATGTACAGGCTGCCAGACAGGCCGGGAGACAGAGATACAGAGAGCAAGTGGAGGTGGAGTGGGGTGAAAAAGGGAGTGAAAAACTCATAAAGCCATAGGAATATACATGGGTGAAACAGGCCCTTCAGCCCTATTCCTCCAATGTTCAAAGTCTGAATTTGCCCCATTTCCCTGCTCCTGAACCATATCTCTTTAAACATTTTCCATCCATGTCTCTGTCAAAACGCACTTTGATTCTACCCAAATCTGCCACCTTGTCTGTCAGTTGATTCCATAAGCACATCATCTTTCAGTTGTCAAAAAGTTGCTCTTTGTCTCCCTTGTAACTCTTTTCCCCTCCTGATCTTAAGCCTATGTCCTTTACTTTCCAGCTCCTCTTCCCTGGGCAAAATATTTTCTCTATTCAACTCATGCATGGCGCTCACAATTTCATAAACCTCTATAAGTTATCCTCCGATGCTCCAGGGAAAAAAAATCTCCCAGCCTGTCCCTCCACTCCTCGCAATTCAAACCTTCCATCCCCTGTATAACCTTGAATTTTTTTCCACACTTCCCAAGTAAATAGTATCCAGAATTGCACTCAATGTTCCAACTTTAGCCGCACCAATCTCTTCCGCATTTGTAATGTAAAGTCCCAACTCCTGGATTCACTGAGAGAAATGGTTGGCTCTGGGAAACAGGAGGATAGATAACAAAATATAGTAAAAATAAGGAGAAAAGGCACAGAATCTGGTGTTTCATATCTCCAGTGATTCATATAATTTTGTCCAGCAGAATGATGCCCAAGCTCAGTGGTCACTGTTCCAACGGAAACAATCCCAGCCTTACTCACCCCGAAATGAAAATGTTAAATAATTTTATTATTCACAGACAACCAAACATATTTAGCACAAAGATACACATCCCATCTTTTTGTTACTCCCAAGTTAAAAATCAGAGGCAGCTCCATGGAATGGGCATCTCACACAGCAATTAAAAAATCACAACAGATAATAATCATTCAAAATAGAACCAATTAATTTCATTCCAGTTCTTTTGCCACTCGTAATCCAATTATACAAGTACAGCCAGTGCCAGTCACAGATGGATACTAGATCAGATATTCCATTCTGGTGAAAGTACTACAATCAGTAGAATTCTACACAGTCAGTTACATCCTGTAATGCTTGTTCGTGGATTGATATATCCCACTCTGGTTAGTAATCCACATGGAAAGTCTGACTTTATTGTTACGCCCATTAAATGTTATTTGAGAGAGACCACAGTCACTGATGTACAACTTTACCAGGATGTTGCCTGGTTTGGAGGGTATTGGCTATGAGGAGAGATTTAATGAACTGGGATTGTTCTTATTGAAAAGACGGAGGGAAGTTTATAAAATTACGAGAGGGTATAGAAAGGATGAGCCGCTGGAAGTTTTCCTCCCAGGGCAGAAATGACAATTACAAAAGGGCTCAAGTTCCAGATAAGGGGGAAAGGTTCAGTAAGATATGCAGGGACTTTTTTTATACAGAGGGTGGAGAGGACTTGGTGTGCACTGCACAGTGAGGTGGTTTTGACATTATGTTAGCAACATTTAAGACTCATCTTGACCGGCATATGGACAAATGGGAAAAAGAGGGATATAAGGTGTTGGTTTAAATAGGCCAACTTGATTGATGCAGGCGAGGTAGTGAGGGGGTATGTGAAGAGCCTTTTTCTGTGTTGAACTGCTCTCTGTTCTTGGTTTGGGTGAGCAATATTACACTAAATGCAAAATACATACATATATAACTTTTTCAGTGAATCAGTAATTACTTAGAGGTTTATTTTCAGTTGATGAAAATGATTAAAACTATAGAAATATTTCTGATCATGTATGCATATCTAGACCAATCACTTAAATCCCTCTATTCTGAGTTTGTTCATATTCCACCAAGATAGTTGTACATGTGGCCAATGTAACTGCCTCAAAAACTTCACTTGGCAGTGAATTTCAGGTCCATTTATTCATTTATTATTACTTGCCCAAAGAACAGAGAGCAGTACAAAACAGGAAAAGGCTCTTCATACACCCACCCCCACCTCGCCTGCACCAATCAAGTTGACCTATTTAAACCAACACCTTATAACCCTCTTTTCCTCATTTGTCCATATGCCAGTCAAGATGAGTCTTAAATATTGATACTGTAATGTCAAAACCATCTCACTGTGCAGTGCACACCAAGCCCCCACCACACTCTGTGTTCACCTGTTGCGTGGATAACATTGAGTAAAAGATCAGCACGGAACATTTTCAGTCACAGTTTACAATCAGAGAACCTCCCACATATTGATTGACACAACTTCCATAGTCAGAGTCACTTACCAGGAACACCAATAATCGCAATGATTGGGTAGAAGACCTTCTCAGTAATGTCAATTGGTCCCATAATTTTCGGTGTGAAGTAATGAGTCCCTTTGTGCTGTTCTCTGTATTAAACTCTGAACTTATGAAGTCCCAAAGCCTTTAATTTATAAATTGCACAACCTCAGGGATTCCGAAGTAGCTCATTTTACATATGTTCAAATATACAACATGCAGATTACGACATCGAGTTCAGTAATGGAAAACATTTATTTTTAGACTGGATTAATTCTTTCCAGACACTGGGATTACGTTGATCACATTCACCAATTAATAATCACTAGGAAGATGCTATCGACTCGACTGAATGCCTTGTTAGGCCATTTCAAAGGGTAGGGAATTGTCAACCAGATTGTGCTGACTCTGCAGTCACACGTAGGCCAGATTATAAAGGACGGCAGATTTCCTTCTCTAAAGGAAATTACTGAACCACAAGCATTTTCCAACAATCAACAATGGTTTCATGGTCAAACAATAATAACATAAAGCTGTCGCCTTCCCTAAATGACAAATGTGGAACAAATAGGCTTGTCGACGCTGCAAAGTCCTCCTCCCTAACAACTGGGTGGTCAAGAGACAAAAGTGGGAGACAGCTGTCTCAAAGATTAGCCAAACAACAGCATAACATAGTCATTCTTATGGGAAAATACCTTACAGGTAACACTCTAGAAAGAAAATGTTGTTATCATTCCTGGATATTTCTTGTCCTACTGGCAAGACAGACCCAGCCGATATGGTGATACGGAAGTTGGAAGCCAGTTGAGCTGGAAGTCCTTAACATTGACTCTGGACCCCAGGAGGTCTCATAGCTTCAGGTTAGACAATGGGCAAGAAACCTTCTTACCGGTTACCACGTGTTTCCCCCATTCAGCCTTTGAATCAGTACTCCTCCATGTTGAACAATACTTGCAGGAAGCACGCTTAGCGGGCACAAAATGTACTTGGGGATTCCAATATCTGCTACCATCTGGTTTGGCAGCAGCAATATCCATCGAGCTGGTCGGGTTCTCAAGAGCATACCTGCGTCTGTAGCAGTTGGTGAAGGAACAAACAAGAAGATAGAGGTTTATAAAATGTTGAGAGGAATAGATAGGGTGGATTCTCAGAGGCTATTTCCCCAAGCTGAAATGGTCACTACAAGAGGATACAGATTTAAGGTGCAGGGAAGCAAATACAAAGGAGATGTTAGGGGTAAGTTTTTCACTTAGAGGGTGGTGAGTGAATGGAATCGGCTGTCGTCGGAGGTGGTAGAGGCGAACTCGCTGGGGTCTTTTAAAAGACTTCTGGATGAGTATATGGGAACTAATGGGATAGGGGGTTATAGATAGGTCTGTGGCTTGGTAGGTTTAGAGGTGGTCGGCGCAACTCGTGGGCCGAAGGGCCTGTTTGTGTTGTAGACTTCAAACAGACCTACCATCTCAAGCCTGGGCATCCATGAGGCACCGTGGGCCATCAATAGCAATGGAATTGTACTCCAGCACAGTCAGCAAGCTCCTGGCCCCGGCGTATCCTCCTCCTAAACACTGTGCTACCGTGCTGCCCTATTTGCTTTTTGCTGGTGTCTTTTTCATTCCGAGATGGATGCCAGGAGGTCCCTCATGTCTCACTCATTTTTATTTGCTGATTTTTTAATGATTGATGTCACTGAATAGCTTTGTAGGCTGTTTCAGAGGGCTGTTGAGAGTAAACCAGATATCTGTGTCTGTGGTAGGATAGATCAGGTAAAGGTGGCAGATGTCCTTCCCTGAATTCTTTAGTGAACAAATTGGACTTTTCCAACAATCGGAAATGGTTCCATGATCATCACTCAACTCTTTATATTCTATATCGCATCTGTTATGATAGGATTCAAACCTGGGAATTGATATATTATCTTGTTTTAATCAATGCAAAGGAGAATCTTCCCATCCTGTCCCATGGCAGGCATCAAAAGACTCGGCCCAGACACATATTGTAGCCACTTCTAAAACACTAGTCTCACAAAATCTGAATTTCATTTCGGGCATATTGTTTAGGACAACACTCTAGCAATCAGATTCTGTGGATACTGGGTTTAATCTTCTTTTTCAGTTGAACTCCCTACATCAAGTCAAGCAACTCTGCAATCGTTCATATAATTTCACTGACTGCTTTAAGAATATAATTGCATTGGCCAATCTGTTTACAGCACTCAAGAGGAGACCGATTAGAAACCGGTTGGAAAGTTTATTTGGACCACGCAGAGAGAGACCTACCTGTCAGTTCCCCAAACTCTATATTGACGATGATGATACTTTTCAATGGCAGAAGGAGGGATGTGGGTCAAACGTGGGTAATTGGGTTTGATTAATGATTAAAAAATGGGGCGGCATGGACAAGTTGGGCTGAAGGGCCTGTTTCCATGCTGTGACTCTACGACTGTCAGTGCGAGGGACAGTTACCTTTTTTTCCCCAGCTTCCTTCAAAGTTTCTTTGGATCACGAGTCATTACCAGTTTTCATCTAATATGTTTACAAATGCTACAAGGTAATGATACATACAAACATAGTGGTGTCTCCATGTGCTTAAATAGAAACAGTGGACAGGTTTATTGAAATGATGTTAGCTGTACAGGGATATGACAAAGACAGAGACAGAGCCCGTAAAATAGCCAATGGCTTCATAGTATGCTCACATGACTGTCATCTCAAGAAAAGGGTACAGCTTTTACAATCACTAAAAGTATAATATCGGACCTTATCATTCAATCATTCCCTACATCTCATGGCATGGTGGTACTGCTGCTTCAAGGGACCTGAGTTCCATTTCCAGCTTAGGTCACTCTCTGTGTATGTTCTCTTCTTGTGTACATGGCTTTCCTCCAGATATTCCGGCTTCTTCCCACAGTCTGCAAGACGTGCTGGATAGGTGCATTGGCCAGATTTGGGCAGAGCAGGAGCCCATGCCACGCTGTGATACAACCAGAAATAATGCTTTCTATGGTGCATCTGTAAAAGTTGGTGAGAATCGGGGCTGACGTGTCAAATTTCCTTATTGTTATGAGAAAGTAGAGGCGTTGGTGGGGCTTTCTTAACTATAGTGTCGGCGTGGGAGGACCAGGACAGGTTGTTGGGTGATTTGGACGCCTAGAGCATGTAGCTCTCAACCCCATTGATGTAGACAGGGGCGTGTTCTCCACTGCGCTTCCTGAAGTCGATGACAATCTCCTTCATTTTATTGAGATTGAGGGAGAAATTATTGTTGCCGCATCAGTTTACCAGATTCTCTATCTCATTCCCGTTCTCTGTCTCAGCATTGTTTGAGATCCAACCGACTGCGGTGGTGTCATCAGGAAACGTGAAAATCGCTAGCAGCCTCTACTTAAATGGTCAGTTGTTAAATCTTGGACATCACAGAGGGACCGATTTCCATTCGCGAGTCTGTCCATACAAAAAAAAGCAAAATCCACAGAAGATTCACGGCGCCATTCAGATCGTATAAACCAGAAAGGCTGGTATATTTTGGCATGGTACAAATGATGTCACACTGATTTCACTGAGTGTGTTCATGTTGCAAGGAATTATTGCAACATCTATACCACCAAAGGGATAACATTTCTTAGGGTCAGGATTCCTAATATATTCCAAAGCCTTGCACAAATTATTTCTTACAGTTTCTATACAATTTCTATTGTTGTTTTCCTCATGTTCTACTAATTCCCTGACAGTTTCCTCGCACTTTTGTTGTCTATCCCATGGATTTGTTTACTAAAACCTCCTGCAGAGATCAGAGAGGACAGAGAATTGACTCGTATTTATATTTATAATACATGTTCAGGTTTATGTCTATACTCATGCCAACAAATCACTTGTAGAACTTCTTTAAAATGATATAAGCAAATCTATCTTAATTTATTTGTGACCTAGATACCACCTTTGTGATTAAACTGGCCAGGCTCTCTCCGCAGGCTCAAACCATGGTTTTGGGACATCGAATTCAGCATCCTCCATGTAACAAATGTTAGTTTCAAATCATTGCTGCTTTCTGGCTGGATCTTCTCTGCCTCTCTGCTGCCCACACAAAGCCTTCAATGAGGTTGGTTTTCATGTGTTTCTTATCGTCAATATATTAATGATGCCACCAACACTACCAGCTGATCATCCTCAGTGGCACAGAGTTTATGTATTGCTTTCCATATATGGTAAGAGGTATTCCGCTGGGTCTGGTCAATGCTGATCTACACAGTAAAAAGTCTCACAACCAGGTTAAAGTCCAACTAGTTTATTTGATAGTAAACCCACAAGCTTTCGGAAACGCTTTTCCTTCAGGTGTGTGGAAGGTTCTGATCAGAGAAGGGCATATAAAGGCACACATTCGCATTCTAATCAGTATTCTGTAAACTGTGTGTGTCTTTACATGCCCTTCTCTGATCAGAACCTTCCACACACCTGCCGAAGGAGCAGCGTTTCCGAAAGCTTGTGGGTTTACTATCAAATAAACTGGTTGGACTTTAACCTGGTGTTGTGAGATTTCTTACTGTATTTACCTCAGTCCAATGTCGGCATCTCCACATCAATACTGGTTTACTTATCCACAAGCTATGTGCATTGCTAGCTGGACAGAATTTATTGTCCATCCCTTATCAAATGTTATCCCTTTGGTGGTATAGATGTTGCAATAATTCCATGCAACATGAACACACTCAGTGAAATCAGTGTGACATCATTTATACTGTGCCAAAATATACCAGCCTTTCCAGTTTAAATGATCTGAATTTAGAGGGCAATTGAGAGTCAATCACATTGCTATTACTCTGGGGTCACATATATGACAGAACAGGTAAGGACACCTAATATCCTTCCCTGAAGGACATTAGCAAACCATATGTTTTATCCCAACAATCGACAATTGCTCCATGGTCAACAGCAGATTTTTAATTCCAGATTGTTTTATTGGATTCAAATTCCACACCATCAGCCATGGTGGGATTCGAACTTGTGTCCCCAACACATTAGCTGAGTTTCTGGATTTACAGTCTAGTGATAATTCCGCAAGGCCTTCCCCTCTGCTGAATGTGATATAAGATGTGTTTGAAAGATTTCCACTGAATCTCGATGTTCAGTGACTACACCTTATGTTGATGTACACGGATCCCAATTCTTTTGTGAGAATGTTTTTTTTTAACACTCGTTTGAGTGTGTTAACCCACAGTGTCAGCACAAACTCAGGCTTTGACAGGGGTCACTGGCTGCAAAGAGAGGGAGATCAGAATTTGACAACAGTTGATTGTAATCTTACAAGAATGGGAGAACAGGAGGACCATAGATTGGAACTCCACAACAACAGAGCAGAATCTAGGGACAATTGATTGGAATCATACAGCAATGGTTAGGAGATGATCAGATTACCGTCCTGGATCCACTATAATTTTCCTATCGCCACAACAGGTCCATAGCAGAAGCCACTCTCTAGCCCTGCTCTCAAGACATAGTTAACAAGATATACCTATGTCAAACTTCTATTTATTGACTACAGCTCAGCCTTTAATGCAATTGTTCCTACGGATCTCATCTCCAAACTCCGTGGCCTTGGCCTCGGCACCTCCCGCCAGACAGGATCCTGAACTTCCTAACTCATAGACCACAATCATTAAGGATCAGAAGCAACACCCCTTCCACGATTATCCTGGTGCCCCACAAGGCTGTCTTCTTAACTCTCCTACTATATTCCTTATAAACCTATCGCAGGGAGGCCAAATACCTTTCCAATTCAATTTTCAGCTTTGCTTACAGTGGCACTGTAGTGGGTTCGATCTCAAACAATGACGAGGCAGAGTACAAGAATGAGATAGAGAATTTGGTGAACAGATGCGGCAACAATAATCTCTCCCTTAGTGTCAAAAGAAAGAAGGAGAGTGTGATCGACTTCAGGAAGAGCAAAGGAGAATATGTCCCTGTCTACCATCAATGAGGGTGAAGTAGAAAGGGTGAAGATTTGTAGGTGTCTGGATCACCAACAACCTGCCCTGGTCCTCCCATGCTGATTAAGAAATATAATTAAGAATTATATTAAATATAATTAAGAATTAAGAAACATAATTAAGAAGCCAATACCTCTACTTTCTTTGAAAATGAAGCAAATTTGGCAGGTCATACCTTTTGCAAAGAGAGTTCAAAGCGGTGTTTTTTTATGTAATATCTTTCTCGTCTGGTTTATTTTCTGCTTTTCTTGTTCCTGATTTTTTTTTGGGGGGTGGTTTATCCCATTGCTAATGCTGGAAAGCACACATGACGATATTAGTCACCCAACTATTTGCCCCTCTCCTCTTCACTTAGCCTGCTGTTGGGGAAACCTTCAGATTCCGCTGATATTTGAACTTGGTAGCTTTTTGCCTTCCTACCAAGCTCTCTATACTCAGTCTTCAGGGCCTCCTCACTCTTCCTTCATTGGTACCGATGTGTACCATGGCATCTGGCTGTTCACCCTCCCACTTCAGAATGTAGTGTACGTGATCAGAGACATCCCTGATCCTAGCACCTGAAACCATGCAGGAATCTCTGTCACAACCACAGAACCTCTATCTTTACGGAGGTCTATCTGGCTCAATTCACCCATGCCTTGTTGGACACGTGGCTAGAGAGGATGATTCTCTTTCAGTAGGGAAGGGAGAAAACTGTTCTTCATCCTAGAGGTGCAATACAAGCTCTGTGACAAGGTCCCCATTCAGGGTCTAATCTCAGGGCCTTCTGGATGCCTTTTGCATTTCCTTCACTCTCAAGTTGTGTCTGTATTGAAGTGGATGCTCTTAATGGTTAACTCAATGGCTGCAGTAGTCAAATTACTTCATTTCATTGTGTCTCTTTGTGTGTTTTCTGCTCTCTCTGCTTCTCCTATCGTTCTCCTTTGAACGTTAGTTATTAGGGAGAGGGCAGAGACAGAGAGATAGAGGGGAAGGGAGTTAAGAGAGAGATAGCAAAGCATAGGCAGAAGGTACTGAGAGAAGAGATGCGGTGTGTGTGTGTGTGTGTGTGTGTGTGTATATATGTGTGTGTGTGTGTGTGTGTGTGTGTGTGTGTGTGTTTGACGAGAGTGGAGGGTTTGGAATTTTTCTGCAGAGCAGTCACAGCATTGTTTGCCGGTCTATACATTCACTGAGAACCTCGTAGGATGTGGATTTGTGAAGGGTTTGTGTAACTGAGGGTGAGTCTGTGATGTTGCCTTTCGAAAGATATTTCCACCCCTCAGATTTTATTCATGCTTGCAACATTTTGTTTTGTATCAGGCTGCCACCATATTGCAGACAGCGTGTGGGATCTTGCTGTGCAGGATTTCTAAATCGGCATGACACTGCTTAACATGAAAATTAGCTTTCATCCAATTGTACATCAGACAGGAAGCTGGGTGCTGAAATGAAAGCTGATGCACTAAAGTTGCATTCTCCAATAATGCTGATAGTTTTCGACACTGCAGTGAGTTGAGAAGTTAAAGCAATGTGCAGGAAACAATCAGAATGGTGTTTTTGTAAACTGACTATCGACTGTGATAAAGAGAGAGAGAGAGAAAGAGTGGTGGAGAGACTGTGGGAAATATAGATGTGGGTTTGTTCGTTAAAAGAGGCAAAGATCCTGCAGTGTTCTCCAGCGTGATCCTTCCTGGACAAGCCTTCAGCATCTTGCTCTGCAGTTCAATTCTTAAAACATTCCAATGTTTCCGAAGTCTGGGTGTGAAAGGTTGATTGTTTGTGCTGTAGTTTTTTTATGTTCTATGTTCTAAACACCATGTTTGACCACACAGCATATCATTATATCAAATGCTCAGACCTAAATGTACCAAAGAGAACATTTCTATCCAGAGTCACACGGAGACGGGCACAGAGCAGGAATATGACAGATTTCAAACAGCACAAATCCCAGAGTGAGCAGATAGCATGGGACCAGCAAAGTGAAGGAGGGGGAAGTGGGGCATTATCACAATTAATGTCTTGTGCAGCTCTGCAAAGCACTGGGGATTGAGAAGGGTGGCTGACATTATATTTTTCTGAGCCTTGTTTTCCATCCTGGGGGTCCCAGAAGTTTAATGCAGCCTCCATCATTAGATCTCAATTCAAGGCCTAATCTCGGGAACTCTTGAATTTGATGAATGCCTGAACAGTGCTTTTTTTTAAGTGGCTGAATTCAAAGGTGCAAGAAAATGTGCAACTGCCACTTTAGGATGGAACTGCGGATTTTCCATAGAACATTACAGCACAAAAACAGGCCTTTTGGCCCTTCTTGTCTGTGCTGAACCATTTTTCTGCCCAGTGCCACTGACCTGCAACTGAACCATATCCCTCCACACCCCTCTCATCCATGAGCCCGTCCAAGCTTTTCTTAAATGTTAAAAGTGAGGCAGCGTTTACCACTTTATCCGGCAGCTCATTCCACACTCCCACCACTCTCTGCATGAAGAAGCCCACCTCCCCTCCAATATTCCCTTTAAACTTTCCCCCTTTCACCCTTAACCCATGTCCTCTAGTTTTTTTCTCCCCCTAGCCTCAGCGGAAAAAGCCTGCTTGCATTCACTCTATCTATACCCATCAAAATCTTATCTATCTCTTTCAAATCTCCCCTCATTCTTCTATGCCCCAGGGAATAAAGTCCTAACCTATTCAATCTCTCTCTGTAACTCAGCTTCTCAAGTCCTGGCAACATTCTTGTGAAACTTCTCTGCACTCTTTCAACCTTATTTACATCCTTCCTGTAACTAGGTGACCAAAACTGTACACAATACTCAAAGTTCGGCCTCACCAATGCCTTATATAATACCCTTCCTCCTCTCCCTTTCTCCCTCTTCTTCCTTCTCACTTTCCCCTCTTTCATCGCGAGCTTTATAAAATGACACACAAAAAATCATTATACCAAAGGGTCAGACAGAAAATTATCACAGGGTGAATTTAGGGCCAAATTCATCCTGAAAGAGAGCAACAGAGCAGATATTGAGAAAGATAATCAAGAGCAGGAAAGGCAGAAGAAGAGATGTGGTATTAGATTGATACAGATCCGGGGTGGATATTGAAAGAACCAGAGAGGTGGGAGTAGTGCCTGAAAGAAATGAGAATTTCATTGCTGATATTCTGTGCCAGAACAGCATCAATCCTGAAGTATGCAGACAGGAATATAAGTCAGTGTGAAGTGCATGGGGGAAGAGGGAGATTGTCCCTATTATTATACTTTTGCAATGATCCAGAAACACAGCTGGAGGCAGCAGGGTATACACTGAGAGACAGACTCAGACTCTGACACAGAATGGGTGGTTTCCAAATTTTATTCACTGACCAGCCTCTGGAGTAATGGCGCACCTCCCCCCCCCCCCCCCACCCCCCTCTGCCCCAGCCACGTCTGCTCAGCCCTCACCAGAATGCTGTGGCGCATTTAATAAATGAAGATTAGACCGTTCCAGAGGAAATAACATCTACATTTTATTTGAAATCTGTTCCCACCTCATCGAGTTTCATCATGGGTTTTCCCCTCACGGCAGTGAGATGATAAATTTCAGTGAGTGAGTGGAGTCCTGGGATCCTGCTATGTCAGTTCATAGCTCAATAATTGATGCTTTGCTTTAATCAATTTCCATTGTCTTTTTTCTGTCTCCGGGCAATAGTTAATTGGAAATATTGGCGATGCAAAGAGAGAATCGAAGAACAAAGAACCAAACATCATGGAAATCAGTTTGCCACGAGGAATCTTTGGAAAAAGATGTCCTGAGTGGAAAATATTAATAAATGTCAATGTGCCTTTGCCATTTGGTTTTTATACAGAAACAATAGAATTGTGGGGATATTCTACAGAGGGCTTCACACGAGACACAAGGAGTAACAGCTGGGATACACAGATGACTTGGGGCTGAGGGGGATATTTGAAAGTAAAGGGAGTATTTAATGTTTTAGACAGAGAGAGTGGGGCAATGGATGAAGATTAGGAGTAAATAAGGCACAGGGGATGGATGGGAGAGATTTGGGCAAGATGCCGGCATATTAATACAAGGGGCTGCCCAGAGCCAGGGCAATGCATTGAATAAAACATGATGTTTAAAACGGGCCGAATTTAAGAATCCAGCTACACAGGAGGATCTGATTGGGCGGGATGGGAGGGATCAACAGGGGTTCTCTATTTAGTGGGGGAAGGAATTCAACAGTTGGGGGTCGTTGCCCAAAGCAAAGGTGATTTGTCATGAGTTGTTCACAGAGATGATTGTAAAAGGAACACGAGGTTGAATGGGGGGAGTTGGATAGACAGAATTATCCAGTATTTGGAGTTAAAAAAGAGAGAGTCCGATGGAGAGATGGCTAATGTGTCCAAAGGCACAGAGAGGGTGAAGCTGGGCTGATAACTGGGGAATGGGAGACTCTTGGAGGTAGCTATGGGGGCAAGGGAGGCGAGCAATTTCGGAGGGAGGGAGGCAGACATCAGAGAGACAGAAGCAGAGAGAAGAGGGAAGAGACAAAGGGAGAGGGAGAAAGAGGGACAGAGAGAAACAAAGAGTGGGGCAGGGCCAAGGAGACACCAAGAGAAAGAAAGATCCAGAGAAAGAGAGATCGAGATAGAGAGATGAAAAACAAGATCCAATAAAGCCTGGTCAAAATGGTGGATTATGCACATAGAGAAAGCGAGAAAATTGAAAAGAGGAAACTAAATTGAAGGAAAGAAATGCAGACAGATCTGGAAAATTGAGAGAATGATGGGCATGAGAGGGAGAAATGGATAACGTTCATATTGACCATTTCATGCTCTCTCTCTCAATGGTCTCTCTCACTTTCTATCCCCTCTCCAATGAGGAAGAAGCAGATTCTGTGGGGTTTTGCTGGTTAATGATGATTTAAAAGCTGTGATTTAAAGAGCTATAATCTCTCAGACAAAGTGTGATGGGAAAGGGAGAGAACAGTGGATTCCTAGACTTTTCATATGCCCATGGTTTCCGTGAGAGTCCAACCAGTGTTCCAGCTCTCCACATCTAAACAGTGCAGGGATGTAATTCACCAACATCTGTGTGCCTTGGGGAGGAGGGAGGAGGGGGGATGGTGGTGGTATTTGCATTGTCAACACCAGTTAGACGTTTAGCCCAGGTTATCTTCCTGTCTCCCTTTTGCAGCCCAACTCTACACATGCTCAATAATGGAAACAACTTGGAAAGAAAGGTTTGAAATATACCATCAGCCATGGAGAGAGAGAACAGAAGCCGATAGATAGATAGAGAGAGAGAGAGAGGGAGAGAGATAGATAGACAAATAGAGAGAGATAGATAAATAGAGATAGAGAGATAACGAGAGATAGGTAGATCGATAGAGATAGATAGATAGAAATAGATAGGTGGATAGAGAGAGATAGATAGATGGATAGAGAGAGATAGATAGATAGAGAGAGAGATAGATAGAGAGAGAGATAGATAGAGAGAGAGATAAATAGATGGAGAGATAGATAGACAGACAGATAGATAGATAGATAGAGATAGATAGAGAGATATTTTAATGTGGACCATCAATTGTACGTGTTTATCCTGGACTAAATTAGATAGATGTTTGGATCATTTTCTGATTTTCACTTTTTTTTCTGTACGTTTCAATCTGAAATACATTGTTATAATGTTACTTGTAACTGCATTTAGAATTCGCCTGCTGACATAATAGCTAACTTTGTGTTGTATGTATGCTTATTGCATAACGACTGACCAGAGATCAGAGGTGGAAAACCTCTAAACATTCTGAGAATTAATAATGCGGTGGAGGAGGGGAGGGAGAGAATGAAAGTGGAGATCAGTTCAATGCGGTGCACCTTTACCAAGCATTTCTGCAGATAGTGATGGACAGTGCAGTTCGGATAAATGGAACACAGTTTTGCCAAGCATCTTTGCAGCGAGACACAAGGAATTTGAGTTCAGTTCAGAAAGTGCAGCCTGCAGTTGGCAGGGGCGACTGTCTTTCAATGAGCAACACCTTCGGAATTCTTGAGCTGGTTGTTCTTCGGTAGGAAGTTTTCCATGATTAGCTGCGGCAGCACTTGATCTGTGTTTGCAGGATCAGCTATCCATCAAAGTGCAGAGACAATTGATTAATGGGCACCGTTGTCAGTCATTATGCAATGCTGTTGACTCGCTGAGGTGGTCACTGAGCAGTCCTGGTCCATAATTGGCAGAAATGGTCAATTAGTAATCTCAGAAGGGATGAGGTAGTCGGTCAGTTTTGAGTGGTGATCTCTGAGTGGCAGAGGTGGTCAATTAGCGATCTTTTTTTTTGATTGTCAGAGATGGTCCCCGTTCTCTCATTGGGTGGCACTGTCACTTAGCACTCCCGATCTATGATTAGCTGAGAGGATCAGTTATTAATTCCAGCCTCTGATTTGTTCTCACTCATATTTTTGCATTATTTAATTTATTAACTGGTGAAACTACATATTTCACCAGCAATTTGATCTGCTCCCTGAACTTGGATTGAGTCACTGCGTAAATAAATGTGTTTGTGCAGCAATTTATTGCCAGCAGCATAACTCCAACTTTCTGAAATACATATTCAGGAAGAGTGAGATAAACTAATCCTTTCACTTTAGAGTAGAGGAAATAAATAACGTACACTGACCAGAGAAGAATGAAAGTTCCAGATATGCTGAAGAGTAAAATTATTGACTTCCTTCTGCTCTCCATCTCAGGGTCACTGCAATTCTCTCCCTTGCTCTGAGCTCTCAGTCCCTCCCGGACTCGACTGCTCACTAAAATGTGACTGACTGTCAGAGCATTGATCAATAGGATTAAACTGAATGGCAGCAATGGGGTTAAAACACGGTCAAACCAGTTAAATGCAACCCAAATGGGATCTGTAAAAATGCTTGGCCTCGTCCGACAGAACCAAGGGACTTTGTCGATTATAATTGAAGGCTCATACGCAAAGTACTGTGGAATGTTTTTTGCACAGAACAGGATGCCAGTTGTTGACAGAATCACAGTGGCAGTTTTCCCGGTGCAGTATTTAATTTTCAGTTTCCGGCAGCGAATGGTCACGAATCGATCAAAGGAGAAAGTGACGGTGAACCAGACGGAGCAATCTCTTGATGCAGCTGCCAGAATACCTGTTGCACTGCACAAAGGTGTGAGGTCCAGGAAGTTCCAGGGAAAATAATAATTATTTATGAGGTTGAGAATGGGTTCCAAGGTAATGAACAGTAGGTCTGCTGCCGCCATGGCTACCAGGTAGCGAGTGGTGCAGGTGGAGAGGCCACACTTTCCCCGACTCAGGATCACAATTCCCAGTAAATTAACTGTCAGAGAAAAAAGGAAACAGCCGGAAAGTTACTGAATAAACATTCTCTGTGACTCACCAGGCAGTAAGGAGAGGATTTCATTATCAATCAAACAGGCAGGAGTTGCCTTGGAAGTGGTGGTGTTTGAAGACTGAGAAGTATCAATGTAACACTGCTTGTTAAAAGCGAGGGGTGGGGACCAAAACAGCTGAATTATACATCTCTCACTTCAATAGAAGTCATCTGCAAATTTTGATAACTCCAAGATATCTGAGAGAGGTTGGATTTCTCATCTTTCTCATTTTTGCCAGCTTAATTTAGACTGATCGGGTTTGCCAATTAGACACAAACTCAGCAGAAATATACGAGAGTTTGACAATATAAACTTTCATCTCTTCCTGCAATCAATTATCAGAACCCACGCCAGATTGGAGTCTTCCCTGGAATAGACCCTGGAATTGCATTCCACCTACATGTTTTTTTCTCTACCACACTCAAAATTTCTTTCCCATTCTGTCTTTACCAACACACCCCCCCCAACCCCAGTACACTCGTTAAAAACAATAGCTTGTTGACTGCAATGTGCTTGTGAAGGTCGTGAAATTTAAAACCTTAAAGCTGAAAGATAGAACATTGATTAGCAATTTCTGCAAGGAACTGGGGGACATTCAGCCTCGGTGCCTGTGGGATGTTACTGTCTGTAACAAAACAGAGAGAGAGAGAGAGAGAGATAGCAATTAACAAAACTTCCAAACTAAATTTTGACACTGCCATCATTATTTGGATATTCCTGCTCACAGGTTACCTGCAGAATTCCCCGAGTTAACAACGATGAGATAAATTTAAAGGTTACCACATCAACAGCAAACCACTGTTGATGGTCTGGATTTGAAGTTATTGTTAATTGGTGTAATTGTGGAATAACTCTTGTGGCTGAAACAGAGGCATAAATATGGAATGAAATACAACTTGTCCCATTTGAATTCAGTGTCCGTTTGTGAGTTGCTGCCCATCTGTCTCCCTCCCTGTCTGTTTGTATCTTCATGTTCTGGTTTGTGAGAGAGGCATAGAGAGAGGGGTGGGGGAAGCGAAAGAATAAGAGGGAAACTTGGGAGAGAGTAAGGCAAGTACGGATGGGAAAGGAAGGACAGTGTCAGGGAAACATGGAGAAAGATTGCCATACAGAATGGATTGGACGTGGAGCCAAAAGACACAATATCCTGCATTGAATGTCCCCTGTGTGCAGTCATCTCTCAGGTCTGCTCTCACATCTTTCCTGAAAGTTCATTTGCTCCAATCCTGAGACAGTCAGTTTTAAAATGCCTCGTGAGGGAATGAAGTAGGTCTTCTCAGCTGGAGTTTCATTCCTTTGTCTGCTGGGAGAGCAGCGGTAGGCGTGTGATAGTGATCACTATGGGCTCCTGCTGTGCATCAAAAACTAGCAGATTTTCTAAACTGAAAATGGTAAACCTAAATGGTGCAGTTACTGTAAAGGAGGGTCTGGAAGGGGGTGTTGGAATTTAAAATCCTGACATTAGTAAAGGCTTATTCACAATCCGAGAAACGTGTTTGTGTTTATAAATGGGGTGGTGCGATTTGGACGATTTTTTTGGCTGGGGTGAGGGGAAGGCGGGTGTTGGGGTGGTGGTAAGTTTGTGATTCAATGTCTCTGATTCTGTCTAATTTGGTGGAATTCTCTGAGAACATTATATCTGCAGTAGACAATGAGGAACCCGTAGATGTGTTGTATCTGGACTTTCAAAGGCGTTTCACAAGGTGCCACACCAAAACTTGCTACGTAAGATAAATTTGCATGGTGTTACAGGTAAGGTATTAGCGTGGATAGAAGATTAGTTCACTAACAGAAAGCAAAGAGGTAAATCGGTGTTTGTCTGGTTGGCGATCAGTGACTAGTGGTGTGCCTCAGGGGTCAGTATTTGGACTGCAATTGTTTACGATCTACATCGATGATTTGGAGTTGTGGACCAAGAGTAGTGTGTCAAAATTCACAGATGACACCAAGATCATCTGTGTCATGCAGATGCTGAGAAGATGCTGTAAGTCTGAAAAGGGATATAGATAGCCTACATGGGTGGGCTAGGGTCTGGCAGATGGAGTACAATGTTATTAAATGTGAGGTCCTCCATTTTGGTAGGAATTACAGCTAAATGGACTATTATTTAAATGGTAAAAAATTGCAGCACGCTGCTGTGCAGAGGGACCTGGGTGTCCCTGTGCAAGAATCACAAGGAGTTGATTTGCTGCATGTAATTAAAAAGGCAGATGAAATTTTGTCCTTCTGTACTGTGTACAGTTTTGGTCTCCTTACTTGAGGAAGGATATACTGGCACTGGAGGGGGTGCAGAGGAGATTCACTCGGTTGATTCCGGAGGTGAGAGGGTTGGTTTATGAGGAGAGACGGAGTAGACTGGGGCTATACTCATTGGAATTCAGGAGAATGAAGACTGATCTTGGCGAAACATATAAGCTTATTAAGGGAATAGATAAGATAGAGGCAGGGAAGTTTTTCCTCTGGTGGGTGAAACTAAAACTAGGGGACATGGTCTCAAAATAAGGGGGAGTAGATTTAGGACTGAGTTGAGGAGGATCTTGTTCACACAGAGGGTTGTGAATCTGTTGAATTCCCGAGGTAGTTGAGGCTACCTTGTTGGATGTTTTTAAAGGATAGATACATTTTTGAAGAGGTAAGGGTTACGGTGAGCGGGTGGGTAAGTGGAGCTGAGTCCATGAAAAGATCAACCATGATTTTATTGTATGGTGGAGTAGGCTCCAGGGATCAGGTGGCCAACTCCTGCTCCTAGTTGCTATATTCTTATGTACTTAATGTGAATTGATGCACTTTGGAGGATTACATTTATGTGAGTTACACCGTAAATAGTTCGGGCCTAAGAACATTGTCATCTGGGGGGGTCTTGGCAGAAAGGTCCATAGTTCCCTAAAAGTGGTAACATAGATAGCCAAGGTGATTAGGAAAGCATATAGCATGGTTGCCTTTATCAGCTGGGACATTACATACAAGCATTGGCAAATCATGTTTTAACTCTACTTAATGTTGGTTAGGCTGCATTTGCATGCATTTATGGTCACCACACTACCAGACAGAGGTCGAAGGTATGGAAAGAATTCGACGAATATTCACCAGGATGTTGCCTGTTATGGAGTGTGTTGGCTCTCAGGAGAAGTCGAATAAACTCGGATTGTTTTCACTGAAAAGACATAGACTGAGGAGAGACCTGATAGAGATCTACAACATCATGTGAGACATAGGCAGGGTGGAAATTCAGAAGGTTTTCTTTCTCCCTAGGGAGGAAATGACAATTGCAACGTGGCACAGTTTCAGTGTGAGTGGAGGAAAGTTTAAGGGAGATGTGGTGGGGGTGTGAGGAGTTTCACACAGAGACTGGTGGCAGAGGAGGTGATGGAAGGAGGAATATTAGTAGCATTCAAGAGGGATCTGGATGGATATATGAATAGGGAGGGAACAATTTTTAAAACATAGAACATAGAACACTACAGCACAAACAGGCCCTTCGGCCCACAAGTTATGCCGATCATATCCATACCTACCAGGCCATTGAACTATCTGTAACTCTCAATCCCATGTACTCATCCAGAAGTCTTTTAAAAGCCCCCAGCAAGTTTGCCTCCACCATCACCAACGGCAACTGATTCCGCTCACTCACCACCCTCTGAGTGAAAAACTTACCCCTAACATCTCCTCTGTACTTGCCCCCCAGCACCTTAAACCTGTGTCCTCCCGTAGTAACCATTTCAGCCCTGGGAAATAGCCTCCGAGAATCCACCCTAGCTATTCCTCTCAACATCTTATAAACCTCTATCAGGTCGCCTCTCAACTTTCATCTCTCCAGGGAGAAGAGACCTAGCTCCCTCAACCTTTCTTCATAAGGCATGCCCCCCCAATCCAGGCAGCATCCTTGTAAATCTCCTCTGCATCTTCTCAATAACTTCCAAGTCCCTCCTGTAGTGAGGCAACCAGAACTGCACACAGTACTCTAAGTGGGGTTTGACAAGGGTCAAGGGTTTTCCTCAAAACTCTGCTAAAGCCCTGTTTCCTTATCTGAGATATATGTACACTGGATATTGCCCTCTCTGCTCAGGGCAAAAAAAAAATGTTTTCCTTAACTATCCTATGTATGTCCCTTAGAATTTTGCACTTCTCTATATCGTCCATGCTCAGTGCTCACTGTACTAAACAACTGTGTATAATGATCCTGTCTTAATTGTAGCAATGCTCCAGTCTCGCCTACATACTGGTGAAATCTTGATTAGTTCTCACTGGAATGAAGGAGGTTGAAGGACAATCTGATAGAAGTCTACAAGATTATGAGAGTCACGGACAGAGTGGATAGTCAGCAGATTCTTCTCAGGGTGGAAGAGTCAATTACCGGGGGTTCAGGTCTAAGGTGCGAGGGGCAAGATTTAAACGAGATGTACGAGGCAGATTTTTTTACACAGAGGGTAGTGGGTGCCTCAAATTCGTTGCCAGGGAAGGTAGTGGAAGCGGATAACGTACTGACTTTTAAGGGGCGTCTTGACAAAAACATGTATAGGTTGGGAATAGAGGGGTATGATCCCTGGAAGGGTAGGGGGTTCAGTTGGGCAGCATGCTCTGTGCAGGTTTGGAGGGCTGAAGACCTGTGCTGTAATTTTCTTTGTTCTCAATTGCACTCTGGTTCGTGATCCCACACATCAATTTTGATTTCATTCTTACTCTCACTAATTGTTATTTCGGATAGATGGTCTTCAAATGGAAGAACACACAAAATTCCAATAAACACAATAGCTCAATTGATGATCAGTGAATCTATGAGTTACATGCAAACCTTTACTGTCAGCTGATTAAATGGAATAAGAACATGGATATATTTCAAGCCACTTAATTTCAATGAATTAGCCTTTCAGGTGGTAATTGTGAGCAGGAGGTCAACATGGAAGAAAGTTTAATCCTAGTTTCAAATACAAGAGAGTCACTCACACAAACTTTTAGACAACTTCAATGCTTGTAGTCGCTTACCAGGCACACTAATAATAGCAAGGATTGGGTAGAATATTTTCTCAGCTACGTCAACTTGTTCAGGCATTCTCAGTGTGCAGTGATGCGTCGCTTGGTGTTGCTTGCAGTCTCTCTGGCTTAAGCTCCAAGCTTACCCATTTCATTAAGCTTTAATTTATACACTGTAGAATCATCTCAGAGATTTCAATGTAGCAATGTCAATTAAATTTTTTTTAAAAAAAGTATTTGAACAAACAGATTACGACACTGAATGCAGTGATGAAAATATTATTTTTTTGGATTGAGTTGTAAACACTGGACAATGCTGATTACAGCTCATAATATGCCACACACTCAAAAACCATCAATTCCTGCTCTCCGCCAAAGGTATTTTCCGCCAATTTTTTTTTCAATGACCTGTGACCATTCAGTAATTAAGTTCCAATTGTTAGCATGTTTGTCTCAGGCTGTTTCTACTTCACTCTGGGTGTGTAATCCACCCATTACCGTGATCATTCTGTAAATGGCCTCAGTGGGTTATGAGTGAGTGTAAGTCGCAAAATTCAGTGAATTGATTATGTCAAATGAATTAATGTCCAAAGAAAAAAATGATTCCACTCCTGAATCTAATGCAGCTTCCCAAACCGAGAAAACGTTTTGCAGCAATGGGTTACCTCAGAAAATTCAAATCCTTTCGCAGGAATAAAGGCATCATCCCATGGAATAGTTAAAAAAAATGGGAGTGGCATGGTGGCACTGTTGGTTAGCACTGTTGCTTCACAGCTCCAGGGTCCTGAGTTCGATTCCTGGCTCAAGTCACTGTCTGTGTGGAGTTTGCACATTCTCCTCGTGTCTGCGTGGGTTTCCTCTGGGTGCTCCAGTTTCCTCCCACAGTCCAAAGATGTGCAGGTTAGGTTGATTGGCCATGCTAAGAAATTGCCTCTTAGTGTCTAGGGATGCGTAGGTTAGAGGGATTAGTGGGTAAAATATGTAGGGATATGGGGGTAGGGGCTGGGTGTGATTGTGTTTGGTGCAGATTTGATGGGCTGAAGGGCCTCTTTCTGCACTGTAGTGTTTTATGATCTAATGCATAGTGACCAGCTGATGCGAGCCATTATTTACTACTTAGCCTTCAACTGGAAGAGAGAGAAAATGCGAGAGAGAGAAATTGAATAGAGAGAGAGAGGATAGGCATAGAAGGGAGAAAGAGATAGAGGAAGCAAGAGAACAGAAGTACATTTGTGCTTGCATGCTTGTGGGGTGGCAGATAGGAGAGATAGATAGAGAGGGAGGGAGAAAGAGGGAGAGTTAGTGGAAGACTGAGATATGGTATCTATGTGGAGTGCTGCATAAAGAGGATGGAGGGAAGGAATGTTGTATTATACAAAGAAGAGGCGATTGGTCATGAAAATAGAACGGTGTATCAGACTAAGGTCAAGAAGATAATCTTCAACACTCCAACTAAACAGAAGATGAAATTGGCAGATCTTGGAGGAAAAGGCAGGGCCAAGTAGAAACTGAAAAGATAGATAGTGTGAATCTTTTAATGGGGTGGGGAATGCTCTTACAATCTCAGCCTTATGTGGCTAAACGTTCTCAGTTATTGCAATCTAGGTCTTGTATGTGTAAACTCAACACTCGCCATCCCTGATCCTGTGGGGTGACAGTTCTTTGAATACATATCTTATTCTCTCATTAAGTTGCCACATGTTGTCAGTTACCAGCATCTGCGAACCATCATTTGCAGAAAGCTTACAGTTTAAACCAAATGCAATCGAGGTTATTTCGGAAATGAACAAGCTCATTTCCGAGACGGAGATGCAGATATAAAGCCAGTGAGGCAAAGGAACAAGATGAAGTTATGGTGTGCATGATTCAGAGACGCACACACACGAAATTTGTTGTGCATGACTCAGGGACACACACACATCAACAAATTGGATGAGGACATTAAATGACCAGGGTTGCTGCCGTGAAATTCGTAACTGGAAAAAAAAGTTAACGCTAAAACATTGTGTGATTTGAAGGTGGATTTAGATGGAACTTTTGGGACTAAAAGGTACAAGGGATATGGGGGAATCAGGGCATTGAGTTTGATGATCAGTCATCATTATAATGAATGTTGCACTAGCTTCAAAAGGGCTGAATGACTTAACCCATATTTTGTTCCCTATGTATATTTCTAACTTGGAAGGAAGGTAGTGGTGAGAAGGGTGATAACAGGCTTCAAGGTGATTGAAGCAGATTGAGTGAGTGGACAAAAGTAGGAGTTGCAGGGTAACATGGATAATCATGAATTTACCCATTTAAGGTCGAAAGAAGAACAGAATGGCAAAATATTATTTAAACGGTGATGGTATTATTTTAGGAAGTTCAGAACTCAATCCAAAGAAGCAAAGTGTGAGATTATAAACGCGAAATTATTAGCTCATTATTGAATTCTCAAACATCCAGATGTATATTCTGAAACTGAAGAATGACACACACCTCCAATTCTGGGAATCACTGGTACCGCGTGTTACAATCTTTCTATCTCCTTCGGGTTAATTGAGTTATAGAATAGAACATAGAACATTACAGCACAGAACAGGCCCTTCGGCCTTCGATGTTGCGCCGACCAATATAAAAAGCAATGACCCTCCAAACTAAACCATTCCCTTCTCTTCCATATACTTATCAACTAACCTCTTAAACGCCACCAAACTTGGCGCATCTACAACTGCTGCAGGCAGGGCATTCCACTCCCGAACCACCCTTTGGGTAAAGAACCTACCTCTGATATCCGTCCTATAACTATCACCCCTTAATTTAAAGCTGTGTCCCCTCGTGCTAGCTTTCTCCATCCTAGGAAAAAGGCTATCACTGTCCACCCTTAAAAGTTATTAAAATTATTAAAGTTATTAAAGTTGTTAAAAGTTATTGAGACATTGGTAAACCATTCATTTTCACGGGACATTTCCTTTGTAAC
This sequence comes from Sphyrna mokarran, assembly GCA_024679065.1. NCBI lineage: Eukaryota > Metazoa > Chordata > Chondrichthyes > Carcharhiniformes > Carcharhinidae > Sphyrna > Sphyrna mokarran. Next base: position 80,263,056 of record JAGIQG010000013.1, on the reverse strand, counting down.
AGATTCTGTGAAGATTTGAGGAATTCATAGCTTCCTCAAGAACCAAAGTCTGGATCTTGCATCCATTCAAACATATGTATTGTTAAGATAGCCCATTATTCTATGATGTTGAATTGCCACATCTCCCAACACAACTGTTGACATATATTCAAGATGATAAATGAGATTGTGTATGTGTGTGAGACAGAGAGAGAGGGAGCACCATGGAGGAAGGGAGAGATATGGAGAAGGAGGAGAAGAAAGCAGAAGGGAGGGAGGGAGAGAGGTATAGAAACATAGAAACGGAGGAAAGGAGCATTTGGCCTTCAAGTCTGCTCTGCCATTCATTACAATCATGGCTGACCATCCAATTTAATAGCCAAATCCTGCTTTTTTTCCCCACAACCTTTGATCTCAATCACCCCAAGTGCTATATCCAGATGCCTCTTGAATACATTGAATGTTTTGCAGGAGGAAGAGAAGATGGAGGAAGGGAGAGACTGGAGGAGGGAAGGATATAAACGGGAAAGGAGGGATGACACAGGTGAGGTAGGGAGAAACGGGGCAACAACGGGTAGGGAAAGATAGGACGAATGGATGGGAAGGAAAAGAGGAAAAGATGAGAGAGATTGGAGAGAGGAGCGGGACAGGGTGGATGGGGGAAAAGAGGAAGAGGGAGAGATGGGAGAGAGACAGGGCCAGGGCAAGAGCAAGAGAATAATAGGAGAGAAAATTAGAAATAGTGGATTTTGGTGGGTTAGACATGGAGCGGAAGATACAAATGGTTATTGGGCAGGGGGCTCAGATGAGGGTAGGATCAGCATTTTAAATCTGAGCACCAAAGGAAGGAGATTTCAGTGCCTCACTCTCTCTCTTTCCCCTTTAAAACATTGGCCAAATGTTCGTTTGCCATTTTCATTCATTTTACTAAGCTTCTGACAGTAGAATTCTCCAGTTTCTCTCCCTGTCTCCATAGCTTCCTCCCTGACTGAGATAAGTGGCTGGAAAGAGAGAGAGAGAGAGATCAATGGTGGCGGGAATAGTGAGGGAAATACAGGCATTGACAACAAATGGGTTAGGGGTGAGGTGAGAGGGTGGGAGGAGATAGCACACCTGCTGGGGAGCTCCATTGAAGGGTCAGTGCACAGCTCCCCGTATCTGGAGAATAGCCTCAGTCACAACCATCTGGTATTCCTGATTTACAGAAATAACCAACTAAATATACAAATATATAAATGTTGGGAGATTGATTTTAAACCATTTCCCACCAAATTTACTTCAGTGTAAAAAGAAGCAGTTACATATTTGGGTAACTGAAGTGATGATTAGATGTCTACTTGGAGTTGGAATACACATAGCACTTAGTGGCAGGATGGGGGCATTAAACCAGGCGTGAAGCTGTGTGAATGAAATGTCTCCCCGTTGTCCCCAGACTATGGTTATTGAGGAAGTTATAAATTGGATGGAAAACTTTTGATTGCCATATGTATGAGATCCTGCTGTGCACAATGCATATGTCCTGAACTGCAACTTGTAACCACACGGATTAAAAATTAAACTACCTCAGTAACTATAAAACATTAGGGAGAGAGGGAGGAATGGAATTTAAAATCCCCGGCATGGATAATAGTTTGTTCCCAATTCCAAAATATGGTAGGTAAACTCAAAATACTGCCGATGTTAGATTCTGAAACAAAAACAAAATAAAAGCCTGAAAATCTCAGCAGTCCTAAAAACACCCGTGAAGAGAGAGTACAGCCAACCCTTGGTCAGAGAATTCAATAGTGCAACAACATGCAGCAGTCCCTTTGCGATTGGATTGTGGATTTTCCTGCTCATTCTTTTTGCTTTGATTGTGAGTTTTAAAACATCGGTCACAACAAGTCATTATTTTAAGGATCAGAGAGAAAAATGATTATAAGCGCATTCACATCAAGGTGCTTCCTTAGATAGAAATAAACCGAGCAGAAATCAGGACAATAAATGGGAGCAGGAGAGGCACGAACAGAGATGGATTATCAGAGATAGATAGATAGATGGATAGATAGAAAAATAGATGGATAGATAGACAGATAGACAGACAGATAGCTAGATAGATAGAAAGAACAAAAGAAAGAAAGAAATGAATGAATGGAGGGAAAAGGAAAGAGAGTGAATGGTGGGGGAAGTGGCTCATAGATGTGTAAACTCCATTGCTGATAATGAATGTAAAAACAACATTAATCCTAGGTTGAGCAGGTACAGTGGGTGGTCATGGGGAACAGTGAATAGCAGAGTGGGGGAGAGAGACAGAGTATCAGTGCCGGTCAGGTTTATATAATGAGTCAGCTCGAGGTAGTAGGTAATACATTGAAGAAAGTGTGTCAGCTCTGACAATGATTGGGAGGTTTCCAGTGTTTACACACTGGCCAGCATCTAAAGAAAAGCCTCCCCCTCTGCCCTCCCCACACCAGATTGCTTTGAGTGTTCAATACATTTAGCAATGGGACTGTCACGTTTTAATATTGTGGACGATGCGAAAATTAGTTCTTCGCCCAACTGACTGAGATTGTGAACTTCAGTGACTGAGAGGAGTCCTGGGATCTTGCTGTGTCGATTTTGTTTAAATAATATCTTGCTTGTTTTAATTGATTTCCACATTTTTCTCTTTCTATTTCTCTCCCCGAATGAGAATTTATTTGGAAGCTTTGGCATGCTTAATTTCATGCAAACAATGAAATGCATTTTGCCACGAGGAATTCTCGGAAAAGAGTTATAATCTGTGTAAAAAATATTAATAAAAATGAGTAGGACTTTATCATTCATTTGTACACCCAGATAATATATTTATTGGGGTTTTGTGCAGAGGTTTCTGAGCTGCTGCTGTTCACAGGTAATGTAGGCCCAGATATACAATGGAGTTGGGGATGAGGGGGAAAGGAACAGAATTTTAAATTAAGATGTCTGCTCACAACTTGTTTTGCATAGAGAGAGGGGGCAATGGATAAGAACCAGAGGGGAATAAGACACAGCGGGTCTGTACTTTTATGATAGGCGCGGATGCTCAGAGCTAGGGGAATGAGTTGATTGAAATGTATTTTTTTTTAAATGAACAGTGTTTACGAATCCAATATAACAGGAGCATCAGTTTCCAGGGGGAAACTGGCTCTATTTAGCAGGGAAAGAAATTGAAGGGTTGTGGGCTGTGCATTTTGCTTGTTGTTTAATGAACTACCAGAAATTAAAGTGCAAAATGTTTAGACATTTTGAAATGAAACAGTGCTATGGGGAATGGAGAGAGAATGTACAGTTCAGATAAATGCAACTTATCTTTACCAAGCATCTCTGCAGAGAGAGGGAGACAGACAGAGAGAGAGAGCAATTGCAAAAACTCAGCCGGCAATCATTGCTCTCTGATTGGCTGGGGCAGCTGTTGTCTAGTGAGCGAAGTGTTCTTATTGGTTGAGCTGGCTGTTTCTCAGGGAAGTGGCTCCTTGATTGGCTCCATCAGTGGTTGGTCTGAAAGCGGAGTCTGCCATTGGCTGTCCTGGTTGACAGTCTGCTTCCTGATTTGCCAAAGCGTCTGTCGGTCGGGTTGTTCAGGGGGCAGTCCGTTAACTGCTGATTGGTTAAAATTGCTTTCAGCAAGGAACTGCAGCCTCTGAGTGGCTGATACGACTGTCAGTCAGCACGCCGTGTTGCTGATTGGCTGATGCTGTCAGTTAGTAATCTCAGTCTCTGATTGGCTAAGACCATCATCTAACAAACTAGTTTCTGATTGGTTGAGGTGGCCAGCTCACAATTCACTTCCTGATTTGTTGAGGAGGTCAGTTGGTGATCAGGCACTCTGATTAGCTGAGATGGTCAGTTAGCCATCTGGCTGTTTGATTGGCTGTCATTCAGTTTTGTTTTTTAATTAGCTGAATAACTGATGTAATCGGATATTTCAGAGTGATTTTGATTTGCTCCCTGAATTTGGATTGAGTCATTGCATAAATAAATGTGTTTGTGCAGCAATTTAAATCCTGCAGCATGAAACCCACTTCTTGAAAGACAAATTCAGGACTGGTGGTTGTGATGGAAATTATTTTTCCCACTTTCAAATAGATAAAATATATAATGTACACTGACCAGAGGAGAATGAAAGTTCCGGAAATGCTGAAGAGTAAAATCATTGACTTCCTTCTGCTCTCCATCTCGGGGTCTCTGCAATTTTCTCCTGTACTCTGAGCCCTCAATCCTTTCCGGACTCGACTGGTCACTAAAATGTGTCTGACTGTCAGCGCATTGATCAACAATATTAAAAAGAATGGGAGCAATGGGGTTAGGATTCGATCAAACCAAATAAATCGAATCCACCAGGGATCAGTCCAAACGATTGTCTTTGTCCTACACATCCACTGGACATTGTTGATTATCTCTTTGGGTTTATATATGAAGTATACCGGGATGTTCTTCACAGAAAACAGGAAAGCAGTTGTTATCAGAACCACAGCCGCAGTTTTTCCGGTGCAATATTTAGTTTTCAGTTTCTGGCAGCGAATGGCCACAAATCGATCAAAGGAGAACATGACGGTGAACCAGACAGAACAGTCTCTGGCTGCATTCAGCAGGACACCTTTAGCACTGCAAACAGGGGTGAGGAAGAGGAAACTCTGGGGGAAATAATAACCATTTACGAAGGTGAGAAAAGGGTTAATGATAATGAACAGTAGATCCCCCACCACCATGGCCACCAGGTAGCGAGTGGTACAGATGGAGAGGCCACACTTTCCCCGACTCAGGATCACAATTCCCAGTAAATTGACTGTCAGGAAAACAAATGGACAATAGACAGAAAATTAGTGAGTAAATATTCTTCATATCTAAACCAACAGCAAGGAAATATTCTCAGCATCAGTTCAATGGGGCATGTATTCCCCGGGTAGTGGTGGCATTGGCAGAGTTAGAGATTAACATTACTGACTGGAAAGTAGCCAAAGTTATACCGCTGGTTATGCAGGGGGAAAGAAAACTATGAATCGCACATCTCTCGCTTTGATGGAAACGGACTGCACGTTCTGATAACTCAAATATTTCTGAGACGGCAGATTTCTCATCTGATCGGTTTTACAGGATTACTTAGACTGGACAAAGTTCCCAGAAATATACCACACTTTGGCAATCTTGCACACCCAGGATAGAACCCTTCCCTGGAATCGACAGCTCATGCATTTCAATCTTAATTCAGGTTTATACTATTTATCTTCCGCTCACCAAAATTCGTTCCCATTCTGTCTCTCCCCCCTAGCTTTCCTGCTGCTGCTTTTTTTCCCACATTCTTTCCCCTGTCTGTCTCACTTCCATTTTTCTCTCCCTCCTTCTATGACTCACTAAAGCAGGATGCCATGGGAATCAATGTGACAATTTCCACAGAAGGGAAGGGGAGACATTTCACTTCCTCAGCCTGAAATCTGGTGTAATCCTGCTCCAAGCTCTGAGCACCACGTTTATTCTGAGTTTGTATACTCTTCCTGTGAGTGACAGAAACTGTTAAATTCCCCTATTTAAACTGGAAATAAAGAACAAAGAAAATTACAGCACAGGAAGGAGGAAAGGAAAGAATGAGGAAAACCAAGAGGGAGAGATTGTTTCTTCTGCTTCTTTCTGAATACACTCCAATGGAACAGAAACCACACTTAAATAAAAATGAAATTCATAGGATGGAAAACATTCTTGAAATGTTTGAATTAAGAGTAAATAAATTGGAATACAGATAAAAAAAAAATCATGAACTTCGTGGCAACTGAGCAAGGGGAATATTTTCTTTAAACACATTGTTGTTTGTGGGATCTTGCTCTGTTCGCAGCTGACCGTGTGTAGCTTCCTACATGAGAGCAATTTACAAAATAGATGGAGAGAGGGTGAGTGTTTATAGAGACAAAGTAAGATGAAGTGAGGGAGAGAGATAAAAACATGGGTTAGGTGCAGAGTGAAATCCGGAATGTGTTAATGTGTGGAGGGGGCTTAAATCTCAGAAACTTTCTATCATTTAATTGTGAAGATTCCATTGCAACCCTATCTAACATTCTTTACTGACCACTATGCCACTAAATCATGTGTCATCTGCCAACTTACTGACCATGCCTCTGAGGTTCTCATCCAAATTATGAATACCAATGACAAATAACAGTGTACCCAGCACAGATTCTTGAGGCACACTGTTGAGACAGACCTCCAGTTTGGAAAACAAACCTTTACAACCACCGTCAAGCCAATTTTGTATCTCGGGTGATTTTACCCCACGCAACAATCGACTATGCGTTACCTTGTCAAAAGCCTTGCCATGTAGGCAATTTCGAATCCATTGACCCCATCTACCTTCTTGGTTACTGCTTCAAAAGAATAATCAAATTTGCAAGACAATATTTTCCACTCGTAAAGATATCCTGACTGCTCCTAACAGGACTTGTTTCTTTACATGATTGTAAATCTTGTCTCTCTAAATATCTTCTCACAACATACGCACTACAGATATTAGAGTCATCAGTCTGTAGCTCGCAAGTCCTTCCCTGCAGCCCCTTTTAAGCAAAGACATAACATTTTCCACCCTCCGATCCTGAGACAGACTGTTTTAAAATGTCACTTGAGGGAATGATCAGCTGTATCCCATTGGGAATTTAAATCCTTATCTATTGGAGTGGGAGGGCGGGGTGTGGTTACAATACTGTCCATTGAATCCCACTATGCGTCAATGACTAGCAGCGTTTCTAAATCTGGAATCGGTAACCACACAACTTATAAGTGCAATTCGCTCGGTGACGGTAAAGCAATTGGAGAGCGAGGAAGGGGGGAGGGGATGCTGGGGGTGTGGGGGTGGTGGGGACGAGTGTGGTGCGCTAAAACTAAATAAGATCCTTGGCCTCGGTCAAAACTTGTCCTCAATCCTCAAACCCTCTTTGCAGTTGTACAAAATGTGGTTTGGAGGATTTATTAATTTTTGTTTTTTTGAGGCAGGGGCAATACAATGTCTTTGTCATTCCAATTATTTTCTCTCTCTCTCTCCATCAATTTATCTCTACCTGCATCTTGTAATTAATGCAAGGTAAATTCCCAAAGTGATGTGTTGCTTTTTAACGGATGTGTGCGTAGTGTGTGTGTGCGTGTGTGTGTGTGGAAGGGACAGGAGTGGGCAAGTCTGGCTCCCCTGTCTCTTCCTTTCCTTGAAGCCATGCCTGGGAAGTTTCGGGCTGCAAAGAGTTGCTCTCTTTCACTGTGGTGGGGAGAAACCCGATCGTTATGTCGGATGTAAAATGTAGCCTCGATGTTCAGGCCTCAATTCAATCCCAATGCCCTCAGACTGCATTTTGCATTTGCCCCATTGTCAAGTTGTGCCTCTGATGAAGTGGATGAACACAGCGGCTAAACAAAACCTGCATCAGCCACATGAATTAATTTCATTCCGGTTGTAACTGTCGGTTTTCCATTTCTCTTTCCAACTGTTCCCCTTCGATTATGCTATCAGCGAGGGACAGAAAGAGAGTAAGAGGAGAAAAGGAGGGTAAGAGCGACAGAGAGAGAGAGAACGAGAACAATAATCCAGAGGGATAGAGAGAAGTGAGAAGACACATTAGAAGTTGGAGTGTTAGCGGGTCTTCCACTATTCAGTTGCAATTCCTCAGTCTCTGTAGAAAGACCTTCACCCACATCCTCCCAAAAGATTCAATTTGTAAACAGCAATAGCGCAACTGAGGTTTAATCTGTTTGTTATGCTTTATCTGTTCATCATTTCAAGCCTATACCTGTGTTTTAATTCTGTCTTCTACCACATCAAAGAATATGCATAAGATCTTGCTGTGTCGTATGACCAGCAGGATTTCTGAAATGAGGCAGGACTGTTTTTCCTCAAATATCCTGTAAACCACCTGCTCCTTGTTTTAACACGAAGCACCCTGAAAACTGAACCCTCAGCGAAGTGGAAGAAGTTCCCTCTTAACTATCCTATCCATGCCCCATACAATTTAGAAATAAAAACCCATAACATCAAATCTCAGTGTTGACTGCTCTAAGGAAAATGACCCCAATTTAACCAGCCTCTCTTTATTGCAGAAGCGCTCCAGCCAAGATAGCACCCTGGTGAATCGTCACTTCTAGATCAATCCCGTAGAATTCCTCACAGTACTTGAACTGAGGTCAGCTCTATCATAACCTCCCTGTTCCTATCTTCCACATCCCAGGCAATAAACATAACTATTTTCTGTGCCTTCTTAGCCATCTCATCACCAGAATTTAACCCCATGATTGGCAAGCAATAATGGTTTATTTTATAATCATTTTTTAAAATAGAAAATAAACAATTTCTATGGGACAACTGTCCTATCACAACCTCAACAGTATGCAAATAAATGAAGCAACTCCATAATAATAAAAAAATCTTCAAGTAACACAAACTGTGATAAAGAGTATTCAGCACATATTCCAAAATTAAGCTCGTTCTTGACAGGTTCAGTTGAAATATTCAGCAATTTTCAGGAATGATACGTGAGCTAAATATGATCAGTGTCAAACACTTTGATTTTTAAATGCTTATGGATAACTGTCCTTCAGCATTTACATCAACAATAAAGAATTGGGAAGCAAAATGATAACTTCAAAATTTATGAACAAATCCAAACTGAGAATGAGAACGAAAAGAGTGGAAGAATACAACTAAATGCCATAATGAATTATTAACTTGCAAATTGGTTATTTGAACTGGAAATTGTTTTCACGACAGCTCAGTATCAGTTGTTGCATTTTAATCAGAACAATATGTTTCCCAATCACTCTATAGAAATCATGTGTCTGAATGATTTCAAGGAGTTTAGCAATTCAGGTGATCAGATGCACAAATGATTTGAAGCAGCAACACAATTTAAGATACATACCAATCTAGAAAAAAATAGAGTTCATTTTAGATTCATACAAATGTGGAAAAATCACATCTTTAAAAACAGAATTACAGAATGCTGCAAGTTTGTTGTTGGGTTGTTTAAATATTAGAAACAAGCTGAGGTCAGTTTCTTTACAATAGGGAACCGAGCTTTCAAAACATTTTGCTTCACATGCTGACCAACAAACATCTTTAAAATAAAGCCAAACTCTTTCCATTTACAAACTGTTACAAAGATAGAAGATAGAGACAGTTCTATAGAATTGTGTATGTATATAAATAAATCAAAATAGAACTAACATATTTCTTTCCAGTTATTTTCTCCAAGACAATACAATTCTACGGGGGTGTAAGATGTCAGAAATTAATGGATATTTAAATCAGATGTCCTACTCTGATGAAAGAACATTGTCAGCACAAATCTACACAATCAATAGACCTTGCAACACATGTGTCAGATATTCCTCTCTAATTCATGATTCATGCAAAATATATCATTTCATTCTTACCCCCACTTAATATTATTTCCACAAGATCGTTGTCGCTGACGTCCAATCTAACAATACATAAGATTCGGCTAAATACAATAACTTCATTGATCAGCGAATAATTTCATTGATCAGCGAACACGAGTTATTTAGGGAGCTTTACTATCACTTGGTGAAAGTGATTAAAACATAGAGTTATTTGAAACATTAAATTGAAATGAGTTACATCGTTCACTTCATGTTGGTGTAACAGTGGACAGGAGACCACCTTAGAACATTTTCAGTTAGAATTTAAAGCCAGAGAGCCTCTCACACACACATTTCCACAACTTCAATGGTTATAGACACTTACCAGGAACACCAATGATGACAATGATTGGGTAAAATATTTTCTCAGCAACACGAATTGGAGGCAGCATTTTCAGGGTGAAGTGCTGGACCTTTTCACACTGCTGGCAGTCTCTCTGCCATTGAACTCTGATATTACAAACTCCCCAGGCCTTTAATTTATACATGGTGGAATCACCTCTGGGACAGTGAAGATTCAATGGTTTGAAGATTCGAAATGAAATGAACAACCAGATTACGACACTGAGTTCAGTGATGTAAAATATTTTTGATTGACTTAGCTCTTTCCAAACACTGGATTCTGTTGACCACATTTATCAATTAATAATAACAGAAAGAAGGCGTTAATTCAAACACCATCATCTCCATCTCTAGATTTCGGATTGTTTGGGTGTAATCTGTACTGTGGCATTTCACTAATTAAATTTCAGTTGTAAGAATGTCTTTCTCCATGTGATCTTTAATTGTGGTCATTCAGTTTTGTGATTTAAATTGGTTAGGCTGAACATAAATTGCAAAATTCTGTTACTCAATAATTTGAACTGTTTAAGGTGCAAAGAAAATTATTTTAACCCTGAATATAATGCAGATTCTCAAACTGAGAAAATATTTAGGGGCAATGGAATATGTTAAAAAATTCAGACTGTGCATCAGATACAAACAACTGCACCTCATAAAACAGATAAATGAAACGTATTTAGTTGTGACAAAAACTGCACAGGGTCCATGTTGTACTGAACCCACATCTAACACACAACCTTATACTGGGAGATAAATAAGCTAAGATGTGGAGAGAGAGGTATTGAGCTAGAGAAGGAGAAAGAGAGAGAGAGAGATGGCTTGTGAGGTGGGCTGAAACTAATTTGTGTGAAAGGTTGGGCAAATTAATAGATAACAGTGAGAGAGGGAAATTCTGAGAGAGTGAAAGTGAACTAATGTAAGATAAAGGGGGACAGAATGTGTATGATGATGAGGGAAGCAGGGTGGGAGAACGGGGGTCGAGGGAGGGAGAGACGAGTCAAAGGAGATTAAATTTTGGGGAAATCTACAGAAGAGAAGTGGGGAGTGTTTAAAGATAAACTGGGGAGGATACAGGGTCCAACATGCTCCCTCTGATGTAACAGGAAGGTGCAACAAACCTAGAAAACCATGGATGACCAGAGATAACCAGGGCACAATGAGAAGGAAAAGAGAGCATATAAGGGAAGTAAGTTTGCGGAGGCATCAGTGCAGTGGAGAAAGTGTAGGGTAGAGCTTAAGAAATGAATCAGGAGAGCAAAGATGGGACATGAGAAAGCTGTGACTGGTAAAAGTGGGGACAATCCTCAGATGGTCTGTAAGTATATCAATGGGGAGAGAATAACCAGGGAAAGAGCAAGGGGGAACCAAGGTGGGGGGAGATATTAGTAGGGTGTAAAATGAAAATCCCTCATCTGTCTTCACCCATGAGAATGAGGAGGTTGTTATGCAACTGGTTTGAGAGGCTGTGTGGCTCTAGAGAAAAATTATCACAGGGAGTGATAAGCTTTTGCAGATATTGGCAGGTTTTAAAGTGGACAAATCTCCAAGTCTGGATAAATTGTGTCCCAGGCTGCTGTGTGAGGCAAAAGGGGAAATTGCAGGGGCTCTAACCCAAATTTACAATTCCTCCCTGGCCACTGGGGAGGTGGCAGAGCGCTGGAGAACAGCTGATGTGATCCCATCATTTAAGAAATGTTTTTGAGACAAGCCAGTGAACTCCAGGCCAGTGAGTCTTACAGTTGGGAAACTATCGGAGGTGATTCCAAAGGAGATAATTTATCTCCATTTTGGAGAGGCAAAGTTTGATCAGGGATAATCAACATGGCTTTGACAATGGGAGGCCATGCCCAACAAATTCGATTGAATCTTTCGAGCATGTAACAAATAGTGTGGATGAGGATAAAGCTTTTGATAGACATGGATTTCAGCAAAGTCTTTGACAAAGAGCTACAGTGGCGACTCCTTAAGAAGGCTAAAGCACATGGGATAAAGGATGATCTGACAAGGTGGATTCAAAATGGGCTTAGTGATAGGAAATAAAGGATGATGACAGATAAATGCTCTAGTGACTGGAGGCCAGTGATCAGTGGCGTGCCTATCTAACAGCTTGGACGAGGAACAAACTATTTCAATTGTGCTCATGTGATGTAATTTTGATGATGTGGAGATGCTGGCGTTGAACTGGGTTGGGTATATTAAGGCATCTCATGGCACCAGGCTAAAGTCCAACAGGTTCATTTGGAATTCCAAATAAAGCTGTGGTACTTTAACCTGATATTGTGGGACTTCTTATAGCGTAATCTTAGAGAGAGCTTGGAATCCTCCCTCTCAAGACTTATTGGTCACATAAACACACATCTTTGCAGCAAGACATTGAGCTCACATGTCTTTTGTATTTAGCTGAGGTTTTAGCAATATACAAGTGCAAAATAAAGCCCCTGTTAAAAATTTTGGCAACAGTCAAAGGGCTCGAATCTCAGAACGCAATTAAGAGGGGGGGTGAGTGTGTTCTATTTTAATCACACCAAGTAGTTGGAGGAGTGAGTCTGACTCACCTGAATCAACATGAGGGATTGGGAAATAGTATCACGATGGCAAACCACACTCAAAAAAAGGGAAGGGAAGGGAAGGACACATGCTACCGCCCAGCTCAACGGAGCAAAAGGCCACGCAGTAGCGAAAGATGTGAAAGGTTGGTGGCACTCAATACAGGAATGAAAAAGATTCCAGAACTCTCTAAAACACAACGGGGAAGTACTCTAAAGAGAGACAGAGAGCTGCAACAAGAGGTGAAGGATTTTATTGGCACTAGAAACCCTCACAGGAGGATGGAAAAGTTAGCGCTAAGGGGTGCTTGGTAAAATAGAAAAACAGTTAGCATACTGGAGGAGGTGCTAATGTCCCCGTGGTGGACAAGAGGATAATGAGACTCTCCATTGGCTAAAGAGCTGGACTTAAGGAATTAATAAAAGAAAGGCAGAAAAACAAACAGTTTAGAGGGAGAGAGTGAGTGAGTTTTAAAGGGTTGAAGTGCTGTACTGATGGTGTAGGTTGTAGCAGATAATGTAGTTTTGTTGTTGGAGTTTAATTATAGGTTGGACAAAAGAAAACAAAGGCTTCCATTTGTGTTCATGTGTGTGTTTAATAAATTATCCCCCCCCCCACCCCCAGTGGGATTTTGCAATAGTAAGATTGATTCAGAGTTAAGATCAAAGAGATTGGAATGCATATAAATTCTTCAAATTCCTTGATTTTGGAAATGATCAGTGGCTTGGATCGGGAATGGTTTAGGAGAAATCTAGTTTTGTATTAATCTAGATTAAAACTTCTTGTTAATTTCGAATTAGTCTCTGAAAAATGAGCCAGTGCGGAGTATCTTGAATGCATATCAAGAAAAAATGGTGACTCTTGCAAATTCTTCATTCTGACACTCTGTCTCTCACAGCTTCACTCTCTCTCCCACACATTCCCTCACAATCTCACACTCTCTCCTCCCGATCTCTCTCTTACCCTCACCTCTGCCACATTCCCACTAAAATTCCTTCTTTCCTGCACATGTATCATCTTCCTTTCTCACAATTTCTGACACTCTCAAAATTTAGCATGTTCTTTGTCTCTCTCACACTCTCTGACGCTCTCTCTCTCACACTCTCTGACGCTCTCTCTCTCACACTCTCTGACGCTCTGTCTCTCACATCCTCTCTCACATTCTTCCATTCTCTTTCTCATACACAAACACTTCCTCACACGCTTGCACATTCTCTCATAACCTCTCTTTATCCCAGTCTCTCACAGTCTCTAAAACTCCATTTCTCTCACACACATTCTCTTTCAAATACAGTCAGACATGCTCTAACAATCTGTCTCCCCATTCCTCTCACCTCCTCACACTCTCGCTCTCAATCACTCTCTCACAATCGTTCATACACCCTTGTGTTGTACTCTTCCACACATTTGTACTCCCCCTCACAGTGTGTCTCACAAAAGATCATACTTCCCCTCACATGCTCCTTGACATTCTATAACCCAGAACAGGAGGTAATAATCCAGATGAGCTGGTTAGTGTGAGCATAACAATGAGCCATTTCTGAGTGAGTTGGCTTTTCCCAAAGAAAATTTACTGTTTTTATAACTATTGCTCTCACACTCTCTGCTTCCCATCCTCAAGCCCACTCTCGCTCCCCCTCTATCTTTCTATCAAACTTTTCCTTATGTGCCATCCCTCAGGATGTCAGTCTTCATCACTCACACTTTCAGACAATCTCACTACCATCTTTCTCTCTATCTCTCTCTGTCTCTCTCTCTCTCCCTCTATCCCTCTCTCTCTCACTCACACACTTCACGTCTCAATGCATCTCTCCCGAATAAGGGTGTATATCCAATGGGGGCCAGTATAAATTGGAGCCTGTGAATCAGTTGCCACGACTGTATATGATTTTTGTCCTGTTCTATGTGTTTGTATCTGCTGCAGCTTCTGACTTTTCTGAAGTGTTTCAAATTGTTTTCTCAGTTTGATGAGCTGCATTAGTTTAAGGGGTGGAATCATTTTCTTTGGTATTAAAGAGTTGCTCATTATTGAGTCACTGAATTTAGCAATTAATGCTTACCTATAATTCGCTGCAATCACATTAATGAATGTCCACAGTTAAAGAGTCAGCCACATCCCAGATTGCAATAGATTGATCCAGAGACAAACAGACTGATGATAGGATCTTAGAACATAGAATATTACAGCACAGTACAGGCCCTTCGGCCCTCGATGTTGCGCCGACCAATGGAACCAATTTTATAATTGTCTATCCTAAACTATTCCCATGTTATCCATATGCCTATCCACTGACTATTTGAACGCCCTCAAAGTTGGTGAGTCCACAACTGCTGTAGGCAGGGCATTCCATGCCCTTACTGCCCTCTGGGTAAAGAACCTACCTCTGACATCCGTCCGATAACTACCACCCCTTAATTTAAAGCTATGTCCCCTCTGGATCTTAGTTACTGAATGATGATAGTCCAGTGACCAATATCAATGAAACAATCTGAGATCTGGAGATGGGGATGATGGTGTTTGAATATTTTCTTTTACTATTAATTGATAAATGTTACCAACACAGTCCAGTGTTTGGAAAGAGATAACTCAATGCAAAAATAATTAGTTGCCATCACTGGATTCAATATTGTAATCTGTTTTTTTGTTAATATATTTTTTTCTTGAACTTCCAAACGATTTTGTAACCCTAAATCCCTGCGGCGGGTGATCCTACAGTGTATAAATTGGAGGGTGTGGCAATATATACCCACAGAGCTTAAGACAGGGAGACTGCAAGAAACAGAAAGGGATTCTCCATCATCACACAGAAAATGCATCTTCCAACTGAAATACCTGAGAAAATATTCTACACAATCATTGGCATTATTGGTGTTCCTGGTAAGTGACTATATCCATCGAAGCGGTACCAATCTCAGTGTGAATGCCTCTCTCATATTAAACTCTGACTCAAAATATCCTATACTGATCCCACGCTCTCTTAATACAGACACCAGATAAGCAGTGAATTTCATTTGAATCAAATTCTTTGCAATATCTCCAGCGCTAAACATTTTCAGTAATGCATATTAAACCTCCCTAAGCATCTCACAGCTCATCAATCAATGAAGACATTATATTTAGTGAAATCTTGTGTATTGCTCGATTGGATCTCAGTGAAGGTGATCACTCTGTAATAACTTTTAATGGGAATAAGAAAATAAATCAAACTTTGAGTGTGGATCACTAACCAGAGTGGAATGTCTGACGCTAGTGAACAAGTATTACAGGATGCATTTGTCAGTGTAGAATTGGACTGATTGTGGTTCTTTCACCAGAGTGGAAAGCAGATCTAAAGATCCATCTATTTCTGATACTATCTGTCCGTGTGGAATTGTATTGTGTGTGGGAAAATAATTGGATGAAATAAGTTGTGACTGAGATGCCCCCTCCAAATAGCTGTCTCTGTCACTTCCTGCAAGCAGTACGAATTTGGTTTTGTTCTAAGGGTGTTTGTTTGTAGTGTATAATGTGAAAGTTGTCTAAAACTCTGTTTTCGTTAAAAAGAAACAGGCGTTAGCCCGTTGCTGAAATTTTAAACAACCCAAAAACAAACGTTCAGTATTCTGTGATTTTATTTATCCCAAAATGTTTTGATTCATTCACATTTCTCTCAACCTATTTTTATTTTGATTGTTCTCGTTCTCTTTAAACCATGCTTTCAAACGATTACTCATGAGTCTGTTAGTCTTAACTTACTGAAGGCACTTAGAATATCAAAATTTTGAATGCTGATCATATTAATAACATCTCTAATTTCTAATAGTTTTGAAACAATTGAATACAATCTGCCAAGAATTGTGTTGATTTTAGAATATGAGCTGATTATACTTTATTATAGCCAGTGTGACTTGATGTTGTTTCTGACTGTTGTATTTGGCTTCCTTCTTCATTTTTATATTGTCGATATTGTGACTGGACGGTTGTCCTTTGGAATTGTTTTATTTTCTGTTTTGAACATAAGAATAACACCCATTCAGTGCTGGAAGGAAGGAGCGAAAGGGAGCCACTATTCTCCAACCTGCCCACCCTCCACTCGCACACCCCACTCCCCATTAACATGTCAACAAATCAGACTGGGATTTTATTTTTCTTTTATGACAAGATGCAACATCATTTGAAAAAAGAAATGGGTGGAATGAGAGAGAAAAAGTTAGAGTGACAGATGCTAAGAGATTGATCTGTGCTCCTACTTTCCCGAGGCATTGATCAAAACTGGCACCTTCGCTGAAATCCTAGGAATTATACCACCCTATCTAAAAACACAGAATGAAGTTTCACAGCACCAGGTTAAAGACTAGATTATTTATTTGATATCACAAGCTTTCAGAATGCTGCTCCTTCATCAGGTGAGTGGAAAGGCAGGTTTCACAAACATGGTATATATAGACAAAGACTCAATTTAATCTCTTCCCCAAAATACAAACCTTGTTTTGAGAACAAGCCTTTAACAAGGGACAGAAATGTTTAATTTCTCCCCCTTTCCACCCTGCTAATAGAGTTACAGTCACTCAGCTCAATTAATCTTTAAGTTGTGTGCTTACCTGTTGTATTTCAGTAAATATTGCTGGTTATTGATGCACAAGAGGATACCGTGGGCAGAAATGTGTCCCTCTCCTCCCCCTCGCTCTCCTCTCCCCATTCCCCCTGCTATCAGGCAATGTGCTGAAACTCCAACTGGGAAGAATCTCCTCATTCTCGAGGAGATATTTTAAAACCAACCGTCTCAGACTTGTCAACGATCCTGTACCTTTCGAGACTCGCCCCATCTCCACTCGCTTTTTGTATCTCTCCCCTATTTCCCCTGACCTACCCCTTTCTCACTCACTTCCAATCTTTCTCAATCCACTGTCTCCTCACTCACTCTCTCTATCTCGTTCTATCCTCCCTCTCGATCCCTTTCTCTCCACTCTCCCTCACAGGCCAGGAGACGTAAATGCAGACAAAAGTCACAGGGATCGAATGAAAGTCGGACAGATAGAGAACAGAAATCCGATACTCACAAAAACAGTAAACTGAATTCAAATGGCCCCATGCTACATATATGGTTATTATTTCTCCCGGAATTTCCTGTCCCTCACGCCAGTATGCAGTGTTAATTCCACCCTGAAGACTGCAGCCAGAGACTGCTCCGTCTGGTTCACCATCACTTACCTTCGATCGATTTGTGGCCATTCGCTGCCGGAATCTGAAAACTAAATATTGCACCAGGAAAACTGCAGCTGTGGTTCTGGCAACAACCAGCATCCTGCTCTGTGCAAAAAACATCCCCCGATACTTTACAACTGAACCTAAAATGATAATTGACAATGTCTCATGGTACTGTCAGACAAAGTTAAACTTTTTTTCGGACGCCGGATGGGTTGCATTTTACTGGTTTGATCAGATTTTAACCCCATTGCTCCCATTCGGTTTAATCCTGTTGATCAATGGTCTAACGGTAAGCCACATTTTAGTGACCAGTCGCATCCGGAAGGGACTCAGGGCTCAGAGTACGGGACAGAATCACAGAAACCCCAAGATGGAGAGCAGAAAGAAGTCAATGATTTTACTCTTCAGCATATCTGGAGCTTTCATTCTCGTCTGGTTGGTGTATGTTATAGAATTTTTCTATTCAGAGGTAAGAGGAGTAGTTTACCTCACTGTTTCTGAATATACATTTCAGCGAGTCGGCTTAATGCTTCGGGGCTTAAGCTGCTACACAAACACATTTATTTACGCTGTGACTCAGTCCAAATTCAGAGAGCAGATCATAATTGCAGTGAAATACCCCATAGCATCAATTGTTAAACTGATGAAGAGACAAAATTGCCTGACATCCAATCAGAAATTATGAACCAACCTCTTAAGCCAACCAGAGACCAAGATTGCTGACTGTTGACTCAGCCAATCAGAAGCAATGATTGCTAACTGATCACCTCAGCCAATGGGAGCCCGTGATTGCCTAATGACAGCCTTAGCCACTCAGAGATCACAATCACCAACTTACCACTTCAGCCAATCGGAGGCTCGAATTCCAAACGAACACCTCAGTGAATGTTAACTGACCATCTCTTCAAATCATCAACAACACAAACCCATCCACCAATCAATGGTCTTCACACGTTGACTGACTGCATTTGAGTCAATCAGATCATCAGCTGCCTCCTATACCATTCCACCAATCAGCCAACAGACTGTTCAGCCAATCAGCAATGTGATGACTGTGAGAAACGGCAGCCAATCACAGACCAGGTGCTCAATCAAGGAGCACCTCCCATTGAAAAACAGCCAGCTCAACCAATCATAATGTGCTATTCAGTGAAGGGTCACAGAATAGCCAATCAGGTTGAGCCAATTACCAGCTAAGTGAGGCCTCTGCCAATCAGATATTGTGGCCGTGGATTGTTTGGTTTAATAAAGGGGCATCAAACATCTAAGCAGGGAGGCACACGCAGTCACGGAGCTGTACTTGTGAGCATCAAAGTCTTCAAATCTTCAGGGAGCTGAATCTGATCACAGATTGTCACATTAGGCAATCATGTCAATATTACCAATAACTCCTACAATCAGCCGCACCCGCTAATCCTCCAGCAAGGATTATCACAGAATGTCCACAGTGCAGAAAGGAGGCCAGTGGCCCCACCAGTTCTGTGACAGAGCAGCTTACTCTGGACCACAGCCTCCCTATACCCCTGTATTTACCTTTATAATTCCTATAGCATCCCCATCTTGGACATATCTTTGGACTGTGGGAGGCAATTGGAGCACCTGGGTGAAACCCACGTACACACGGGGAGAACATGCAAACTCTACACAAAGAGCCACCCCCAGGCATTGAGCAACCTCCTGTTGTATAATATTCTCCAATCTAAGACTCCCTGCTCCCCCCATGTCATATGCACCCTCCCTAATTTCCACTGCCTCCTCTATCTCTCTAATAACCCTTTTCTGAACAGCTCCTATATTTAAAAAAAAAACTCCCCTTTATTTCAAAGATCCCCCGCATCCCCCAGCTCTGCTGTGTAGCTGGGTGTTCGCTCCTTGTAAACATCGAACCATGTTCTGTGCTGTATTGTTCTATGTTCTATGTTCAATGGGTGACCTTCCTTAAAACCCCGACCTGCACGTAAAGATATGACAAAGAACTGCTGACTTTTATTAATGTTTATTATTTAGATAACAGTTGTTTTCCTGGGGAAAGAGATTCTCGCTTTGCCTCTGCAATGCTTCCAAATAAATTCTCCTTTAGGGAAAGAGAAAAAGTGGAAATTGATTAAAACCAAGCAAAAGATCATTGCAAGAAAAAGAGACAAGGAAAATACAAGAACTCTCCTCACTCGCTGATATTGTCAATCTCAATGAGGTGGGTTAACATCTATTTACATGTTGCGACCTCTGTTAAACACTGAAAAAAATGGGAACATTCGAATGAAATGAAGGTGAACATGCCTTGTTACAGTCTCAATGTTTAATTTGTTAAACATCAAAACAAGCTGCTGAGGAATTTATTAAAGATTATTAATGCATTACGGTGAGCAGGGAGAAGTCGGTTATTCCAGAGGTTGGCCAGAGAATGAAAATTGGAAACTTCCCATCTACTGTCAGATCCTTTGTATCTCCTTCAGCGTACAGCCCCTCCACCTCCAGCTATGATTTGGAATCATTATAAGAGCCACACCGACACGGAGAATCTCCCTACGTCACCTCCCAACCATTCCACTGAGTTCTCCAAAAGAGGAAATGCCAGAAAAGGTCAACGGGTTGGCAGCATCTGTAAGGAAAGAAAAGAACTGGTGACACTTTGTCAATGCTAAAAGGGTTGGGAGAAGGAAGGAATTCAGTGTGAAGGAATGAACAATGAGTCACAGCCACAGAATCCAGGAGAAGGGACTGCTAATGCCAGTCCCCAGGGAAATTAAAGGGTGGGAATGGGCAAACTGCAGAGAAGCTAAAGTGAGAGAGTAAGCTGTGACAGATGAAGATGTTGGGGATGGAAGGGTACGAGTTAATATTTAGAAAAGGTGAAGCAAAAGGGGAGAAAAGGGAAGGGAATAGGGATAAAGTCAGGGTAAAGAGTGGAGGGGAAGAAAATGAAGAATGACAATAAAGGAATAAAAGGTAGATAACAGTAAAAAAAAATGAAAAGAAAGGGGTTGAGGTGGGATCGAACAATCCACCTGAAGTTGCTGAGTTTGGTGTTGAGAGCGGATGGCTGTAAATTGTTTAGCTGGAAGATGAGATGCTGTTCCTCCAGTTTGTGTTGAGCTTCACTGGAACATTGTAGCAGACCAGGATAGACATGTGGATGTGGGAGCAGGATTGTATATTAACATGGCAAGGAACCAGAGGGTCAGGGTCACGGTTTCACACAGAGCAAAGGTGCTGAGCAAAATGATCACCCAGTCTAGGCTTGGTCTCTCAGATATAGAGGGGACCACACTGGGGGCAGGAATGCAATGTACCAAATAGAGAGAGGGGCAAGTGAAACGCTGCTTAACCTGGAATGAATGTTTTGGATCTTGGATGGTGAGCATAGAAGAGCAAAAGGAATAGATGTTATACATCTTTCAATTTAGCGATTTACTGTCAGTGCTCTGAGTGTGGCCTCTCCCATATAAATCAGACCCAGCACAGACTGGGTGATGGCTTTGCTGAGCACCTTCGGTCTGTGTGTAATCAGGACCCTGACCTTCCGTTTCTTTGTTGTTTTAACTCACGATCCTGCTCCCATGTCCGTATGTCTGTCCTTGGTCTGCTGCAATGTTCCAGAGAAGCTCAATGCTAACTGAAGAAACAGCATGGCAATTTATAACCTTCTGGTCTCAACATCGAATTCAAAAATTTCAGATGATTTGCTCTATCCCATTTAGACTCCTTTGTTTTCATTCTTTTTTTACTCTTGCCTGCCGCACAGTCTGTTTTAACCCTTATACAGTGGACAAATAACTACGAGTAGACATCTTATTAGTACAAACAATATTTATTTAAACCCACACAATCAATAAACATCCACCTGACCAACAATAAGTTATCTTACAGAAAATATTAGAATTCAAGTACAATACAAGACTTAACTTTGCGTGACTGACAAGCACCCAAACAGATACTGGCCTTTATCTCTGCCAGAAGGTTGTTGTAGGGTTTTTTTTACAAACTGCAAGCTTGTGACCAGTGGTGTGCCTCAGGGATCAGTGCTGGGTCCACTGTTATTTGTCATTTATATTAATGATTTGGATGAGAATATAGGAGACATAGTTAGAAAGTTTGCAGATGACACGAAGACTGGTGGTATAGAATATAGTGAAGGTTATCTCCAATTGCAACAGGATCTTGACCAATTGGGTCAGTGGGCTGACAAATAGCAGATGGAGTTTAATTTACACAAATGCAGGGTGATGTATTTTGGTAGATTGAACCAAGGCAGGACTTACTCAGTTAATGGTAGGGCACTGGGGAGAGTTACAGAGCAAAGAGATCTAGGGGTACAGGTTCATAGCTCCTTGAAAGTGGAGTCACAGGCGGACAGAGTGGTGAAGAAGACATTTGGCATGCTTGGATTCATCGGTCAGAACGTTGAATACAGGAGTTGGGGCGTCTTGTTGAAGTTGTACAAAACATTGGTAAGGCCACACTTGGAATACTGTGTGCAATTCTGGTCACCCTATTATAGAAAGGATATTATTAAATTAGAAAGAGCACGGAAAGGATTTACTCGCATGCTATCAGGACTTGATAGATTGAGTCATAAGGAGAAGCTGAAAAGGCTAGGACTTTTTGGTCAGGAGCGTAGGAGTCTGAGGGATGACCTAATAGATGTCTATAAAATAATGAGGAGCATAGACAAGGTAGATAGTCAATATAATTCCCCAAAGATAGGGGAGTCTAAAATTAGAGGGTATAGGTTTAGGTGAAAGGGAAAAAATACGTAAGTGTCCAGGGGAGCATTTTTTTGTTCACACAGCGGGTGATAAGAAGCTACCAGGGGTAGTAGTAGAGGTGGATAGAATTTTATCTTGTAAGGGAATTAGCTAGATACATGGGACGATGGATTTACATGGATATGGGCCAAATGTGGGCAATTGGGATTAGCTTAGGGATTTAAAAAAAAAAGGGCGGCATGGACAAGTTGGGCTGAAGGGCCTGTTTCCCCATGCTGTAAACCTCTATAATTCTATGATACTATGACATCTCTCTCACTCACTCTGCCTTACACATAACAGAATCGCATACACTCTCTTACTCCATCGCACCCACAATATCTCTCACACATTCACACTCTCACTTGCATTCAACCTTTCACGCACTCTTTCACACAATCCCTCTCAAACATTCAATGCCTCCCTCCTTTTGCTCCCACTCTGTCCATCTTCTCTCAGATTATCTCACAGTAGACATCGTGTCTCCCCATATCTCATCCTATTTCATCCCACCTAAAACTCTCTCACTCTATCAAAGTTTCTCCCTCAACACAACTCTCTCTCTTTCTCTCACTCACTCAGTTACTCATTCTCTCTTGCAATTTCTCAGCCAATCTGTGTACCTCTGATTGCATTTGCAACACTCGCTCATCTCTGCTGCATTCCATGACCTCATACCCCCACTGTACTATCAAGTTCCCATCTCACTTGTCTCCCTCTCTCTCACAGCAGTTGCCTCATTCCTGTCAGATCTGTTTCTCACCAACGTCTTCTTATTTTTCATAAAATATGTAAACCAGAACAGGAGGCCATACTCTAGGTGAACTATTTAGTGTGAGTAGAACACTGAATCATACAGGGCTACATTGTTATCTCGCAAGGATAAGTTAGCATTTTCAAATCCATTAATCACACACTATCTGCTTCCCCATCTTCAAATTTACACTTTTCTGCTCCATTTTTTCTCTCTTTTATATTCTTTTTCACTCTCCCTCTCACAGATAGTCATGTTTCAGCTCTCATACTATCTAGTTTCTGCCCATCTCACAAGTTGTTACTGTCTATTTTCTCTCTGTTTCTCTCTCTTTATCTCCCTTGTTCTCTTTGTCTCTGTCCCTCTCTCTCTCTCATTCTCCCTCTCTCGCCCTCTCACTCACTTCACAACTTAACCCTTTCTCTACCAGTACGAGGGTGTATATCAGAAGGGTGTCTGGAGCCTGAGAATCAGTTTTCACAGTTGAATATGTTTGGTCCACTCTATGAGGTGATGTGTTTGTATCTGCTGCAGCTTCCGACTTTTCTGAGGTGTTTCAAAATAGTTTTCTCAGTTTTGAGGAGTTGCAGTATTTTAAGAAGTGGAATCATTTTAATTGGTGATTAAATAGTTCCCTCTTGTTGATTCATCAAACTTACCAATTCATCTTCATCTATAATCAACATAAATCCATTATTGAATGTGGATTATTGAATGCCCAGAGTTAAAGAGTCAGCTACACCTCAGATTGCAGTAGACCCATCCAGAGAGGAACACACTTACAATGTTACTGAATGGTCATCTTCCAGTGACAGATAATCACTCAACCATCTGAGATCCAACTGATAGTGTTTGATGGACAGCATCCTTAATTATTAATTGATAAATGTGATCAGTACAGTCCAGCGTTTGGAATGAGGTAACTCAATTTAAAAGTAAATATTTGCCATCATTGGGTTCAATGTTGGAAACTGTTTTGTTTGGTAGTATACATATTTTTTAAAAAAAACTTTCAAAATATTTTGCAACCTCAATAGCCCTCAGGCGATTCGACAGTGGATAAATTGGAGGGTGTGGCAATACATTACGGCAGAGTTTAAGACGGGGAGACTGCAGGAGGCAGGAAGGGACACCTCACCTTCCAGAGAAAATGCATCTCCCAACTCAAATGCCTGAGAAAATATTCTACACCATCATTGCCATTATTGGCGTTCCTGGTAAGTGACTGTATGCAGTGAAGTTATGTCAATCTCTGTGCGAGTGCCCCACTCATTTTAAACTCTGACTGAAAATGCCCCATACTAATCTCATGCTCACTGTAATACATACACCAAATGAGCAGTGTGTTTCATTTGAATATTGTTTTGGAATATCTCTGTAATGTTAATCATTTTCAGCAACCGACATTACACTCCTGTAAATATCCCACAGATCAATGAAAACATTATATTTAGTGCACTTTGGCAGGAACAATAAATGTGTAGAGTATAGGGCTAATGGTAGGGCTCTTAATAGTGTTGAGGAACAGAAGGATCTTGGTGTATGTGTCAATAGATCCCTGAAAGTAGGCAGTCAAGTGGATAAAGTTGTTAAGAAGGCATATGGAGTCTTAGCTTTTATTGGTAGGGGGATTGAATTTAGGAGCCGCAGCATCATGTTGCAGCTGTACAAAACTCTAGTGCGGCCGCACTTGGAGTATTGTGTGCAGTTCTGGTCGCCACATTATAAGAAAGATGTGGAGGCATTGGAGAGGGTACAGAGGAGGTTTACTAGGATGTTGCCTGGTATGGAGGGCAGGTCCTATGAAGAGAGGTTGATGGATTTGAGGTTGTTTTCGTTAGAAAGGAGGCGGCTAAGGGGGGATCTTATTGAAGCATATAAGATAATTAGAGGTTTGGATAGGGTGGACAGTGATAGCCTTTTTCCTAGGATGGAGAAAGCTAGCACGAGGGGACACAACTTTAAATTAAGGGGTATGAGTTATAGGACGGATATCAGAGGTAGGTTCTTTACTCAAAGAGTGATTAGGGAGTGGAATGCCCTGCCTGCAGCTGTTGTAGATGCGCCAAGTTTGGTGGCGTTTAAGAGGTTAGTTGATAAGTATATGGAAGAGAAGGGAATGGTTTAGTTAGGAGGGGCATTGCTTTTTATTTTGGTCGGCACAACATCGAAGGCCGAAGGGCCTGTTCTGTGCTGTATTGTTCTATGTTCTATGTTCTATGTTCTATGTTCTAATTACTATCGTATTACTAGATTGGACCTCAGTGAAGGGGTGATATCTTTGAAGTAACATTTATTGGGAATATGAACAAAATCAAACTTTGAGTGTGGATCACTAATCGGTTTGAAATACCAGTGAACAAGTGTTACACGATATATTTATCAGTGTAAATTGTACTGATTCACCAGAGTGGATCGGAGAATACATCTATTTCTGACACTATCTGTCTGTTTAGAAGTTATTCCGCGTGGGAAAAGAATTGGAATGAAATAAGTTGTCTCTATTTTATGCGTGGTTGGCGGGCTTGCAGGAGTCTTTCTCGGGCAACAACTGTCAGATTAGTGTCGGTGAAGGTGTAAAGAAGTGCGGGCTTGATATGCAGCGATTGGAGGGGTTGCAAATGTCTACCACGGGCATCAACATTCAGATTACTGTCGGTGAAGCTGTACGTTTTTGTATTCTTGCTTCAAATGAATTGTGAATCTGCTCACCTGAGCTCCTAACCTCTTGTAAACCATTCAGACACCTGGTTTGTAAGGAGTGATCAAATTATTCTGATCAAAAAGCAACGCCTGACGCTAAGCTGTCCTGAGATTTATTTCCAATTGGAATACCCAGCTTGCAAGTGTATAATTCATTATTAATGTGCTGTGGTTTTTGCTACATACTTCCACTCTGTTCATTCTCATTCCAAGTTTGGATTTGTTGGATACTTTGAAATTATCATT
Source organism: Sphyrna mokarran (assembly GCA_024679065.1). NCBI lineage: Eukaryota > Metazoa > Chordata > Chondrichthyes > Carcharhiniformes > Carcharhinidae > Sphyrna > Sphyrna mokarran. The sequence goes on along the minus strand of JAGIQG010000013.1, from coordinate 80,237,144 downwards.
TCACTTCCCGGTTCGATGCTGTTGATGTAAATGGTGAAGGACAGTGATCCCAGAGCCGATTCTTGTGGACAGCTCCTTCCCACATTCCACGAATCAGGAAAAAAAAATCCCTTTAAATCCAATTCCCTGTGTTCTGTCTTTGTAGCCAGCTTGTTATCCATTCTGCTGCTTGCTAACTCCAGTTGCTCTGAGATTGCTCATGTGCCAGTTAAATCTTAACATACTGAAGGCATTTAGAAAATTAAACCGTTTGATGATTAAAAGCATCTATAATTTCTTATAATTTTTGAGACAATTTCTTCAAACAATTTGAGAATTTTGAGACAAATCTTCTTCAACTGATTTGTGAATCTCATCATTTGAACTGCTAAACTCCCCGAAAGTATTCAGACACTTGAATACTAAGGACTGATTCAGAAACACTGATCTGATCAAAATACAACACCTGACACTGAGCTGTCATGAAATTTATTTCCAATGGGAATACCCAGTTTGCAAGTTTATAATATGATTAATTTGCTGTGGTATTTACTCTGCTCATTCTCATTTCCAGTTTGGATATTTTGAAATTAACACTTCACTTCCCGGTTTGATGCTGTTGATGTAAATGGTGAAGGACAGTGATCCCAGAGCTGATTCTTGTGGACAGCTCCTTCCCATGTTCCATTAATCAGAGAAAATCCCTTTAACTCCTACTCCCTGTAATCTGCCTTTACAGCCAGCTTATCATCCATTCTGCTGCTTGTCCTCTAACCCCACTCACTCTGAGATTGCTCATGTATCTGTCAAATCTTAACATATAGAAGGTATTTAGAAAATTAAAGTGTTTGATCATTAATAGTATTTATAATTTATTTTAATTTCCTAAACAATTGAATGGAATTTGTCAAGAATGATTTTGATTTTTGAATATGTACTAATTATGCTTTATTATAATCTGCGTGACTCGATATTATTTTTCAGGATTCGATTTGGCTCCTTTACTCATTTTCATTCTGTTGACGTTGTGACTGACCAACTGTTCTTTGGAAATGTTTTGATTTCTGTTTTAAGCATAAGAAGAACAAACATCGACTATTGCTTTCCAATCATGTGGTGACGATCTAATGCTGAGATTGTTAAGAAGGCAAATGCAAGAGTTCCCTTTAGTAGCCGATGTATAAGAGATGTCTAAGAACAGGGACATTGTGATGGAGCTTCACAGAACCCTGCAGATCTTAGTAAAAGTACAATGAGGATCTCTGACTGCCTCAGTATATGGATAATAAGCTTCCCTTGAAGAGATGCAAAGGTGATTCTGGATGTTTCCTGGACTGGAGCATTTTTGTTGCGAAAAGAGAAAGATAAACCTATTTGTCCTTTGTTATAAAAGTGAACACTGAGAGTGAAAGTCATTGAGGTATGCGAAATTACGAAGGACATATGTAGGGTTGTTAAGAATATGCATTTTCACTTCAGCAGAGTGGTTAATATCCAGGTTGCAAAGGAGTGAGATAAGGAGCACGAGGTTCAGGGGGATCTAGAGGTAAAAATATCATGTCAGAAATCCTGCTGGAAAATCCTGCTCAGAAGCATACCACGCTCAGAGTGTAGCTAAATTTGAATTAAAAATTGGACAATGTTTATTTAGAGATTGAGGTACTCCAGCAGAGACAGTGAAATCCATCCCACTGCCACACTCAGAACTAAAATATTGAACATGCCCCTCACTTAAAATTCTGCACAAGTGCCCTGTTTATCTCGCCCTGTGACCAGTCCACCATCTCTATCTAGCTGCTTTTATCTCCCTCGTTTTCTCTCTCTTTCGCTATCTCTCTCAGTCACACACATTTCTTTTCTCACTCCCTATCTTTTTTATTGTCAGAACCCCTATATGCTGGCCTGGGTACATCGATAGATTCTACAAGTGTTCAGCACTAAATATCCTTCTTGCTCACTTCCCCCAGAATTTGTGAACTAATCTCCTCTCTTCCTTCGGTTCCAGTTTAGGCAATTTTAATTCAAACATTTCAAGAGCATGCGACAGTCTTTGAATTAATAATTGTTTTGAAATGTGATCATTGTTACACTGCAGGTCAGTGCATACTCAGCAAGATCCTAAAAGGAAATACCTCTCCCTCCTGTTTTTCCACATTCTCTCTCACTCTCTATTTCCCTCCATTTCTTCCGATCAGACAGCAAGACTGAGATGGAGAGGAAGATAGAGACAGAGTGGGAACATTGGTGTGGCGGTGCGGGTGCGTTGGGCCAAAGGGCCTGTCTCCCGTGCTGTTTTGTTCTTTGTTCTAAAAGAGAGAGAGATGTTGAAGAGACAGGCAGATATAGGGAGAAATCTAGAAGGAGAAAGAAAACTGAATGTGAGAGAAATTGGATGTAAAGGAAGAAATCTAAAAAGCGAGAAGAGACTGGCAAGAGATAGATAAGGAATTGAAAGGGGGAGAATCAAAGAGAGAGGCAGAGAATAATGTAAAGACAGACAGAGGAAGGAATGTGGACACAAAATAAAAGGAAAAGTTGCATGGAGGTACAGGATGGGGAAAACAATTGGAGAGGAAGGGATAACAGATACAATTGCCATTCACTGGTGTACTTCTGTCATATCTGGGTCTAACTGGGAAACACATCTGACTTAATCCTGTAAATAGGTTTCATTAATGAACAATATTCACATGTTGATTGACAGCATATCAGCCAACTAGAGACTGTGTTTTCTGAGTGACAGCCGTGACAGCCAAACAAAATGCCAGAAACCACGGACCGCCTCCTGGAGCTCAGCTGAACAGACCTTTCGGCCAATCAGAGACATAGTTTCCAATCATGAAACGCCTCCCTATGGAAAACAGACAGCTCAACGAATCAGAAAGGTCCATCCAGTGAAGGACAGCAGCCACAGCCAATCAGGTAGCACCAATTGTAGGCTGAGTGCAGCCTCTGCCAATCAGTGATGTAAGAAGTCTCACAAAACCAAGTTAAAGTCCAGTAGATTTTCTGGTAATGTAAGGGTTTTGGAGCTCTGTTCCTGGGGAGTTCTGATCAGTAACTGTGGTCGCACATTGATCGATCCAATTACACAAGTGTCCAAGCGTCAGCAGCAAGAGACCCGTGCACTCAGGGAGCTCCAAGATCTTCAAACTTTCAGGGAGCTGAATATGATCACACGTCCTCATGTCAGTATAACTGTTGCCTAAAAAATTAGCCACGCCTCTAGCAAGGATTGTCGCAGAATTTCTACAGTGCAGAAGGAAGACATTCAAACCATTGATTCTGCATTGACTCTGTGACAGTGCATCTTATGTAGACCCAAACCCTTTGTGTACCCGTAATGGGACTCATTTACCCTGTAGCCCCTCTACTTACCCTTGATACTAAGGGATAATTTAGCTTAGCCAGTCCACAATGCACAAGATTGGAAGAAAGCAAGAGCACAGGGAGGAAATCGGCACACATTGAGGGAGAACATACAAACTCCACATAGACAGTCACCCTGGCACTGACCAATCTCCCGTAAGAGAATATTCTCACCCTCCTGTCCAAAGCCCCTGCTCCCCATGTCACATTTCCCTTCCCTCATTTGCATTGCACCCTCTATCTATCAAATAGTCCCTTTTCTGAACAGCCCCTTGTATTAAAAAGCTCCCTTTTATTTCAAAGATCCCTCATGTGCCCACAGCTCCGCGATGTATCTGGACGTTGGTTCTTTGTAAACAGCAAACCCCAAGAGACTCTTCCAGCAAGACACAACAAGCCAATTTTCCCTGTGTAAAGAAACAATGACAAAGATTGACTTTTTATTAATATTTGTGGCTCGGATAATAGCTGTTGTCGGAAAATTCTGAGAGTCAAAAATGATTCTCTCCTTGCGTTGTCAAATCTTCCAAATAAATTCTCCTTCAGAGAAGGAAAAGATGTGTGGACTGAGAAAGAACGACTACAAGAATAATTTAACAATAATGTTAAGACTGGCTTTAAAATGGCGATTCTGGCTGAGAGCTAAGCATGCTGGGAATTTTGGCCAACTCATAGATTAAAAGCAGATACAGATTGTAAAGATTCTTTGGTCTGGGAGCTGTGACCTGAAGCTACCTGTGTCGGTCAGATCAGAGAAGTTATGTACATTCACCCAGACAGCATGGCTCTGATTTTTATGGTTGCTGTGTGTGTGGGACATGTGAAATAAACTAAGCAACAATGATCATTCAAAAGTAGTTTCACTTAATGTTCGAGCCACGTGATCATTTTTTGGTGGTAAAGTTGGCTGGGTGGCAGAAAATTTTCCAGAACGGAATGGAAAATTGTGGATAAAAAGACATATTTGTTCGGCAGTGATAACTCTGTGAGAACAACCAACGCAATGAAGCTTGATGGATACCTGTGAAGAAGGTAGATTCTACATCAAGGATGTTTCTTGGTAGTTTCTATTTTCAGTCACTTACTTTAAATTGATGTTTAGTCAGAGTTAAAGTGCAGTTTAAGTGTTCAAGTTCAGTTGGAAGTTAATGTTCAGTTAGTATTAAATTTCAGTAAAGTGTGAATATGTTTACTGTTCACTTGTGAGTTGGTATGAAGAGTGTTAAATGAAGATACAATTGAATTACTGTCCTTGTTTACTGGGATGTTTGGACAGTGTTCAAATTGAAGCTGTATAAGAAAATGTCATCTCAGATAGTCGTTAATAAGAGCTAGCTACAGTCACACTGAGATTTACCTTTTATTAGTTAGTGATTAAATGTGATCCTGGCATTTCCTTTGATGTTACAACAGAACAGAACAGGGGAAGTGGTATCTCTATAGCTGGCCGAGGGGGATTAAAGACCTTTCTATTGTATTGAGGGTGTAGATTGATACATGTTACTGATATGCCAGTTGTGGAAGGAGTAGGATTATTTTTTCGTGTTGAGCATTTTTCCCGGACTAAGTGACAGTCTTCTTTCCTTAGTTAATCTAACTTTTGAGTAAGGTTATTCAAAGGAAAGAGTGAACTCTATTATTGACTGTGAAGTAAGGCTAAATCTTAACTCTGGAGTAAAGAGGAGGCGGTCATCACATGATACTATCAGATTTAGAGGGACTGTGTGGTAAATTAGCAGCACTGTCACCTTCAGTCCCTTCTTGTTCCCATGGGACAAAGCCAAGAGAAATGGGTGAAATATTAATGCATGTTTTTTGGGAGGGTCTGGGATCTGAGGCAGACATGATTTAATGGGAGAAGCAGTAAGTTTAGGATGTGCCCCTGGTCTGTTGAATCCTCTTATTATTAGTTACAAGGAGGGCAGGGAATTACCAGGAGATGTTCTTAATTGGGAAGGACTGCATGTTGTAAAGAACTCCACCATTGTAGGTAGTTCTGAAAGCAGACTTAACTGTTCTCACCAATGGATAGTCTTGCATTCTTGTAAGATTCTGTGCCATGAATCCCATTGAAATTGACAACGTAGGCTAAGGAGTTAAATCATCATTAACATCACAAGGAACCCCAGGGGCTCTTTGATTGTTTTAAGGGAGGGAGTGTTACATAATTGAGAGTGAAAGGAACCATGGTCTCTCAACTTACTAGTCATATATTGTAAATTCATTGGAAGATAAGGAACAATGATTAGAGAAAATCCAGAAGTTGAGCTGATATTTGGGTAGTTTTTGTATTTCGGTGTGTTTGTGTGGTCTGGTTGCTTATTGAATGCAGCCGGTGGTTGTTGCATTAGACTGAGAGCAGGAGTTGTTAAAACCTTCATTTGTTCTTGTGGAGTAATTGTTGTAGGCAATAAATGCAATGCTTTATACTTTGGTTTAACTTGAAAGGGGAATCAGAGAGTGTTAAAATGTTTTAAAAAGCCTAAGATTGTTTTAACTAACTTTTGTTTTCAATTTAATTACAGTTTGGAAAAAAGAAGAATGAAGGTGATTGTCTTGCTCTATTTTCTTTATTTACTTTCAATGTTTTATTTCCATTCCAATTTAAAATGTAAAGTCTGAATGAAAAGGCAATGCTGTGGAATGGATGTTGAAAGCTTCTATTTGTGTCTCTGTGTTTAATATAGTGTTGGATTGGATGTTTTTGTCCTTTTTTTGACTTTAATGTTTTAATACTCTTCCCCTCATTGTAATTTTACTATAGTGTGTTTGATACAGAGTTTAAAATCAAATGGGAATTGAATTAATTTTTGTTTTGGAAATCGTTAATCTCTTGAGTATAATCAATGACAATGGTTGTGCTTAAGAGATATAGGATATAAATACAAAAATAATACATATATGTGGGAAGTTACATTGAAAAAAATGCTTTTGAAAAGTAAATTGAACTTTTAAAATGCAAGAAATAAATTGGATTTGGAATGACCAGTTGGAATTGTCAATAAATCTAGGTTAAAACTGTGATAAGAAAGCTTATGTTAAGCTTGGAGGAAACCGTGTGCTGTTTTGTCTTGAAGAAATCGTGACATCATCACATTGGAATAGAACATAGAATATTACAGCGCAGTTCAGGCCCTTCGACCCTCGATGTTGCGCCGACCAGTGGAACCAATCTAATGATCCTCTAACCTAAACTATTCCAATGTTATCCATATGCTTATCCATTTGAACACCCTTAAAGTTGGCGAGTCGTGTTTTATTTCTTGTGTTTTCCTTCGACTGGCAGAAATTTCATCATCTCCTGCACCTAATTATGCAAATAATAATTTATACATTGGAGACTATGTTTTTTTTTGTTTAATTTGACAGATTTTGAGATGAAATTAACTCAGTTGGATCCAAGCCCAACGTACTTTTTTTGTGTTTTGTTTTATATAGATAGCTCATGAATAACGAGTCTAGCAGTTTCAAGAATTCACGATTGTTTATCACAACCTCATGATAATTGGCACCCAAAAAGTTTGGCTCATTCAGCATTTCTTATTTTTGCCTTTTGAATTCAAGGGATTGTCATATTTAAGTGTTGCAGTCTCTGATATTAATTGATTGAATAAATCGAGTGCACAAAATAGCCAATTCATATTAATAGGAAGTCACCTAAATTCTAAAGGGGTAAATACATTTGTTTTTTTTTGATAAATGAAGGATAATGGAAAGAGAGTCTGTATGTGTTTTGCATTTCAATGAGGGATACATTTAAACATGTTCTCAGTTCTGATATTATCATTTGAATGTGGGATAATTGTACAAATGAATACCAGTTTGTTTTGTGTGTTTCCTGTATTAAATGAGTGTTATTTAATGTAATGCACGTGTTCACTTGTAAAGTCTGTTTGATTCAATGTACCTAAATGCTAACATGTTGGGACTTACTTTTCCATGCAAAGTAGATGAAATGATGAGAGGAGTTTCATCTACAATTTTTTAAACTATTGGAATATCATTTGAATTGCTTCTTAATTGCACTTTGGTTGCATTGTGTTAATTGTATCATAAAAGATTGTAATATCCGTGTTGTGGGAAATCCTTTTAGGTGGCCTGATTAATTTCAAGACTCAACCTTTTCATTAAACATTTCATTTCACAAAGGCCAAAAACGTTAATTCAGCTCAATGAAATTCTTCAATTAAACTAGTTTTATTGTAACATTTCAATGTTTTAATCAAAAACATTACGAATTAACAACATTCAGTGAAATATACAATTAAGACAAGACAAATCTCATTATGACCCAAATTGGGAAATCAATAGTTCCACCTACACAGCTAATGAGCCAACAGACTTTCACGAAAGGTCTCAGATTTCACGCCAAAGAGCAGAATTGGTTATAGTTTTCAGTATTGGATTATACAGCCCGGCACTTAATCAACAGCAATGTCATTCATTCATTATTCTGTCAATCTAATAATGGCATGTCTTTCAATCAATCACGATTTGACACATTGAAATGTTCATCTTTCATTCGTTTGCCTGTTTTATGGACGTTCCCTCCAAAAAAATGGTTTCTTATGATTCAGCATTTCGCCAACGAGTTCAAAGCAGCACTAATACCCAAAGACATCTTTATTTTTCAATATTAGGACCAGGGCTGGATAATTTACTTTCTTGCATAACGTATCCCTGACTTGTGCTGATATACTTCATGAATACAGCTTTCATTTTACTGCCAGGTTACATTTATTCGCGACAATAAGATAGTACTTAAATATTTTTTGTTATTGTCAAACCACATTAGCTGCTAATTATCTTCATATTGAGCATTGAGAATTAAGCAGAATTACCAACTACAATTCCCTGTTGACCACATTGGCTAACAGCCATACAAAGGCAAAGGTGAGTTTTAAATACTCTATTTGTGTAACCTACCCTGTCCTACTTAAGTATTTTCTTTATAATCTGTGTAAATGTACCTTTAACTGATTCTTTATTGATGCACATAAAGTACTAGGTGCTTTTCATTTCAAGAAAAAACAGTTCTTATTTTTAAAGGATGCTCTAATGCGTTCATTATCATAATGTGGAACATCCAAAGAAGTCATTGGCATTTCTTCCTTCTCTTCCTTGATCAATGCTACGCCTGTAACAATCTGGCTTGTGATTGCACAACAATTGACTAGCATTACAGTCACAGTATTCATCAGTAAATAAACAAAAATACATAGCTCTGATGAATATTTTCCCAGTATTCTGATTCATCCTGTATCCATTGTTCTAGAGAGAATGTCTCCTTTTTTTCCTAACTTCCGACTATGAGATACCAGATTGGTGTTATTCGCCAAAATATCTGATATGTAGGTGCAGCATTTCAATCCAATCCAAGCACATGTTCCCCCTCTTGCTGCAAGAATGAAGCCCAATGCCATCCAATTCTCTAATAACTATATGCATTGTTACCATCCCGTCACTGATTTGTGATAAAATGGTGGCTGTGTCATTATCTACCTCACCAGGATATAAGCAATATTTTCCGATTCCATTGTCAGTGTTACATGTGATTATCCTGGTATCATTATTCCAGAGCAATAGTCTATGCCCACTGCATCAAGACTCAATCTTTTCATTAAACATTTCATTTCACGAAGGCCAAAAGAAAAATTCAGTTCAATGAAATTCTTCAATTAAACTAGTTTAATTAAAACGTTGAAATGTTACAATCAAAAACATTACGAATTAACAATATTCAGTGAAATGTACAATTAAGACAAGACAAATCTTTATGACCCAAATTGGGAAATCAATAGTTCCACTACACTGCTAATGAGCCAACAGACTTTGACAAAAGGTCTCAGATTTCACGCCAAAGAGCAGAATTGATTATAGTTTTTGGTATCAGATTATACAGCCCAGCGTTTAATCAAAAGCAATGTCATTCATTTCAATCTAATCATGGTATGTCCTTCAATCAATCACATTTTGACACATTGAAACATCTGGTGGTTTTCCTCTGGTATTTGACTGTTGTAAAATGTGGAACTACATATTCTAAGTAACAAAATCTTTTCCAGCCAATGGGCAGCCTTGAGTAAGATTTGTTTCTACAAATCCAATAGGTTCCAAAAAGTGTTGGGTATATTGAATATTGCACTTGTGAGCATTTTCTAGTGGTCTTAATCAAATCCTGCTCCTGATCTCTATTTAAATTAATAATCTCAGTATCTATGCTTCACTTGATGCTTAATATTCCTTGTTCCTCTAATCTTGTATTAGCTGGAATCAAATTAGATGCTTGTTTGTTCCCTTTGAATATCCATTCAAGTAAAAACAAATCTGCACTTTTACTCCTTTGTAAATCCCACTGTCCTTCTTCTCAGTTTCCTGAACAATTGAGTTAATTCATCCCATTATTATTAATTCTTCCTACTTTAAAGGGATTGTCTGCAAAAGAAATCTTTTCCTAGCGAGAACTGTTAAATGAGTACATATCCATCATTTAGATAAATCAGTGGTTTTAGTATAATTGTACATAGCAAGCAGATGTACTCCTGTTAAATGCCTGATAATCTACTTGCACTATGCAAAACATACTTATTATTACAAGATTATGTTATTAATATAACCATATTTTAACCTTTATGTATTACTCAAATTGTGTCTATAATACAATTGTGTTATGTATTTATAACACATTATAAATAATGTACTTATTTTAACCAGAGTTTGTTTGCTTTTGTTCTTTGTCCAAAGGTTGTTCCAGCTTGTTATTCATTGATGTTTTCTGTCCTCAATGGATGGTGGAATTTTTTTCCTCCATACAATTTCACAATTTTATGGACAATATGGCCCTGAGTCCTCGTAATTAGAATCAATATTCATAGATGTAGCATTTTATTATGAAGATTTTCTACATGATTTTACTATACCATCTGATTAGACTAAAAGAGTCTGAAAAATTTTAAAATGAATTTATCCAGATTCTTTTTACTAATTTATTCATTTGGGTAAGGATTTAGCTGTGTTCAATGTTTCCATTCAGGACATGTTTGGTTTTTAATCCATAGATCTATAAACATGGACAGGGATCAGGCGTAGAGGTGAGAACATCGGGGTGGCGGCGCGGGCTTGTTGGGCTGAAGGGCCTGTTTCCTGTGCTGTTTTGTTCTTTGTTCTTTGTTTTTCAACATGTTTCTCCTCCTATAATTTTTCAAATGGCCTTTTCCATCTAGTGCTCAATCCTTTTTGTTCAAATATTAATTGTATAATAACCCTATATCCTGCAGTTGATAAACTTTGATTATTTTTCTCAGTTAATTTCTTCCAATCTTTATATTGTTGTTGAATGACTATTCATTTTTTAAAGGAATTTAATCGTTATTAAGTCTCTCATGCATTGATAGACTATTTGTTTTCCATGTTTAACTGCTCTCCCCCTGTTGTAACATCTGGGAGATGCATTGCTCTACCTATCATTAATTCAAATGGAGTTAATCCTGTTCTTTGAGATGGAGTGGCTCTTTCTCAGAATAGAATTGCAGGTAAAGCATGCACCCAATTATTTGCTGCTTCTAATATGGCTGTAGCTAAACTGCTTTTCAATGTTCTGTTCATTTGTTCTACAATCCATGGGCTTAGTGGATGATGCGGTAAGTGAAGTTTCTGTTTAATCTCTAACATTCTATATACTTCTCTCAGAATTTTCCCTGTAAAGTGGGTTCCATAATCTGTCCAATTGTAATTACATTCCCATCAGGGTATGATTTCATTGACTAATATCAAAGCTACAGTTTTGGGTGTTGCATCATTACGTTGGAATGCTTCCAGTGAATTGATTTAATAATCACTAAACAATAACTTTTCCCTTTTTCACTTGGTAAAGGCCCCCTTAAAGCTCATTATAAGTTTTCCCATGGCCTCTTAGGTCTGGGTTGGTTTGCCATTTTTATTTTGCAATGTCATCCGGTTTCTACTCGAACACACTGAATGACTTTTTGGCAGTAGTTGGCAATCATTTTTTCTCCTTCCCTTCATCACCAGCAATTCTTAATTAAGGCAGTAATTTTATCTCTGCTGGTATATGCTACTCCATGATATAAATTCATCAGAATTTGGTGTATTGCTTCCAGAACTGTTATTTTTCTTACCTTTCCTCCATTTTCCATCTCATTCTTTCTTCCCTCCCAATTCTTTCCCTCTGTTTCTCTCTCCTTGTGAGACCTTGAATTTGTTTTATGTCTAACTCAGTGTGATCCTTGGTTTGTATATCAGCTAATGAGCTTTCCTGTAACTTTTGCTTTATTAGCTGCTGAATCTGCTTTGTAATTACTTTTTAGTCCTTTCAATGATTCGTTTGTGTGCTTGAATTTTGATCACAACTTTTTGTATTCCATGGCAAAAAATGTATCAAGAAAGTCATGCAATACAAGACTTTGTGTCAGCAAAAGCCTACACTTCCTTGTATGTCCAATCTATTTTTGTCTCAAGTAGGCCTTCCTCCTTTGATCAACTCTCAGTTTTGGACAGAGATTTGGTCACCCTAAAGCTGGAGCCTTATTTCCCACCGTCAAAGCAAATTTATACTGATGTTCATTTGTTTTCGGAATAGGCCAAAATCCGTTGGCCACCTCTAATGAAGAAAAAATTATTTGATGTGTTCAATTGTGTTTGGATCTCGAGGTGGATTTACAACTATTGAGTGTGCTATGTTGCATATCTGTTTAGAATTGTGTAATCCAAGTTAACCTATAACTTCCGTAGAATTTGTTAGAAGACGCTCTCTTTGTCACTACTCAATGTTTTCCCAACTGCGTGATAATACATATAACAGCATGGAACTCTCCCTGAATCTTTTCTGGTGGGACATTTAAACTTCCACAATCTTGTTTACATCTTGCACAAATTCGACAATATTGTGCAGCCATTTTTTTTTCAGATTGACCTTTTTTCCCAATCTGTTTGAAATGCTAGTACCCCAGAAATGCAGCAATACTGTTTTTCTTCCCCACCTCCCACCCCCCCCATATTTTTATTTGATGGTGTACTGAGCAGTGCAATCTTATCTCCTCCAGTAACTCTAAGTTATTCTATTGTTTGATTAATGGTTTGTAAATTTGCTGATACAGTTGTTCTTGTATCAATTAACATCTTACAATTCTGTCCTTCTATCACTGTCTCTATGTGTACCCGGAAATCCATATAACCATCAAACATTAGGGGTTCCAATTGTCATTTTATAGTTAATAATTTACGAAGTTTCTCTGCTGTGAAACTGACTTCTGTAACATAATAGAATCTTTGAAACAGAAATCAAACCTTTCAATTTGATTCAAATAATACCACTGTGTGAAAGTAGTTTGCTTTATGTTAATAATATGGACTTTCTAATATCAATTCATCACCCTGTTTACATCCTTCGATGTGTATTTATTCTGCTGAACTAATTTTCTTTTGCGCCCACTTTATATTTGTTGTGAATTTCAATTCCCCAATATTTCAAATTTATATTTTAAAATTTTTTTTATTTGTAGTTGTGATCTTTTTAAAATTTTGCATTGTTAAGTTATTGTTTATCTCTTAATCTCTCTTTCTTTAAGTTATGTTTTCTATATTTTACAACCTCCCCATTTTTTGACTACCGTTTAATTCTCCAGTACTTTAAATGTTTTCTTTTAACTAGTAAGAATATGGCACCGTTGCAGCTCTCTTTCAGCAAAACTAACTCTCTTCAGCTTAGTTTCCTGTTTTATGCATCCTTCACTACTTCTATAGATAGAACATAGAACACTACAGCACAAACAGGCCCTTCAGCTCACAAGTTGCGCCGATCATATCCATACCTACCAGACCATAGAACTATCTGTAATTCCCTATCCCATTAACTCCCATGTACTCATCCAGAAGTCTCTTAAAAGACCCCAGCGAGTTCACATCTACCACCACTGACGGCAGCCGATTCCATTCACTCACCACCCTCTGAGTGAAAAACTTACCTCTAACATCTCCTCTGTATTTGCTCCCCAGCACCTTAAACCTGTGTCCTCTCGTAGCGACCATTTCAGCCCTGGGAAATAGCCTCTGAGAATCCACCCTATCTATTCCTCTCAACATTTGATAAACCTCTATCAGGCCGCCTCTTAACCTTTGAGTCTCCAGGGAGAAGAGACCCAGCTCTCTCAACCTATCTTCGTGCAGCATCCATAACAGATTAACAGCGAAACGCCGCCTTTGTGCTGATACTTTTAAAAACTCTGTCTAATCGGTGCACTCTTTGTATGTGGATGAATTACCATCTTTGCCCCCAATTTTGCCCCGATACTCTTAAAAACTCTCTATAATCAGTGCATTCTTGCAGAATCTGATGCATGTGGTAAATTGCTGTCCTACCCCCACATTTGCACCAACACTCTTAAAAACTCGATATCAATGCGCTCTTGCGGAATCTGCCGAATATGATTAATTTGTTATCATTATCCCCACTTTTGCACCTATAAACCTTTTTTTCTTTAAAAGTGTCTTTATGAATCACAAGGCCCCTGGATGTCTGATGGATGCAATCATTCAGAGTGCTTCCACCTCGACTAGTGAAAGCAATATAAAGTATGTACTCACCGTTCCAGTGGAAGCATTCATCCAACAAGTGACTCCAAGATCATCCCCGAGCATTGCCAAGTTGTCGTGGGAAATGTTTTTATAGGTGGCCTCACTAATTTCAAGACTAAATTGTTTTCATTACATATTTCATTTCTAAAGGCAAAAAAAAGTTTATTCAATTCAATTAAATCTTCAGTTAAATTAGTTTTATCAAAAACTTGAAATGTTCCAATCAAAAACATTACAGATTAACAAGGTTCAGACAATAATGCAATTAACACAAGACAAATCTCATTTTGGCCCAAAATGTGAGATCGATCGTTCCACCTACACAGCCGATGAGTCAACAAGTTTTCACAAAAGATCTCAGATTTCATGCCAAACAGCAGAATTGGTTATAGTTTTTATTATCAGATTATACAACCTGGCAATTTTAATTCATTCACTGTTCTTACAATCTAACGATGGCATCTCCTTCAATCAACCATAATTTGACACATTCAAATATTTATCTGTCTTTCCTCTGTCTGTTTTGTAGACGTTCTCTCCCAAAAAATTGCTTCTTATCATTCAACATTTCTTTCACCAGTTTAAAAATGCTTTAATACCAAAAAGACGTCTTTGCCTTTTGGTATTATCATCCAGGCAGGGCAATTCACTTTGTTGCATAATTTGTGCCTGATTTGTGCTGATATCTTTCATGAACGCGTCATTCATTTTACTGGCGTGTTACAAATTCATTCCTTAGAGAAATTATTCAGATGTTGCTTAAATATTTTGTATTATTCTCAAACCACATGTTAAAACATGAGCTGCTAATTATCCTCATGTTGGGAATTTAGAATTAATCAAAATTCTCAATGACAATGTGCACTAGTAGGAGACAGATCTTGAGCCGTGCAAAAAGTTAAATTTAAAATGGTAATTGTGACAAAAAGTGTTCATTATGCAAATTTGGACCATTTTTAAACTGCAATCCTTTGGAGAGTTAAACCTACCTGTTTAGTACTTTTGGTACATAACCCTTCAAATGCAAATTTGAACTTTATTTTTCTTTCAACTTTATCAATGATTTATTATTGTCCTGTGCATAACTCCAAACCTAAAATTGTGCAATCATAACAAAGTTGAACAATTTAAGTCATGAAATGACAAACGCGGAGCAAGAATGATTTGCTGGTTCAGTGTCAATAGAGGAAGGAGTCAGTTCATGATCTAGCAACTGCGATATCGCAGAAAATTTCACAGTTAATACTAAAGAACAAAGAACAAAGAGCAACACAGCATGGGAAACGGGCCCTTTGGCCCAACGAGCCCACGCCGCCGTCCTAACGTCCTAATGACATATCCTTGTCCTTAGGCTATGCCTATTGTTGAAGATTCCAATATAGGGACCAATATAGGGACAATTTGTTACCCAATCAGCCTAACAGCACATTTTTGGGATGTGGGAGGAAACCGGAGCACCCGGAGGAAACCCACGCAACCACGGGGAGAACGCGCAAACTCCCGTAGACACAGGCCCAAATCCATGTGTCAGCACAGCAACAGCGATAGTCTCTGAGCTGTCATGTTGCCCATCAGATGGTCCAGTTTAAGCATACACTGACGACATGAAGCACTAGGCAACTCCTGAAGCAACCTCCCAAGAGCAGCTCTCGCACGACATGCTGCATGCATGCCCCTTGTTGGTCAACAAGGTGGACCGAATTGCCTGTGGAAACAAATAAGACTTAATTAAACATGCTAAAAAAAACTAAGACATTCCCGAGACGAAACTAAAGGATAGTCTACTACTATTTGGTCCTCCCGATATTCAAACAGTCCTGCTATATCCCTCTATCTGCAGACCGCTCATGTGGCTGTCCAAGAGACCCTTAAACAACCCTAGCGTGCCTGCTCCCACCACCTTACTCGGCAGTGCATTCCACACCCCAACTACCCTTTGTGTGAAAAACTGCCCTCTAATATTCGTCTTATACATAGCCCCCCCTCACCCTGAGCCCGTGACCCCTCGTTCTATCCATTTCTAATGGCGGAAAAAGCTTACCACCATTTACTCTATCTATACCCCTCATAATCTTATATACCTCTAAAAGATCCCCTCTCAGCCGACGACTTTCAAGGGAAAACAACCCCAGTGTTTTCAATCTTTCCTCGTAAGACAGCCCTTCCATACCAGGCAGCATCCTGGTAAATCTCCTCTGCATCTCTCCAGGGCCTCTACATCCTTCCTGTAGTACGGCGACCAGAACTGGACTCAGTACTCCAGATGAGGCCTAACCAACGTTCTATACACTTGCAACATCAGACTCCTACTCTCGTATTCTATACCTCTTCCTATGAAGGCTAACATACCATACGCTGTGAAATACTGTTGATTTCACAAATCTGGACAATCAATTTCAAACATTAACGAGGTGAGTTAAAACTATTTGAAATGTATAATGAAAGTTAAGCATCCAGATATGGACATTACTAAAATAGATACTGCTTATTGTTCAATGTGTAAGTTGGAAAGGAAGAACAATACAACAGTCACATGTGGAAATGTTGTTATGAAACAAAAATATTAACTGTAAGTATAATGTTTGTAAGATGTTAATAGTTTGATTGGATGTTGATAGTTGGGAAAGAGTTTAGTCTTGGTCTGTGATCCATATTGCTACATGCTCCAGGCTCAAGAGGAGGGAATGTGGACAGGGAAAATCAATTACAATAATAATCTAGCAACAATGATGGCAATGGCAGCTTTAAAATGGCTACTCTGGCTGTAAACTAAGAATGCTGGGAATTTTGGTCAACTTGTAGATTCAAACCAGATGCAGTCCATAAAGAGGTTCTGCTCTGGGAGCAGTGATCTAAAGCTCCCTGCATTTGACCAATCAGTGAAGTTATACATGTTAATAGAGATAGTGTGTCTCCAATTTTTATGGCTGCTATGTATAGGACATGTAAAATGCATTAAGTATTGTGGCGTCATTCAAAAAGTAATTTCACTGGATATTTAAGCCATGTGATCAGTTTATGGTGACAGAAAGTGTATGACAGAGATTCTTCCGGAAGCAAATGGAGAATTGTTCATAAAAAAGACATGAGTTCTTTGTTTGACAGCAAGGGAACAATTATCTCAACAAAACTTTTACCCTGATGGATACTTCAGAGAGAAGAAAATAGATTCTCCATCGAGGACATTTCATTGCCAAGGTTTTCCTCAACTCAAGAGTATCTATTTTCAGCTAAATACTTAAAAGTAATGTTTGGTTAGAGTTAAACTGCACTCTAAGGGTTAAAGTTCAGTTTAAAGTTGATGTTCAGTGGGTGTTAAAGCTCTGTAAAGATTTAATGAGTTGCAATTGTTTGTGTTTGCATTGGCATTGGAAGTGTTAAATAAAGAAATAAATGATTTACTGTCCTTATTTGTCTCACTAAATTGGAATGCTTGTCAGGTGTTTAAATTGAAGCTGTATAACAAGCAAAACATTATTCAAGTTAAAGAAGACTGAAAAAAGCATCAGGATGCCCCTCACTCCTTGAAATTCACAATCTGAATTGATTGGGGAAAACATCCGTTTGCAAATTGTTCCCACTCTTCAAACCAGACAAAATGAGAGCAGATTTCAAATAAAGAATGGTGAACATGCCTCGTGACAGTCTCAGTGTTAATTTTTGAAGACATCAAAACAATCTGATGAGCAATTTATTAAACATATCAATGCATTCTGTGTGCGGGTTCTTGTTTACTGCAGGGACTGGTCAATGAATACAAATTGGAGACCTCCCATTATTGTCAGTACCTGTGTATGTCCCTTAGTTTAAAACTGTTTACCTCCAGCCTGTGTGTTGGACACATTATAAGAACGACACCAACACAGAGAATCTCGCTCTGTTACCCTCCCTTATCCCATTCAGTACTCCGCCTGTCCACTCACCCTACCCTCCAGCACAAGAATTGGTCTTGTTTTTACATTCAATTTCAGCAATGAATCTTTAAGCTCAATAAGTTATATATTCACCTCTATCTTTTTCCATGTCTCTTTCGCTATCATCCCACCATTCCGCACCCCCACCCCCACCCTCGCCGCACCCCACCCCAGATCTATTCCTATCCAATACCCAATCTCATCTTCTGTCGCCCCAACTCTCCAGAATTTTTCCTGATCTCTGCTCTGTTTCTCAGTATCAGGATCGGGTTAGTGTGAAATACCTTGTGTGAAAAGTTTTTTTTCTGGTCGTTTTAACTAGTGATATGCTGTAGGCAATGTTTTAAAACTCACAATCAGAAGAAAAAGTGAGAAAGACAGAGCAATATCCAAAATTCAACTGTGAAATGCTGCTGAATACTTTATTGAGAGATTGAATTCAGACACTTAAACACTGGTCAGGAAGCAAACAGATATAAAAGTGCTCCTGAGATTAGACCTTGAATTGGAACTGAGTCACAGAGGCTGTGATACAACTCTGGGACAAACAACAAGGTCACCCTGAAATAACCAGCACAATCCTCTCCACCCACATTCACAAATCCCCTCGCCTTTTCGAGAAAGACAAATTGGATTCTAGCATTGAAAACAAGCCTTGACCCAAGTTCAGGAATTTTAAATTCAGCTCCCCCTCCTCTCTCCTGTGGCCCTTACAGTGCAACAAAAAACCCATACTGACTGACAGTCTCCCACCCTCCTATTCACTGCACCCCCTGCACACCCACTCAACTGCTCACTTCAGGATCGGTGCTATTTCTGCATTCAACATTCGCAATGAAGCTCTCCCAACACGAGCTCTCTGTTTCTCCCACCACTCTCTCTGTTTCTCATTAATCTTATTCTCTCCAATAAGCTCCTAACTCTCTCCCTTTCTGATCCCACATCTCTGTTTCTCTCACTCTCTCCTGCTCTTGGTGATTTATTATGTTCTCTGCTCTCTGTCCATCTTGGCGTGAATCTCGATTAAACAGCTCAATCTGATAAGATTCTACCTGCCCATTTGAAGTAATGAATTGATGTGGATCCATGTTTCAAATTTATCAACCATTTCCATTCAGTCTCAGGAACCTTTTGAGTGTCAAGAGATTCATGGTTTAACAATGGCACCGCACATCAACATCCCAAACACTGCTCAACTCAACTCGGGCCACAGTGGAGGGCAGTTTAGGAATTTTGCCACTCTTAATAAACAGATCTCCCCTTCAATATTACCTCAACCTCTGCGTTTTTCTACCTCTCTCGATTTCTCTCTCTCTCTCTCTCCCTCGCATTGTTTCTTAAACAGCAAAATGTGGTGAGGGAGAAACAGAGAGAGAAAGAGAGAGAGCAAGGGAGAGGTATTTGGCATGATAAATGGGATTAGGATGGGATTGTGGTCATGCTAACTCGATGGGCCGAACGGTCTTCGATTCTGTTGGAGAGAGTTTGTATAGATAGTTTCTTTCTTTCTTTCTGTCTTTCCTTCTTTCTTTCCTTCCTTCTTTTCTGGAATAACAGAAGCAAGGACTTTTAACCGCCAGCAGCACCCTATCTAAAAATACAGACACGACTCTGAATGCAAGGTTGAGAAATTATTTCCCCCCAGTTGAGATTTTGCCACAGGGAGAATGATACAGAGTTAAGATCAAAGAGATTGGAATGCATATAAATCCTTCAAATTCATTGACTCTGGGAATGGTCAGTGGTCACGGTCATTTTCAGTAGAAAGTATTCAAATTGAACAGAGAAATGAGCTCTTGTCATTTTAAAGGGAAATGAACAGACTGCATCAATCTCAAGATAACGTTATGTTACATCTGGAAATCGGGTTCACTATTTCACCTAACAGTTAATTTGATTTTGTATCGTTCCCAGGCTGGGAGCAGAGTTGTGGACATGGAGTTGTGAACAGTTAAGATGAAACAAAGATTGGGAATGGTTTAGGGGAAATCCAGGTTTGGTTTAATCTGGATTGAAGCTTCTTGTTCAGTTTAGAATTAGTTTCTGAAAAATCAGTCAGTAAGGAGATTTTTCAATGCCGAGGAAAAGTGATGATGTTACGACTCGCTCACATTCTCCCTCACTCTTGTCCTCTGTCTCTGACTCCCTCACTCTCTCTCTCCCTCACATTCCCTTACAGCACACTCTCTCCACCTTTCACTCTCGCCTCTGCCACATTCCCACTCAAATTCCTTCTTTCCTGCACAGCATCACTCATCTTTCTCACAGCTTCTGATACAACATTTCTGATGCTCTCTCTCTCTCTCACACACACACACATCTCTCACATTCGTTCATTTTCTCTCTAATGTGCAAACATTCTCTCACAAGTGCTGCACAATCTCTCACACCCTTTCTTTATCTCTCAGTCTCTTACATTCTCTTGAATCCATTTCTCTCACACAAATTCGCTTTCAATTACACTCTCATACTTTCTAACAATCTGTCTCCCAATCTCCCTCACACAGCCTCACACACTCACACACTCTCTCTCACCCACTGTCTTACCATCTCTTCACATTCTCACACAGCCACTCTCACAGATATCCTCACACCCTCCCACACCCTCGCTCACTCTCTCTCACTCTCTCTCACACATTCTCTCATACACACTTGTCTTACACTCTCATTCATTAATACCCCCTCTCTCTCTCAGTATGTCTGACAGATGATCATGCTCTCCCTCACACTCTCCCTCACACTCTCCCTCACATTCTCCATCACAATCACTCACTTAATCTCTCAAGCTCGGTCTCAGTCTCCCACACACTTTCTCTCTCAATCTCTCTCTCGCACATACACTCTCACTTGCTCTCTCACTATTTCAAAAGCACTCGCCATCTCCCTGCTGTCTTTGCTTGGACTCTCTGTCACACTTAGAATTCCTCAATCTCTCTCACAGTCTCTCTTAAACTCTGGTAAACACTTTCACTCACACCCTCTCACTTTCCCTCATGCCCACCCTCCCTCACACTGTCTCTCTGACACTCTCACACACACTCTCACACAACCTCATTCACATTCTCTTTCTCTGTGTTTGTATCTCTCTCACGTGCTCTGTCTCTCGCTGTCCCTGCAATTTTTCTGTCACATACATTCTCACTGACATGTTTTAATTGTCTCTCTGACACACTGATTCTCACAATCACACAAACCTACAAAGTCTCTCACACTCATTCACAATCCCTGGGCACACAATCACATCCTCTATCTCACATTCTTTCCCGATCCCCACGTTCTCTCACATTCTCACACCGTCTTATACTCTCTCAAACAACACTTCACACACTGCTTCTCGCACTAACTCCCACACTCTCACTGTTGTTCACTCGCCCTCTCAGTATTTCTGTCACTCTGCCCCACACTTTCCCACAATCTTTCATTCAGCCTCATCTCTCACATCCTGTCTCACTTCCTTTCACACACTCCCCTTCTTTGTGTCTTACTCTCTCTGTCTGTCCCTCATTATCTCACTCCGTTTTCTCTCCCTCTTTCCTCATCTTAACTGACTCTCAGTCACTGTGGCTCATAAATAATTTTCTCTCTATCACCATTGGTCTCACTCTTTCATTTTGTCCAATATTTATTTCTCCATCTCCATTGTGCATCATCTCAACTTTGCTCTACAGCTCTCTGTCTGTCTGTCTGCCTTACACAATAACACACACACACATACTCTTATGCTCAATATATCTGTTTTTTGCACACTGAGACTCTCATCCGCACTCCAGCTTTCACACATCTTTCCACACAATGCCTCTGAAACAATCACTGCCTCCCTCCTTCTCCTCTCTGTCTCACTCCCATCTTCTCTCAGGCTATCCCACAGGACAGAGCATGCTTCTCCCTCATCTTACCCCAGCACCCTAATTTATACCAACTGTATCTCTGTCACCCTGTCAACATTACTCCCTCAGTGCATCTCTCTTCCTCACTCAATCTACTCAATCTGTCTTCCTGATTCTCAGTCTGTCCTTGTACCTCTCTCATTCCATTTTCATCTCACACTTGGACACCTCTTCTGCATTCCTTTAATTCTTACATTCGCTGAATCCATCAATCTCTCATCCCACTTGTCTCTCACACGAGTTGCCTCATTCCAATCAAGCCCTCTTCTCCCTCTTTCTCGCCAATGTCTTCACATCTTCCCTGAAATGTATAACCCAGAAGAGGAGGAAATACTCCAGATGAACTATTTAGAATAAGCATAACAGTAAATCATTCTGTCTGGATTGACATCTCTCTAACATAAGTTACTATTTTCAAAACCATTGATCTCACAGTCTCTGCTTCCCCATCCTCAAGTCCACACTGTCTCACACCGTTCTCCTTACTGTAATCCTTTTCACTCTCCCTCCCTCAGAGATTCAGAATACACCTCTCACAGTTTCAACTCATCTCTCTCTCTCTCTCCCGTTTGCTCTCTCTCTCTCTCGCTCACTCTATGACTCAACCTGTTTCTCTATCAGTACAAGACTGTATATCTGATGGGTTCCCGTATCCGCTGGAACCTGTGAATCAGTTGTCACAGTTGAATATGTTCTTCTTCGCTCTATGAGGTTTGTATCTGCTGCAGTTTCTGGTGTTTCTGAATGTTTTCTCAGCTTGAGGAGCTGTGTCAGTTTAAGGGGTGGAATCAAATTAATTGGGGATTAATCAGTTCTCTCTTACTGATGAATTTAACACTTAATTATCATCCGTAATCCACTTAAATCCGTAACTGAATGTCCACAGTTAAAGGGTCAGCTACATCTCAGATTGCAGTAGACCCGTCCAGAGAAACCAGTTAACAATGGGAACTTAGTTATTGAAGTCATAGAGTCATCGAGGTTTACAGCATGGAAACAGGCCCTTCAGCCCAACTTGATCCCTGCTGCCCTCTTTTGTAAACCGCTAAGCTAATCCCAATTGCCTGCATTTGGTCCATATTCTTCTATACCCATTGTACCCATGTAACTATTTAAATGCTTTTTAAAAGATAAAATTGTACCCGCCTCTACTACTACATCTGGCAGCTTGTTCTAGGCACTGGCGGCAGGGTAGCACAGTGGATTGGCACTGCTGCTTCAGAGCTCCAGCATCCTGGATTCGATTCCTGGCTCAGGTCACTGTCTGTGTAAAGTTTGCACATTCTCCTCGTCTCTGCTTGGGTTTCCTCTGGGTACTCCGGTTTCCTCCCGCATTCCAAAGATGTGTGGGTTAAGTTGATTGGCTATGCTAAGAAATTGACTCTTAGTATCCAGGGATGTGTAGGTTAGAGAGACTAATGGGTATGATAAGGGGGTAGGGCCTGGCTGGGATTGTGTTCGGTGCAGACTCGATGGGCCAAAGGGCCTCTTTCTGTACTGTAGGGTTCTATGACTCAGCACTCTCTGTGTGGAAAAAATTGCCCCTCTTGATACTTTTGTATCTCTCCCCTCTCAACTTAAATCTATCTCCTCTACCTTTAGACTCCCTTAGTTTTGGGAAAATATATTGACTATCTATCTTCTTTATACCCATCATTATTTTATAGACCTTTCATTATTTTATACACCTCTATAAGGTCACACCTCAGCCTCTTACTGCAGAGAAAATAGTTCCAGTCTATCCAGCCTCTCCTTATAACTCAATCATCAAGTCCAGGTAGCATCCTAGTAAATCTTTTCTGCACTCTTTCTAGTTTAATAATTTCCTTTCTATAATAAGGTGACCAGAATTGTACACAGTATTCCAAGTGTGGCCTTACCAATGTCTTTTACAACTTCAACAAGAATTCTAACTCCTGTATTCAATGTTCTGACTGATGAAACCAAGCATTGCCGAATGCCTTCTTCACC
This sequence comes from Sphyrna mokarran, assembly GCA_024679065.1. Lineage (NCBI taxonomy): Eukaryota > Metazoa > Chordata > Chondrichthyes > Carcharhiniformes > Carcharhinidae > Sphyrna > Sphyrna mokarran. The sequence continues at coordinate 80,213,431 of JAGIQG010000013.1, read as the reverse complement.
ACTCTGTCCACCTGTGACTCCACTTTCAAGAATTCAAGCATAGAAGATAGGAACAGGAGGAGGCCATTCAGCCCATCGAGTCTACTCTGCCATTCATCACGAGCTGAAATGTCAAAGCTCAGTGACAGATCTCACTGCAACAATCTGAAATCTAGAGATTGGGCTGATGGTTTGCGAGCAGTCAGGGTATGTTTCTTTATAATTAGTTAATAAATATGATCAGTACAGTCCATTATTTGTCAAGGAGTAACTCAATCTAAAAATAAATCTTTTCTCTCACTGGACTCAATGTTGTAATTTGTTTTGTTGGTTAATATATATATTTTAAAAATCTTTCAAATGATTTTGCAACCCCAGAATCCCTCAGGCGATTCTACAGTGTATAAATTGGAGGGTGTGGCAATATGTAACCACAGGGTTTAATACAGGGAGGCTGCAAGAAACAGCAAGAGACTCCTCACTTCACAGAGAAAATGCATCTCCCAACTCAAATGCCTGAGAAAATATTCTACACCATCATTGCCATTATTGGTGTTCCTGGTAAGTGACTGGATCCATTGAAGTTGTATCAATCTCGGTGTGAGTGCCTCTCTCATTTTAAACTCTGACTGAAAATGTTCCTGATCTTGTGTTCACTGTAATACAGACACCAGGTGAGCAGTGGGTTTCATCTGAGTCAAATTTCCAGCAATATTTCTGTCACGTTAATCACTTTCAACAACCCATATTAAATGTCCATGTATCTCACACGCTCACTGATCAATGAAGACATTATATTAAATCAAATCTTGTGTATTGCTCAATTGAAGTTCAGTGAAGATGATCTCTATGTAACAGCTTTTAATGAAAATAAGAAAATAAATCAAACTTTAAATGTGGATCACTAACCAGAGTGATGTGAGTGGACAAGTATTACAGGATTTATTTCTCAGTGTAGAATTATGGTTATTACATCTGTATTATTTATACAATATAGATGTATATATAAATACTATTTCCATTTATTTCTGACTCTATCTGTCTATGTAGAATTGTATTGTGTGTGGAGAAATAATTGGAATGGAATAAATTGTTTCTATTTTACTATATATCTAAAATTTGTGAGTGAGGTGTCCATTCAAAGTAGCTGTCTCTGTCTTTTCCTGCCAGTAGCAGAGGTTCTGCTTTGCTTCAAAACCATTTGATTGTCAGTGTGTGATATGAAATTTATCTATATCTCTGTTTCTGTTGAAAAGACAGGGAGAAGGCTCACAAAATCAGGTTAAAGTCCAACAAGTTTATTTGACAGTAATCCTACAAGCTTTCGGAAATCTGCTGCTTCGTCAGGAACACCGTTTCTGAAAGCTTGTGATATTACTGTCAAATAAACTGGTTGGACTTAAACCTGGTGTTGTGAGTTTCTTACTGTGTTTTCCCCAGTCCAACGCCGGCATCTCTACATCGTGACTCTGTTGCAAAGGAACAGGTGTCAGCTAATTCCTAATATTTAAATAACCCCAAAACAAACATATTCTATGATATTTTCCCCCTCAAAATGTTATGATTTGTCCACATTTCTCTTACTCTTGAAATGAACTTGAATGTTTTTATTCTGATTGTTCTGGTTCTCTTTAAACCGTGTTTCTTCTTCTAATGATTTGTGAATCTCACCATTTGAACCTTGAAACCATTCAGACACTTAATTGCTAATGAGTGATTCAGAAACATTGTTCTGATCAAAACACAGCACCTGACACTGAACTGTTGTGAAATTTATTTCCAATGGGAATACCCAGTTTGCAAGTTTATGATATGTTGTTAATTTGCCGTGGTATTTAGTTATGTTCTCCCACTCTGCTCATTCTCATTTCCAGTTTGGATTTGTTTGGATATTTTGAAATTAACATTTCACTTCCCGGTTCGATGCTGTTGATGTAAATGGTGAAGAACAGTGATCCCAGAGCTGATTCTTGTGGACAGCTCCTTCCCATGTTCCATTAATCAGAGAAAATCCCTTTAATTCCTACTCCCTGTAATCTGCCTTTACAGCCAGCTTATCATCCATTCTGCTGCTTGTCCTCTAACAACACTTGCTCTGAGATTGCTCATTTATCTGTCAAATCTTAACACATAGAAGGCATTTAGAAAATTAAAGTGTTTGATGATTAATAGCATTTATAATTTATTATAATTTCCAAAACAATTGAATAAAATCTGCCAAGAATGATTTTGATTTTGGAAAATGTGCTGATTACGCTTTATTATATAACTTGATGTTATTTTTCATTATTTAATTTGGTTCCTTTATTCATTTTCATATTGTTGATGTTGTGACTGAACAATTGTCCTTTAGAATTCTTTTATTTTCTGCTTTAAGCATAAGAATAACCAATATTGAGTATTGCTTTGGTTAAGAATGCATACACGCTGTTTGCCTATATCAGCCAATGTATAAAAGATGTATTAGAGTTTTATAGAACCCTCTAGAGCTGAGCAAAAGTACTGTGAGGAGGTGGGGTGGCCATGTTATAAGGGTAATGAGATTGCCCTGGATGGAGTGCAAAGGGAACTCATCAGGATGTTCCCTGGACTGGCACATTTCTGCTGATAAGATAGGCAAATTTTTTCCCGCTTACAGCAGCGAAAATGGATTTCATTGTGGTGTGCAAAATTATGAAGGATATAGTTAGCATAGCTCAGAACAAACATTTTCCCCTTAGCAGAAATCTCACTCTCCAGGGTGCATAGGTTTAAGTAAAGGATCACAAGGTTCAGAGGGGTCTAGAGGAAAACAAAATGTCATGTCAGAAATCCTGCTGTGTAACCTGCACAGTAAGATCCCATAGTCACAATGCAGTCAGACATAAAACAAAAATGTAGGTGTGAAGTGAGGAAAACTTAAAACATAACAACACAGTTTCATTCTGAGTTACACAGTCACTGTATTCCAATGCAATCTTTCTGGAAGATGTGAGTGAGGGTCTTTCACCAGAAGCTGGGGAGCTGTGTTGTGACAACACAGCGGAAGGCCCCCCCTCAGTGCCCACTATTACCCATGCCGATTCTCATCTCTCCCTGGTCCCATTCTTCCTCTCTCTGTCTCCCTCCTTGACAACACAGTTGAAGGTGGAGAATGAGTGCAGGCAAAGGCACAATTCCATCCCGAGAAAAATGACTCCAGGCAGCTACTTCTCATTTTATTTAACCACTGAGTTCACCCAGTGACACGTAGACACTCTTTGGGAATGAAGCTATTGGGAAAAAGGCATCAATCAGGATTTTGAGATTGGGGCTTGAATTGAGGTTTATTCACAGAAGTTACATTAAATTGAGAGGCACTGGCAAGGCTGCAGCTGGTCCCCGTATTTGCGGAAAGATATATTGTCCTTGGAGGGAGTGCAGAGAAGGTTCACTAGGCTGATACTGGAGATGAGAGGGGTTAGTCTATGAAGAGAGATTGAATAGACTGGGGCTGTACTCGTTGGAGTTTAGAAGGCTGAGGGGGGATCTTATAGAGACTTACAAGATAATGAGGGGGCTCGATAAGGTAGAGGTAGAGAGATTCTTCCCACTTAGAAAGGAAACCAGAACTAGAGAGCACAGCCTCAAAATAAGGGGAGGGGGAGCAATTTAGATCAGAGTTCAAGAGGAACTTCTTCACTCAAAGGGCGGTGAGTCTCTGGAATTCTCTGCCCATTGAAGTGGTGGAGGCTACCTCGTTGAATATATTTAAGTCACAGGTAGATCGATTTCTGATAGACAACGGAATTAAGGATTATGGGGGGAAAGCGGGAAAATGGAACTGATCCACTTCAGATCAGCCATGATCTTATTGAATGGCGGGGCAGGCTCGAGGGGCTGGATGGCCGACTCCTGCTCCTATTTCTTATGTTTTTATGTTCTCCCATCTCTCCCTCTTGTTTCCTCTCTCTGTTTCTCTTTCTGTCAAGCTCTCTCTCTCTCTCTTTCTCTCTCCCCATCTATTTTGCAATGACAGCAGCTACACATGGTCCCACAAGCTGATCCCACAAGTGGCAAAGCGCTCAGAGCTAAATATCCCTCTCCCTCTGTTCTACCAGAATGGGTGAATTAATCTTCTCTACTCCTTGTGTTCCAGTTTAGGAAATTCTAATTTGAACATTTCAAGAGGGCGTGACATTGTATGAGTTAATTATTGTTGTCAAGTGTGTTCACTGTTGCACTGCAGGTCAGTGTGTACTCAGCAACATCCTAGAGGAAGTACTTCTCCCTCTCAGTTTTCCTGATTCTCTTTCTCTATCTTTTCCTCTTGTTTTCTTCAACCAGACAGTAAGATTCTGATGGAAAGGGAGAGAGGGGAGGAAAGAGAGACAGTGAGAAGTCCTGGAGAGATAGACAGATATTGGGAGCAAGCTAGAGGGAGAAAGAAGACTGGAAAGAATATGAATGGAAGAGAAACCCAAGCTAGAGGAGGAAAACTGGAAAGAGAGAGGAAGACTCCACCAATAGATAGATAAAAAAATAAATGGGAGAGAGATGCAAAGAGACAGAGAGAATAATGGAGAGACAGACAGAGAAAGAAATCTGGATGCAAAAGAAAAAGTAAAGCTATGCGGAGAAAAATTATGCAGAAGAAATTTGGAAAGAGGTAGATAAATAGAATAATCTAGAAGTGGCATCCAATTCCATCTGTCCAGTCCTGGAAAAGCATCAACCCGAGAGTGGCTTTCATAATTGGGTGCAGGAAGTCAATCTGTTGCTAATCTCTTTTGCATTTCTGCTCTAATTTCTGGGGAAGCTGTTAAGGCTGATTTTATCCTGTAAACAGGTTTGATTAGAAATCCAGCCTCTGGAAAACTTTGTAGTATTGAAATTTGCAGAGTACCTCAATCAGAGTGACTAATAGAAAATTCACAGCTTTTGGTCGCCTTGCACTTTGAAACCAGCCTGTGTTATATTTGATACTGTGCAGTCTGCAATGTTAAGCTTTAACACAATTCCTCCACCTTATATCTTGGAAACCACTGCCCATTATTCTGATGCGGGTAGCCTCTCCTTACTGTTGGTTCAGACATGGAGAATGTTTACTCATGTAATTTCCATCTCTTATCACTTTTTTCTCTGATAGTAAATTTACTGGGAATTGTGATCCTGAGTCGGAAGAAATGTGGACTCTCCGTGTGCACCACTTGCTACCTGGTCGCCATGGCAACTGCAGATCTACTATTCATTATCATGATCCCTATTCTCAACTACATATATGGTTATTATTTCCCCCCGAATTTCCTGTCCCTTACGTCTGTGTGCAGTGTTAATTCTGTCCTAAGGACTATAGCCAGAGATTGCTCTGTCTGGTTCACTGTCACTTTCTCCTTTGATCGATTTGTGGCCATTAGCTGCCAGAATCTGAAAACTACGTATTGCGCTGGGAAAACTGCGGCTGTAGTTCTGGCAACAACCAGCATCCTGCTCTGTGCAAAAAACATCCCCCGATACTTTACAATTGAACCAAAAATGATCATCAAAAATGTCCCATGGTTCTGTCAGACCAAGTTAAGCTATTTTGTTGATGCCGGATGGGTTGGATTTTCCTGGTTTGACCAGGTTTTAACCCCATTGCTCCCATTCTTTTTAATCCTGCTGATCAATGCTCTGACAGTAAGACACATTTTAGTGACCAGTCGAGTCCGGAAGGGACTCAGGGCTCAGAGTACGGGAGAGAATCACAGGGATCCCGAGATGGAGAGCAGAAAGAAGTCAATGATTTTACTCTTCAGCATATCTGGAGCTTTCATTCTCCTCTGGTTGGTGTATGTTATAGAATTTTTCTATGCAGATGTGAGAGGATTACTTTACCTCACCGTTCCTGAATATGTACTTCAACGAGTCGGATTCATGCTGCGTGCATTAAGTTGCTGCACAAACACATTTATTTACATGGTGACTGAATCCAAATTCAGGGAGCAAATCAGAATCACGGTGAAATATCCAGTTGCATCAATTATTGAACTAATGAATATTAAAACATGACTGACATCTAATTAGAAGCCAGGATTGCTAAACAGCCTTGTAAGTCAGCCATGGAGATTGCTAACCGATCTCCTCAGCCAATGAGAGCTCATTATTCTCACACTGACCACCTTAACCATCAGAGATCTGACTTAATTCAACCAGTCAGACACCCCAACTGAAAATGAACACTTCAGCAATCAGAGACGGGGATTGTTAACGAACCAGAGACACCACAACCTTACTGTCAAACATAGCCTCCAATCAATGAGATTCGAATGTTGTTGACAGTGTATCAGGCAATCACAGGCAACGATTTCCGACTGACAGCCATGATCGGAAAACCAGCAGCCTATTGCCACCCCCTGTACGATTCCGCAGGCTCAGCTTCCTGTCCAATCAGTGCTTTGGCCCATCATGTGGATGATTGAGAGGAACTGCAGCCAATCACAGACACAGCTTTCAAACCAAATTCGAACCAATAATCACATCCTGCTGGGGAAAAAAAATGGCCAGCTCAACCAATCAGAAAGCCCCAGAAGGGCAACAGCCAATCAAGGAGGGCTGATTGCAGCCTCTACAATCAGTTACCTGGAAGAAATGCCAATCCTGATGTTAAATTCCAATTGGTTTATTTGGTATCACGAGCTTTCGGAGCACTGCTCATTCATCAGGTCAGTTCCTGTGGCCACAGATCAATTGATCTAATCACACGCGTCCAAGCATCGAGGTAGATTCATTCAAGGAGCTCTACCTGTGGGCAGCAAGGTTTCTGGGAGCTGAATCTGATCATACTCGGTCACATGAGACAATCACATCAATACCATGATTGTCTGAAGACAGTCAGCCCAATTAATCCTCCAGCGAGGATTCTACAGTGCAGAAGAAGGACATTCCACAAATCAACTCATACTGACTCTGTGACAGAGCATTTTGATATAGAAATGCCGATGTTGGACTGGGGTAAACTCAGTAAAGTTTTACAACACCAATTTTAAATCCAACCAATTTATTTGATAGTAAATCAGCGAGCTTTCGACCCTTTGTCTTCGTCAGGCAAATGCAGTGTTCTGGTTGGATTTAAAATTGGTGTTGTAAAACTTTACAGAGCATTTTACCCAGGCCTGCACGCTCTCTGTACTCGTAACCCGATGCATTTACCACACTCTAAGTTACCCACCTTGGACACTAAGAAGCAATTTAGCAAGGCAATCCACACACAACATATATCTGTGGGAGGAAACAGGAGCACCAGGAAGAAACCCCACACAGACCAGGGGGACAACATGCAAGCTCCACATAGACAGAAAGCCTGGCACTAATTAACATCCTGCAGTACAATATTCTCTCTCTTGTGTCCAAAGCTCCCTGCCTGCAAGGCTTATTTTCCTCCCCTTCATTTCCACTGCCTCCGTATCTGTCTAAGAAACTCTCGTTCGGAATAATCCCTTGTAAAAAACAGACTCCCTTTTATTAGAAGTTCCCCTACAAACCCCAGCTTCGCTGTGTACCTGAGTATTCGCTCCTTGGTAAATAGCAAGCACTGAGAGACACTTCTGTTTTATACACATATATAAAATGACAAATAAAGTTTGACTTTCATTAACATTTTTCTCTCAGGTATGAGCTGTTGTCCGAGAATTTCTCAGGACAAAATAATCCTCTCTTTGCATTGTCAAATCTTCCAAATAAATTATCCTTCGGAGAAAGAAAGAAAGTCTGTGGGCAGAGAAAGAATGGCTACGAGAATAATTTAACAACAAACATGCTTTAAAATTGCTATTCCGGCTGAGAGCTGAGCTTGTTGGGTAGTTTGGTCAATTAGTATGAGTTATAGGACGGATATCAGAGGTAGGTTCTTTACTCAAAGAGTGATTAGGGAGTGGAATGCCCTGCCTGCAGCTGTGTGATGCGCCAAGTTTGGTGGCGTTTAAGAGGTTAGTTGTAAGTATATGGATGAGAAGGGAATGTTTAGTTAGGAGGGGCATTGCTTTTTATTTTGGTCGGCACAACATCGAAGGCCGAAGGGCCTGTTCTGTGCTGTATTGTTCTATGTTCTATGTTCTATGTTCTATGTGTTAAAACCAAATGCAGGTCGCCAAGAGATTCTGATCTGTGAGTTGTGATGTGAAGTTGATTCCTGTGTTGGTCAGATGATGGAAGTTGGAACAACATTGCTCCGATTCTTATCACTGCCAAGCGAGAGACATGAACATTAACTAGGCATCATGGAGTCATTCAGAAGTAGTTTCATTGGATGTTTGGCCATGTGATCGATTTCTAGTGACACAATTGGTTGGATGACAGAGAATCTTTTGGAAGCAAATGGAGAATTGTGGACCAAAAGCCGTGTGAGTGTTTTGTTTGGCAATGATAACTCCAAGGGAGCAACCATCTCAACCTCAAAGCTTGGATCCTGATGCATATTTCGTAGAAGAAGGTAGGTTCTACATCTGGGATATTTCTTAATCAAGGTTTTTCAACACTATCTATTTTTAGTTAAGTAGTTAAAATTGATGTTCAGTTAAAGTGCAGTTTAAAAGTTACAGTTCAGTTGAAAGTTGATGTTCAGTTAGTGTGAAAGTTCAGCAAGTAGGTTAGGACTTTATTCCCTGGAGCATAGGGGAGATTTGATAGAGGTGGATAAGATTTTGATGGGTATCGATAGAGTGAATGCAAGCAGGCTTTTTCCACTGAGGCTCGGGGGAGAAAAAAAAAACCAGAGGGCGTGGGTTAGAGGGTGAAAGTTTAAAGGGAATATTAGGGGGGGATTCTTCACACAGAGAGAATGGTGGGAGTGTGGAATGAGCTGCCGGATAAAGTGGTAAATATGGGTTCACTTTTAACATTTAAGAAAAACTTGGATGGGTTCATGGGGTGTGGAGGGATATGGTCCAAGTGCAGGTCAGTGGAACTACACAAAAACGGTTCAGCACAGACAAGAAGGGCCAAAAGGCCTGTTTCTGAGCTGTAATTTTCTATGCTTCTAAAGTGTTAATGAGTTGCAACAGTTTATATTTGAGTTGGTATTAGCAGTGTTAAAGAAATAGTTGAATTATTTTCTTTATCCTTGTTTGCCACATTAAACAGAAGACTTGAAAGTGCTTAAATTGAAGCTGTGGCTCCCTGGATTATCCTCGATAAGAGTTTGCTACAGTTACCCCGAGAACAAACCTTTTATGTATTCAATGATTATAAGTGATCCCGTCATTTCCTTTGTTGTGAGGAAACAACAGCAGAACTAGTTTAAAACAGGAGAGGTAGCAACACTATAGCCAGCAATGAGAGGGATTAAAGATCTATCTTTAAGTTGTATTGTGGGCAGTGGATTAATTCCCTTTCCTGTTATGCCAAGTATACGGGATTGGGATTTTGTTTTGGCGTCAGCATTGTTCCTGGGCTAAGCACCTATATTTCTTCCTCAGTTAATCTAGAAATGAGGTTTCAAAGTAATGTTAGTCAAGGGGAAGGGTGAACTCTATTGCCGACCATTGTTCTTCCCTACAGGTACTTCGGTCCGCCTTGTTGTCTAACAATTTTTTGAGAGTATCCTAGTGCTTCATGTCGTTAGTGTACACTTGAGCTGGACCATTTGATGGGCAACACGACAGCTCAGTGACTATCGCTGTGCTGTGCAGATACATGGCTTTGGGCCCTGTGTCTGTGGGAGTTTGCGCATTCTCCCCGTGCTTGCGTGGGTTTTCTCCGGTTTCCTCCCACACCCCAAAGATGTGCTCTTAGGCTGATTGGCAAAACAAATTCTCTCTAAATTGTCTTGCTAATTTGGTTCCAATGGAGATTTCTATAAACATAGACAGGGAACATGGGTGGAAGTAGGAACGTTGAGATGGCAATGTGGGCTTGTTGGGCCGAAGGGCCTGTTTCCTGTGCTGTGTTGTTCTTTGTTCTTGTTCTTTGACCATGAGACAAGACTAAAAGCTAACACTGTAGTCGAGAGAGGGTGTTTATCATGCTCTCGATATCAGTTCTCTTAGAGAGACTGGTTGGTAAATTAACAGTTCTTTCAGTCACTTTTTGTTCTCCTGGGATTAAGCATAGAGAAATGTATGTTTTCCGGGTCTGGGATCGATGAGTCGGAGATATTTCAATGAGGGAAACAGAATTCAAGGAAAATGTTTGTTGAAATTGAGTACATTATTGCAATTACTAGTTTTAGAAGAATGACAGAGTGAGAAATCTGGGAGCATTAAGTTTAAGGTGAGTTGACGGGAAGAAAAGAATGAAGGAAATAAATTGTCGATGAGTCAGTTTAAAATATATGAAGTTAATGAAATGAATCACAATTTTGATTATTTCAATTTCCAGCATGAGATTAATAAATTAAAATCTTGGTTTGCAATGCAGGTAAGGATGTTGTCTGTATTCGGGGCAATTGAGTCTGAGGGAAATGGTGTTGATGGATTTTGTTTTGGATTATATCTGGAAAAGAACGCCTGTTTTCCATGTGGCATTAAATGGGGAACACACTTCCTTTTCCCGAGGTGCTTAATTCCTCAGTATGTTTAAAATCTACCTTCAGTCTGATGAATCCTGTGACTATTAGTTACAAAGTGGGCATGCTGTTGATTGGGGAGGAATGGTGTTTTAAGGAATCCCTGCACTGGATGTAGTTCTGAATGCAGATTTAACTGTCCCCACCAATGGTTAGTTTTACATTCTTAGAAAATTGTATGTCACGTAACCCATTAAACCAACCATGTGGAATAAGGAACTTAAACTCTCTCTAACATCACAAAGAAGCCCAAGAGTTCTTTATTTTTTAAGTGAGGAGTGTGCAGTATGCATAGAATTGAGAGAGAAAGTAATTATGTTCTCAAAACTTAAATATTGCAAATTAACTGGCAAGATAAAAAAAAATTAGAGAAACATCTAAAAGTTGAGCTGATATTTGAGTAGTTTTTGTATTTTAATGTGTCCGTGTGGTCTGGTTGCTTGTTGAATGTAGGTGGCTGTTATTAGATTGAGAGCAGGAGTTGTTAAAACCTTTGTTTATTTATGGAGTATTTATTGTGGGCAATAAGTGCAATGCTTTACACTTGCGTTTAACTTCAAAAGGGATCAAAGTGTTAATGTTAAAATTTAAGCTCAAGATTTCTTGAATTTACATTTGTTTTGAATTTGATTACAGTTTGGAAGATAGAAGAATGAAGGGGACTGTCTTAATCTATTTTTTTATTTTTGTTCAATATTTTATTTTCATCCTGGTTTAAAATGTTAAATTTGAATGATGGGGGAAGTACTGTGGAACAAATATGTACCTGCGTGTTCAATAAATTATTTGCATGGATAGTTTTATGTTGTTTGCTTTAATATTTTAATGTTCTTCCCTTAATTGTACATTTTATGACAGTGGGTTCAATACCAAGTTTAAAATTAAGGTAATTGTTGGAATTCCTTAATCCAATGAGTATAATCAATGGGTGTGAACAGATATTGGTAATTAATACATGTGTGTATATATAATACATGTGGGAAGGTATTTTCAAAACTTTTTTTGGAAAGTACATTGAAATTTAACAATCAAAGTACATAAATCAGAGTTTGAAATGACCAATTTGAATAACGCTGGGTTCAAATTGTCCTTAAAAAAAGGAACCCATGTGCTCCATCCTTTCTCATGAAGAAATCGTGACATCATCACATGGAAATGTGTCTTTTTTTTGCGTTTTTCTTTAACTGTCAGAATTTACCATCTTCCATTTCCAATTTTGCAGTCATAAATTTATTTACGTTGGAGGTTATGAATGTTATTCTTATTTAATTTGACAGAGATTCTGAGACCAAATTAGCTCATTTAGCTTCAAGTCGAATGTATTTTTTGTGCTTTATTTCAATAGATGGCTCGTGAGTAACAAATCCAGCAACTTCAAGTTTTTTCTATATATCACAACGAAATGATAATTGAGATCTGAAAAGTTTGGCTAATTCAGATTTTCTATTTGTTGCCTTTTGAATTAAAGTGATTGGATTTACTTAATTGTTTCTGATATTTAATTGACTGAATAAATTGAGTGCATAAAATAGCCAACTCACATCAGTGGGAAGTTACCGAAATTCTAAAGGGATAATTTTTTTGACAAATGAAGGATAATGGAAAAAGGGTCTATATAAGCTTCGCATTTCAAAGAGGGATACATTCAAACCTATTCTGTATTCATGATGTTATCATTTGAATCTGAGATAATTGTACAAAATGATATCTGTTTTGTGAGTTTCCTATATTGAATGAGTGCAGTCTATTGTAATGCACATGTTCATATGTAATGTCTCTTTGATTCAATGTATCTAAATGGTAATAAGTTGAGTGTTAATTTTCAGAAAATTAAAGAGCTCAGGATTGTGTCAGTGACACTAGAACAGATTACAGAATTTTTCCCAGGACTTAGTTATCTGGGGTAACAGGAGTTAAAATGCTTAAAAGAGGAATGGATAAACCAATTGTACTAATTATATTATTCATAAATAAAATTTGTGAAATAGATGAAATGATAGAGTTTCTTCTACAATTTTTTAAACTTGTAGAAAATCATTTGAAGTACTTTGATTACATTGTATTAATTGAGTCAGAAAATAACTTTGCATTTGCGTGCTAGACAGACTTTGAGTTGCAACTCTGAAAGATTGAATTTAATACAGTAATTGTGAAACCAAGTGTTCATTATACAAATTTGGATCATTTCTAAATATCAACTTGGAGAATTGAACCTACGGCTTCAGTATTGTTGGTACATAACCCTCCTGAATCCAAATTTATATTTTATTTCTTTCATTTTTCATGAATGAGTTATTGTCCTGTGCATAAATTTGAACCTAAAATGGTGCAATCACAATAAATTTGTACAATATTTTTTATGACAATGTTTCCTATGACTTGGCACCAGTTTTATTTGACTTAACTAAAATATATTTATCAGATTGGTGTCATTTTCAACTTAGGAGTTTTTTTACGCAGAGTTTGTTAAACCAAGAAATGTAAATGAGGAGCAAGAATGATTTGCTGGTTTGTCTCCAGAGGAGGGAGTTAATTAATGAGTTAGCAATTCCTACAGTCAGGAGTGTTTGTAGTTAATAGTGTTGATTTCACTAATCTGGACATTAAAAGTCGAACATTACCTAGGCAAGTTAAGACATTTGAATTGTATATTGGAATTAAGCATCCACATGCAGACATTACTACAGTAGTTAGTGCTTACTGTTCAATTTCTAACTTGGAGGAAAAAAAAACAAAAGTTGCACATGAAAATGTTATTAGGAAAAATGTTAATTGTAAACATAATATTTATCATTTGTCCTCCAAGTCTTAGCACCCTGTCCAAAAACACAAACACAGCTCTGGAATTCAAATGGCATCTTTACTGAGTCAGAGATTTACAATTTCAGCCACTGCCATCCCCAAGTGCCTTGTCCCTCCCACATGTTTCACAGTCACTGAGTTTTTCCTTCTTTCTTTCTTTGTCTCTTTCCTTCCTTCCTTTCTCTCTCTTTTCTCTATCTTTTTTCTCTTTCTCTATCTTTCTCTTTTTTTCTATCTTCTCTCTTGTTCTCTCACTCTCTCATTCTCTCTTTCTCTTTCTTCCTCTCTCTTTCCTCCTCTCCCTCCTTCCTTTGCCAAGTTGCTTAATGCTATCTCCACTCACATTGTCTCACCTTTAAGACTTGTATAGCAGGTTAGCTATGAAGACTCGCATTCGAACCAGTATTCTGTAAACTGTCTGTGCCTTTATATGCCCTGTTTGTGAGCAGAACTCCCCACTCACCTGTTGAAGGGACAACATTCCAAAAGCTTACGGCATTTACTATCAAAGAAACCTGCTGTTGTGAGACTTCTTACTGTGTTTGACGATGGAAGACAGAGGGTAGTGGTGGAAGGATGTATTTTTCTGAATGGAATTCTGTAACTGGTGTGTTCTGCAGGGATCAGCGCTGGGACCTCTGCTGTTTGTAATATGCATAAAAATGTTTTGGAAGAAAATGTAGCTAGTCTGATTAGCGAGTTTGCAGATGATACTGAGATTGGTGGTACTGTGGATTGGGATTAAGACTGTCAGAGTATGTAGAGTGATATAGATAGACTGAAAAATTGGGCAGAGAATGGCAAAGGGAATTTAATACAGAAAAATGCAGGTAGATCCATTTTGGATGGAATTATATAATAAATAGCAGATCAGAAGCATCGATATACATAGAAATCTGGGCTTAAAGGTCGCAGATCACTAAAAATGACAGCACAAGTCCAAGAAAATAGATGAATGTTTGCCTTTATCGGATGGGCAATAGTTGGAACATTACTTTACTGTTATATAAAACGTTGGCTCGGCCTCATTTCGAATATTCTGTCCAATTCTTGTCACCACGCTACCAGAATGAGACTGAGACTTTCCACAGAGTACAGAAAAGGTTTACCAGGATGTTGCCTGGTATGGGGGGTATTACCTGTGAGCAGAGATTGAAGAAACAGGGGTTGTTCTCTCCTGAAAAGACGGAGCTGAGGGGTGACCTGATAGGGGTTCATAAACTTAGGAAGGATTTGGACAGGGTGAACAGTTGGAAGCCTTTCCCAGGGCAGACGGAGTTACAGGGGGGCACAAGTTCAAGGTAAGGGTTGGGGGGAGGGAGGTTCAGTGGAGATATGTGGGGGTATCTTTAGGTGGTGACCTGGAATGCACTGTCAAGTGAGATGGTTGAGGCAGATATGTTAGTGACATTTAAGACTTATCTGGAAAGATACCTAAATAGACAGGGAATAGTGGGATATAAATGCTTGGTCTTGATAGTACAATGAGATCGGGGCAGAAAGCCCTGTTTCTTGTGTTGCACTGCTTTTTGTTCAATACATGTTTTGCATCTGTTTAATTCCTCAACAGTATTGAAGAGGCTGACTTCACTGGTGAAATAGAATGAGCAGCAGCTACTTCAAGATTGTAGAGTGGACAGTCAGGGTGAGCAGTGAATGGGAGGACAGGACAAGGGGAGATGACCACTCCTGCTGCATTTTATACCGCACTGAAAAAACAATCAGGAGGCAGGTTCGAGTTAAAATCCTGAGCCTTTGTTTTGAATCCAGGTGTCCTGTTTGTGTTTCTAGATAGCGTGATTGGATTTGTGAACGGAGAGGCATTCAGCCTCTGATCTTCAGGTAAGTATTTCCAAGGCGGCCTTCACAACACACAGTGCAGAGTCGCTGAGCGGAGACTGGGTCAAGTACCACACATGAGGATGGTCTCAACTGGGATCTTGGGTTCATGTCACGCTATCTGTAACCCCCATGACTTGCCTGGGCTTGTAAAATCTCACTTACTGTCCTATCTGGAGACAATATGCATCTCTTTAACCTGTGCTTAACCCTCTCTCCACTCACGTCGTCTGTAGCTTGAATACTGATTACCTGTAAAGACTCGCATTCCAACCATGATATTGTAAATTGAGTTTGTGTCTTTATATGCCTTGTTTGTGAACAGAACTCCCACTCACCTGATGAAGAGGCAGTGCTCCGAAAGCTAGTGGTGTTTGCTACCAAATAAACCTGTTGGACTTTAACCTGGTGTTGTGAGACTGTGATAAATTTGAAACGTGGCTCTCCAACAGGTCAAATGAGCAGGCAGAATCTTGACAGAGTGACAGTTTAACTCAGATTCACAAAAAGATGGAGCAAGAGCAGAAAATATCAGATTGGCAAGATTAGGAGAGAGTGACAGAAACAGAGGTACACAATTGGAAAGGGAGAGAGCTAGCAGCTTCTTGGAGAGAAAGAGGTAATGAGAAACAGGGTTCACGTTGGGAGAGGGGACTGATGGAAGTGGTAGCTTCATTGCGAATGTTGAATGCAGAAATAGCACCGATCCTGACGTGAGCAGGTAGAGTGGGGGTGCAGTGAATAGGAGGGTGGGAGACTGTCAGTCAGTATGGGGTTTTTGTTGCACTGTAGAGGACACAGGAGGAAAGAGGAAGGAGCTGAAATTAAAATTCCTGAGCTCGCGTAAAGGCTCTTTTACAATTCTGGAGTTCTCTTTGTTTTTCTCGGACAGGCGAGGTGATTTGTGAATTTGGGTGGAGAGGATTGTTCCAGTTATTTCGGGGTGACCTTGTTGTTTGTCCCAGAGTTGTATCACAGCCTCTGTGACTCAGTTCCAATTCAAGGTCTAATCTCAGGAGCACTTTTATATCTGTTTGCTTCTTGATCAGTGTTTAAGTATCTGAATTCAATTTTTTCATAAAATACTCAGCAACTCCTTCAAGATTGAATTTTTGGACTTTCCTCACTTTTTCTTCTGATTGTGAGTTTTAAAGCATTGCCCACTGCATATCACTATTTAAAAAGGTCAAACAGAAACTTTTCATACAGGGTACTTCATCCCAGAGTGATCCTGATGCTGAGAAACAGAGCAGAGATCAGGAAAAATTATTGAGAGCTGGGGCTACAGAAGTCAGGATTGGATATTGGATAGGAATAGATCTTTGGCAGATGACTGAGATGATAGCGAAACAGATAGGGGAAGGTATAACTTCTAGAATTGAAAGCTTCATGCTGAAATTGAATGTTAAAAGAATACCCATCCTTGTGTTAGCGAGTAGAGTGAGTGCACAGATGGAGCACTGACTGGGATAAGGGGGAGTGGGGTAACAGAGCGAGTTTCTCAGTGTTGGTGTCGTTCTTATGATGTGTCCCAACACAGCTGGAGGTGAAGGGTTATACAGCCAAGGACATGCACAGGTTCTGACAATAGATGAGAGATCTCCAATTTCTATTCACTGGCCGAACCCTGGAGTAAACCCCAATCCATTCTCTCCACTCAGCAGAATGTGTTGATGTGTTTAATACATTGCTCACCAGATTGTTTTGATATATTCAACAAATTAAATCCTGGGAATGTCACAAAGCATGTTCACTATCATTTCATTTGAAATCTGTTCTCACAATGTCAGGCTTTAATAGTGGGGATGATTTGAAAATGGTGTTAACCCACCCAGTGAGAATGTGAATCTCAGTGAGTGAGAGGAACCCTGGTGTTTCTCTCCCAACTTCTTTCATTTCAATAATCTTTTGCTTGTTTTTAATCAATTTCCATTTGTTTTACACACTCAATTTCAACACCTTCCAAGAAGTCCAGTTTAATGAGACACACAAGGACACTAAATCAATTATTTCTTTATTTAACACTTCTGTATCAACTCAATTATAAACTGTTTCAATTGTTAGCGCGAGTGGGCGGATATGACCACTACGGACTCAGGGTCAGGTTCAACAGTGGTACAGCTTTATTTTAACATTGACGGAGGTGCAGTCAGGATATACAAACAGAACTGTCCCGAAAGCATTCTGAAAGCCTGCCACAATGGGATACAGTTATACTCAAACTTCAACACTTCAAATGTTAATGTTTTGTTTACAGTGTTTGACCCTGACCCATTCTGTTTCGATGTTTTCAAGTGCAGTATCGATGTTTTAAGTAGGTAATCGTTTCTGTCTGATGGGTTTATCAATGGTTTAGAATCTCCAGGGTTCCTTGAACAATTTAATGGATCTCAGGAAGTTATGTTAATCCTGAGGTGTCTCTATAGAGGTTTCCTGATATCACTTGATTAGGTCAGAGGTGTTGATTTGATTAATGAGGCTGTACTTTTAATTTAGTTTCCGTTGGTGCCATCCTGTCCAATTCCCTGTGTGTGTGTTAGCCCTTATTTGCATTTTAAAAGCATGTCTTTTGCCTGCTTGTCTGAATCTGTTCCCTTGTGATCTTTAGTGGAGAGGTTCTGAGTGCAGTTTTAGTCTGTTTCCATATTATTTACTGAATTTCTGTTATCTGCTAACATGCCTGACTGGCTGCTCATGATCTCTGATGGTTAAGGTGGTCAGTGAGCAATAATGAGTTCTCATTGGCTGAGGAGATTGGTTAGAAATCCCGATCTTTGAATGGCTGAGGCTGGAGTTAGCAATCCCCATCTCTGACTGACTTACATGGCTGTTTTACCATCCCAGCTTCTGATTGGATGTCAGTTATTTTTGAATCTTCATTAGTTTAATAATTGATACAACTGGATATTTCACCACGATTCTGATTTGTTCCCTGAATTTGGATTGAGTCACTATGTAAATAAATGTGTTTGTGCAGCAACTTAATGCATGCAGCATCAATCCAACTCGTTGAAATATATATTCAGGAAGAGAGAGGTCAAGTAATCCTTTCACAGTTGCATAGAAAAATTCGATAACATGCACCAACCAGAGAAGAATGAAAGCTCCAGATATGCTGAACAGTAAAATCATTGACTTCTTTCTGCTCTCCATCTCACGGTCTCTGTGATTCTGTCCCTTACTCTGAGCCCTGAGTCCCTTCCGGACTTGACTGGTCACTAAAATGTGTCTTACTGTCAGAGCATTGATCAGCAGGATTAAAAAGAATGGGAGCAATGGGGTTAAAACCTGGTCAAACCAGGAAAATCCAACCCATCCGGCATCAACAAAATAGCTTAACTTGGTCTGACAGAACCATGGGACATTTTTGATGATCATTTTAGATTCAATTGTAAAGTATCGGGGGATGTTTTTTGTACAGAGCAGGATGCTGGTTGTTGCCAGAACCACAGCCGCAGTTTTCCCGGTGCAATACGTAGTTTTCAGTTTCTGACAGCAAATGGCCACGAATCGGTCAAAGGAGAAAGTGACAGTGAACCAGACAGAGCAATCTCTGGCTATAGTCCTTATAACAGAATTAACACTGCACACAGACGTAAGGGACAGGAAATTCCGGGGGAAATAATAACCATATACATAGTTGAGAATAGGGATCATGATAATGAACAGTAGATCCGCAGTTGCCATGGTGACCAGGTAGCAAGTGGTGCACACGGAGAGTCCACATTTCCTCCGACTCAGGATCACAATTCCCAGTAAATTAACTATCAGAGAAAAAAGTGATAAGAGATGGAAATTACATGAGTAAACATTCTCCATGTCTGAACCAACAGTAAGGAGAGGCTACCCGCATCAGAATAATGGGCAGTGGTTTCCAAGATATAAGGTGGAGGAATTGTGTTAGAGCTTAACATTGCAGACTGCACAGTATCAAATATAACACAGGCTGGTTTCAAAGTGCAAGGCGACCAAAAGCTGTGAATTTTCCATTAGTCACTCTGATTGAGGTACTCTGCAAATTTCAATACTTCAAAGTTTTCCAGAGGCTGGATTTCTAATCAAACCTGTTTACAGGCTAAAATCAGCCTTAACAGCTTCCCCAGAAATTCGACCAGAAATGCAAAAGAGATTAGCAACAGATTGGCTTCTTGCACCCAATTATATGCCTTTCCTGAGTTGTTGCTTTTTCCAGGACTGGAGAGATGGAATTGGATGCCACTTCTGGATTATGCTATTTATCTACCTCTTTCCAAATTTCTTCTTAATTTTTCTCTGCATAGCTTTACTTTTTCTTTTGTATCCAGATTTCTTTCTCTGTCTGTCTCTCCATTATTCTCTCTGTCTCTTTGCATCTCTCTCCCATTTATTTCCTTATCTGTCTATTGGCTCTCTTTCCACTTTTCTCCCCTACTCGAGTTTCTTTCCATTTATGTTCTTCCCAGTCTTCTTTCTCCCTCTAGCTTGCTCCCAATATCTGTTTATCTCTTCAAGACTTCTCACTGTCTTTCTCTCCTCCCCTCTTTCTCTTCCCATCAGAATCTTACTATCTGAATGAAAAAAACCAGAGGAAAAGATAAAGAGAATGAGGAAAACTGAGAGGGAGAAGTACTTCCTCTGGGATCTTGCTGAGTACACACTGACCTGCAGTGCAACAGTGAACACACTTGACAACAATAATTAACTCATACAATGTCACACCCTCCTGAAATGTTCAAATTTGAATTTCTAAACTGGAACAGAAGCAGAAGAGAAGATTAATTCACCCATTCTAGTAGAACTGAGGGAGAGGAATATTTAGCTCTGAGCACATTGCTAAATGTGGGATCTGTCCGCTTGTGGGATCATGTGTAGCTGCTGTCATTGTGAAATAGATGGGGAGAGAGAAAGAGAGAGGGAGAGATCTTGACGAAGATAAAGAAACAGAGAGAGGAAACAAGAGGGAGAGATAGGAGAAGCTGGATGTAGTGGGTGAGACGTAGAGGAGGATTGTGTGTGTTTTGTGGGGGAGAGGTCTTAAATGACGGGCACATTCAATATTTTATTTCGGAAGTTGGAAGGATTTCAGTTTATCTCTGTCTTAGTAAATATTTTCTAAATGTTAAAATGGTGCTCCTCCTGCAACTTTAGGGATCCTGCTCTGGAATTCTCTTTACAAAGGTTGGTGAAGTTTTACCTTTCCAGGGGACTGAAGGGAACTCTCCTGACCTGGTTCTGTGCACAGGCATAGAGTGATAGGTGTGGGGGGCTCTTTGTAGTTTTCAGTGGTCAAGAGAGCTCACAGCAGGTATGAGGGTGGGTGGAGGGTGGAGGATTGTGTCCCATTTGATGAGGTTCACATCGCTGCTGCCGCTGTGAGATCCTTCTGTGCAAGCGCTGGCCTCTGGTTTTTGTCTGCTCTGCAAAAATGACTAAACTATTGTAAAAAAAAAATCGCATGGATTGCAAAATGAGTTCAAAGGTCTTGAATTTCAAAACCTTAAACTTGAAGGATGGGAATGAGGGAGTTAATGAACTTTTTCCACGGGGGCTAAAGGGAAATTTAGCCAGTGCTGCTTGTGGGATCTTAGGGTGCATCCAACATTATGTCATTTTTTTTACATTACAACAATTATTCCAGGACACGTACAGAGAATCAAGACCTGAAACTCTGAACTGAATTTTGAAAGTGCCACAATATTTTGGATCTTCTTATGAATAATTTCCCTGAAGAATTTGCTGGATTTACAACAGTGAGGACCCTTTTTAATATTATTCGCATCAAATGTAAATCATTCAATTGGCAAGGTATTACATTTCTTCAACTGAAAGCGAGAACAGTTGCAAAAAGAAAGCTTGCCTTTGAGACAAGGATATAAGTATGAAGTTGAAGTGAAAATACTCAGGGCAATTTGAAATCAGTTTACTGTTGTTGTGATCATCCGATGTCTCCCTGTCTGTCCGCCTTCCACTCTGTTCCTGTGTCTGTCTGGCTTGTGGGGGCGAGAACTGGGGAGA
This sequence comes from Sphyrna mokarran, assembly GCA_024679065.1. Classification (NCBI taxonomy): domain Eukaryota; kingdom Metazoa; phylum Chordata; class Chondrichthyes; order Carcharhiniformes; family Carcharhinidae; genus Sphyrna; species Sphyrna mokarran. The sequence continues at coordinate 80,192,316 of JAGIQG010000013.1, read as the reverse complement.
GAGGGAGTAAGGAATAAAGAGAGAGTGACAAGAGATTGGGGTAGGATAGTGTGGCAGTGAGAGAGAACTGAGGTCAGGGTAAATAGCAACAGAGATATCAAGAGTGTGGAGGTGGGGTGGGTGTCTAAAAGCACAGGGATAGAATGTAGAACATAGAACATTACAGTGCAGAACAGGCCCTTCACCCTTCGATGTTGCACTGACCAGATAGGAACAAGCAGTGACCCTCTAACCTAAAACATTCCCCTTTCATCCATAAACTTATCTACTAATCTCTTAAACGCCACCAAACCTGGCGCATCTACAACTGCTGCAGGCAAGGCATTCCATACCCTTACCACCCTCTGAGTAAAGAACCTACCTCTGACATCTGTCCTAAAACCACCACCCCTTAATTTAAAGCTATGTCCCCTCGTTCTAGCTTTCTCCATCCTAGGAAAAAGGCTATCACTGTCCACCCTATCTAAACCTCTAATCATCTTATATGTTTCAATAAGGTCTCCTCTTAGCCGCCTTCTTTCTAACGAAAACAACCTCAAATCCCTCAGCCTCTCTTCATAAGACCTGCCTTCCATACCAGGCAACATCCTGGTAAACCTCCTCTGTACCCTCTCCAATGCCTCCACATCTTTCTTATAATGTGGGGACCAGAACTGCACACAATACTCCAAGTGCGGCCGCACTACAGTTTTGTACAGTTGCAACATGACGTTGCGGCTCCGAAATTCAATCCCCCTACCAATAAAAGCTAAGACTCCATATGCCTTCTTAACAACCTTATCGACTTGATTGCCAACTTTCAGGGATCTATGCACACATACACCAAGATCCCTCTGTTCATCAACACTATTAAGAGTCCTACCATTAGCCCTATACTCTGCACATTTGTTATTCCTGCCAAAGTGAATTACCTCACACTTTTCCACATTAAACTCCATTTGCCACCTCTCGGCCCAGCTCTGCAACTTGTCCAAGTCTCTCTGCAAACTATAACACCCCTCTTCACTATCTACCACTCCTCCGACTTTGGTGTCATCCGCAAATTTACTAATCCATCCTTCAATACCCTCATCCAGATCATTTATAAAAATTACAAACAGCAGGGGCCCCAAAACAGATCCCTGAGGTACACCACTTGTAACCGAACTCCACGATGAATATCTCCCATCAACCACCACCCTCTGTCTTCTATCTGCTAGCCAATTCCTAATCCAATTAGCTAAATCACCCTCAATCCCATACATCTGCATTTTCTGCAGAAGCCTTCCATGGGCCACCTTATCGATCGCCTTACTAAAGTCCATCTATACCACATCAACTGCCTTACCCCCATCCACCTCTTTGGTCACTTTTTCAAAAAACTCTAAGGTTAGTAAGACACGACCTACCCTTCACAAAACCATGCTGACTATCCCCAATCAATTCATTTCTCTCTAAATAACTATAAATCCTATCCCTAATAATTCTCTCCAATACTTTGCCCACAACAGAAGTAAGACTCACTGGCCTATAATTCCCTGGAAGGTCTCTCTTCCCCTTCTTGAACAATGGGACCACATTCGCTATCCTCCAGTCTTCCGGCACTATACCCGTAACCAACGACGACCTGAAGATCAGAGCCAGAGGCTCTGCAATCGCCTCTCTCGCCTCCCAGAGAATCCTAGGGTAAATCCCGTCCGGCCCAGGGGACTTATCTAACTTCAAACCCTCAAGAATATCTAGCACATCCTCCTTATCTACTTCAATACTTTCCAGTTTGCAACCCTGTATCCCAGTGTTCTCCACAACTACATTTACATCTCCCTGCGTGAATACCGAAGAGAAATATTTGTTCAGTGCCTCTCCAATCTCTTCAGGCTCCACGCACAACTTCCCACTGCTGTCTATGACTGGCCCTAATCTTGCCCTACCAATCTTCTATTCTTAACATATCTAAAGAAAGCTTTAGGATTCTCCTTAATCCTATCAGCCAAAGTCTTCTCGTGTCCCCTCTTAGCTCTCCTCAACTCACTCTTTAGCTCCCTCCTGGCTAATCTATAGCTATCCATTGCACTAACTGAGCCTTCAAGCCTCATCCTGACATAAGCCTCTTTTTTCCTTTTAACCAGCGAATTAACTTTTTTAGTACACCGTGGTTCCCTTACTCGACCATTTCCTCCTTGCCTGACAGGGACATACTTATCAAGGACTCTCAGTAGCTGCTCCTTGAATAAGCTCCACAGGATGGTGACCAATCCTGAGATAATCACTTTTAAAATATCTCCTGAGAGAACAAACAGCTTCTTCCCACTTGGAGTCTCAGCACATTGTCCTGCTGGCACCAGGAGGTGAGGGGAAGGACTCATTGCTGACAGTGGGATCCTGCTGTGCATCAATATCGGCGACATTTACTGAAATGCAACTGGTAAACCACATAACTTAAACATCAAACGAGCTGAGTGACCATAAGTCACTTGGGAAGAAGGAAGGGGACTGAAGAAACTTTCTGGCATTGTTTACGGTTCGCTCTCAATCCCAGAGTCCCGTTTGTGTTTCAGAAGGAGATTTAAATGAATTTTTCACGATTTATGCCATTTGTTGTGAAAACTACCTCCCACCCTACCTGATGAAGGAGCAACACTCTGAAATTGCAAGTAAGTCTATTAGACTTTAACCTAGCATTGTGAGTCTTCATTCTGGACAGGGTGGTGTGATTTGGATGCTTTCTGTGGAGGTGTGGGGGTGCCTGGGTGGAGAGGGGATGATGATCAATATTTTGCCCTCAGTCATGCCCATTATTCTGTCTCTCCCCCCATGTGTTTCTGTGTTATATCACCTCATAAGTGTAAAATAAGATCCCAGTCTGATTTGTTTATACATTATGGTAGTGGGATTCATCAGGGGAGGGTGGGAGGGGTGGGCATCGTGAATAGTGGCTCCCTTTTCCCTCTTACTCTTTCCTGCCGGGTATAGGAGATTCCAGGGTTGGTGAGTATTGTGGAGGGGAGAACCCTCTTACTTGTCCTCTCGATTTAAATCTCATTTCAAGACCCTAATCTCAAAATCCTGATTGATGCCTTTTTCCCAATTGCTTCATTCCCAAAGAGTGTCTAAGTGTCACTGGGTGAACTCAGTGGTTAAATAAAATGAGAAGTAGCTGCCTGGAGTCATTTTTCTCGGGATGGAATTGTGCCTTTGCCTGCACTCATTCTCCACCTTCAACTGTGTTGTCGAGGGGGGAGACAGAGAGAGGAAGAATGGGACCAGGGAGAGATGAGAATCGGCATGGGTAATAGTGGGCACTGAGGGGGGGCCTTCCGCTGTGTTGTCACAACACAGCTCCCCAGCTTCTGGTGAAAGACCCTCATTCACGTCCTCCCAAAAGATTGCATTGGAAAACAGTGACCGTGTAACTCAGAATGAAACCGTGTTGTTATGTTTTAAGTTTTCCTCACTTCACACCTATACTTTTGTTTTGTGTCTGACTGCACTGTGACTATGGGATCTTACTGTGCAGGTTACACAGCAGGATTTCTGACATGACATTTGATTTTTCTCTAGACCCCTCTGAACCTTGTGATCCTTTACTTAAACCTATGCACCCTGGAGAGTGAGATTTCTGCTAAGGGGAAAATGTTTGTTCTGAGCTATGCTAACTATATCCTTCATAATTTTGCACACCACAATGAAATCCATGTTCGCTGCTGTAAGGGGGAAAAAATTTGCCTATCTTATCAGCAGAAATGTGCCAGTCCAGGGAACATCCTGATGAGTTCCCTTTGCACTCCATCCAGGGCAATCTCATTACCCTTATAACATGGCCACCCCACCTCCTCACAGTACTTTTGCTCAGCTCTAGAGGGTTCTATAAAACTCTAATACATCTTTTATACATTGGCTGATATAGGCAAACAGCGTGTATGCATTCTTAACCAAAGCAATATCAATATTGGTTATTCTTATGCTTAAAGCAGAAAATAAAAGAAATCTAAAGGACAATTGTTCAGTCACAACATCAACAATATGAAAATGAATAAAGGAACCAAACTAAATAATGAAAAATAACATCAAGTTATATAATAGAGCATAATCAGCACATTTTCCAAAATCAAAATCATTCTTGGCAGATTTGATTCAATTGTTTCGGAAATTATAATAAATTATAAATGCTTCCAATAATCAAAAACTTTGTTTTTCTAAATGCCTTCTATGTGTTAAGATTTGACAGATAAATGAGCAATCTCAGAGCAAGTGTTGTTAGAGGACAAGCAGCAGAATGGATGATAAGCTGGCTGTAAAGGCAGATTACAGGGAGTAGGAATTAAAGGGATTTTCCCTGATTAATGGAACATGGGAAGGAGCTGTCCACAAGAATCAGCTCTGGGATCACTGTTCTTCACCATTTACATCAACAGCATCGAACCGGGAAGTGAAATGATAATTTCAAAATATTCAAACTGGAAATGAGAATGAGCAGAGTAAATACCACAGCAAATTAATCATATATTATAAACTTGCAAACTGGGTATTCCCTTTGCAAATAAATTTCATGACAGCTCAGTCAGATGCAGCATTTTGGTCAGAACAATGTTTCTGAATCAGTCCTTAGCAATCAAGTATCTGAATGGTGTTGAGAATTTTAGCAGTTCAAATGATGAGATTCACAGATTGGTTGAAGAAGAAACACGGTTTAAAGAGAACCAGAACAATCAGAATGAAAACATTCAAGTTCATTTTGAAATTAAGAAAAATGTGCAAAATTCACAACATTTTGACAGAGAAAAAAAAATCACAGAATACGTTTGTTTTGGGGTTATTTAAACATCAGGAACTGACTGACAACTGTTTCTTTTCAACAGAGTCATGATGTAGAGTTGCCGTTGTTGGACTGGGGTAAACACAGTAAAATCTCACAACACCAGGTTTACGTCCAACCAGTTTATTTGACAGTAATACCACAAGCTTTCAGAAATGGTGTTTCTTCATCAGGATTGCTATCAAATAAACTGGTTAGACTTAAACCTGGTGTTCTGAGATTTCTTACTGTCTTTTCAACAGAAACAGAGTTTTAGAAGAATTTCATATCACACACTGACAATCCAATGGTTTTGAAGCAAAGCAGAACCTCTGCTACTGGTAGGAAAAGACAGAGACAGCTACTTCGAGTGGACACCTCACTCACAAATTTTATATATATAGTAAAATAGAAACATTTTATTCCATTCCAATTATTTCCCCACACACAATACAATTCTATGTAGATAGACAGTGTCAGAAATAGATGTATTCTCAGATCAGAATTCCGCTCTGGTAAAATTACCACAATTCTACACTGAGAAATAAATCCTGTAATACTTGTCCACCCACATCACTCTGGTTAGTGATCCACACTCAAAGGTTGATTTATTTTCTTATTAAAAACTATTAGAGAGATATCATCTTCACTGAGATTCAATTGAGCAATACACAAGATTTGATTTAATATAATGCCTTCATTGATCAGTGAGTCTGTGAGATACATGGAGATTTAATATGGGTTGTTGAAAGTGATTAACGTGACAGAAATATTGCTGGAAATATCACTCAGATGATACCCACTTCTCACCTGGTGTCTGTACTACAGTGAACACAAGATCAGGAACATTTTCAGTCAGAGTTTAAAATGAGAGAGGCACTCACACCGAGATTGATACAACTTCAATGGATCCAGTCACTTACCAGGAACACCAATAATGGCAATGATGGTGTAGAATATTTTCTCAGGCATTTGAGTTGGGAGATGCATTTTCTCTGTGAAGTGAGGAGTCTCTTGCTGTTTCTTGCAGTCTCCCTGTATTAAACCCTGTGGTTACATATTGCCACACCCTCCAATTTATACACTGTAGAATCGCCTGAGGGATTCTAGGATTGCAAAATTATTCGGAAGATTTTTAAAATATACATATTAACAAACAAAACAAATTACAACATTGAGTCCAGTGAGGGAAAAGATTTTTTTGTAGATTGAATTACCCCTTGACAAATAATAGATTGTACTGATCATATTTATTAACTAATTATAAAGATACATATCCTGACCGCTCGCAAACCAACAGCCCAATCTCTAGATTTCAGATTGTTGCAGTGAGATCTGTCACAGCTTGTGATGAATAGCAGAGCAGACTCAATGGGCTGAATGGCCTCCTCCTGCTCCTTTCTTCTATGCTTGAATCCTTGAACGTGGACAAAGTGGTGAAGAAGGCATTCGGCATGCTTGGTTTCATCAGTCGGAACATTGAATACAGAAGTTGGAATGTCCTGTTGAAGTTGTACGAGACATTGGTGAAACCACACTTGGAATACTGTGTGCAATTCTGGTCGCCCTGTTATAGAAAGAATATTATTAAACTAGGAAGAGTGCAGAAAAGATTTACTAGGATGCTACTAAGACTTGATGATTGAGTTATAAGGAGAAGATGAATAGACATGTGACTTTTTTCTCTGCAGTGTTGGAGGCTGAGGTGTGACCTTATAGAGGTGTATAAAATAATGATGGGTATAGAGAAGGGAGATAGTCAATATATTTCCCCACAGCTAAGGGAATCTAAAACTAGATGCCATAGGTTTAAGTTGAAGGAGAGAGATATAAAAGTGCCCAGAGGGGATTTTTTTTCACATAGAGAGTGGTTATTATCTGGAACAAGCTGTCAGATATAGTAGTAGAGGCAGGTACAATTTTATCTTTTAAAAAACATTTAGATAGTTACATGGGTACGATGGGTAAAGAAGGATATGGGCCAAATACAGGCAATTGGGATTAGCTTAGCGGTTTACAAAAGAGGGCAGCAGGGATCAAGTTGGGCTGAAGGGCCTGTTTCCATGCTGTAAACCTCGATGACTCTATGACTTCAATAACTAAGTTCCCATTGTTAACTGGTTTCTCTGGACGGGTCTACTGCAATCTGAGATGTAGCTGACCGTTTAACTGTGGACATTCAGTTACGGATTTAAGTGGATTACGGATGATAATTAAGTGTTAAATTCATCAGTAAGAGAGAACTGATTAATCCCCAATTAATTTGATTCCACCCCTTAAACTGACACAGCTCCTCAAGCTGAGAAAACATTCAGAAACACCAGAAACTGCAGCAGATACAAACCTCATAGAGCGAAGAAGAACATATTCAACTGTGACAACTGATTCACAGGTTCCAGTGGATACGGGAACCCATCAGATATACAGTCTTGTACTGATAGAGAAACAGGTTGAGTCATAGAGTGAGCGAGAGAGAGAGAGAGAGATGAGTTGAAACTGTGAGAGGTGTATTCTGAATCTCTGAGGGAGGGAGAGTGAAAAGGATTACAGTAAGGAGAACGGTGTGAGATAATGTGGACTTGAGGATGGGGAAGCAGAGACTGTGAGATCAATGGTTTTGAAAATAGTAACTTATGTTAGAGAGATGTCAATCCAGACAGAATGATTTACTGTTATGCTTATTCTAAATAGTTCATCTGGAGTATTTCCTCCTTTTCTGGGTTATACATTTCAGGGAAGATGTGAAGACATTTGAGGGAAGATGTGAAGAGATTGAATTCTAAGCGTGATAGAGATTGCAAGCAAAGACAGCAGGGAGATGGCGAGTGCTCTTGAAATAGTGAGAGAGCGAGTGAGAGTGTATGTGCGAGAGAGAGATTGGGAGAGAAAGTGTGTGGGAGACTGAGACCGAACTTGAGAGAGTAAGTGAGTGAATGTGATGGAGAATGTGAGAGAGAGTGTGAGGGAGAGCATGATCATCTGTCAGACATACTGAGAGAGAGAGGGTATTAATGAATGAGAGTGTAAGACAAATGTGTATGAGAGAATGTGTGAGAGAGAGTGAGAGAGAGTGAGCGAGGGTGTGAAGATATCTGTGAGAGTGGTTGTGTGAGAGATGGTAAGACAGGGGGTGAGAGAGAGTGTGTGAGTATGTGAGGCTGTGTGAGGGAGATTGGGAGACAGATTGTTAGAAAGTATGAGAGTGTAATTGAAAGCGAATTTGTGTGAGAGAAATGGATTCAAGAGAATGTAAGAGACACACCAGATTGTTTTGATATATTCAACAAATTAAATCCTGGGAATGTCACAAAGCATGTTCACTATCATTTCATTTGAAATCTGTTCTCACAATGTCAGGCTTTAATAGTGGGGATAATTTGAAAATGGTGTTAACCCACCCAGTGAGAATGTGAATCTCAGTGAGTGAGAAGAACCCTGGTGTTTCTCTCCCAACTTCTTTCATTTCAATAATCTTTTGCTTGTTTTTAATCAATTTCCATTTGTTTTACACACTCAATTTCAACAACTTCCAAGCAGTCCAGTTTAATGAGACACCCAAGGACACTAAATCAATTATTTCTTTATTTAACACTTCTGTATCAACTCAATTATAAACTGTTTCAATTGTTAGCGCGAGTGGGCGGATATGACCACTACAGACTCAGGGTCAGGTTCAACAGCGGTACAGCTTTATTTTAACATTGACGGAGGTGCAGTCAGGATATACAAACAGAACTGTCCCGAAAGCATTCTGAAAGCCTGCCGCAATGGGATACAGTTATACTCAAACTTCAACACTTCAAATGTTAATGTTTTGTTTACAGTGTTTGACCCTGACCCATTCTGTTTCGATGTTTTCAAGTACAGTATCGATGTTTTAAGTAGGTAATCATTTCTGTCTGATGGGTTTATCAATGGTTTAGAATCTCCGGGGTTCCTTGAACAATTTAGCTGATCTCAGGAAGTCTTTGAGGCCAGGAAGTTATGTTAATCCTGAGGCGTCTCTATAGAGGTTTCCTGATATCACTTGATTAGGTCAGAGGTGTTGATTTGATTAATGAGGCTGTACTTTTAATTTAGTTTCCGTTGGTGCCATCCTGTCCAATTCCCTGTGTGTGTGTTAGCCCTTATTTGCATTTTAAAAGCATGTCTTTTGCCTGCTTGTCTGGATCTGTTCCCTTGTGATCTTTAGTGGAGAGGTTCTGAGTGCAGTTTTGGTCTGTTTCCATATTATTTACTGAATTTCTGTTATCTGCTAACATGCCTGACTGGCTGCTCATGATCTCTGATGGTCAGTGAGCAATAATGAGTTCTCATTGGCTGAGGAGATTCGTTAGCAGTTCCAATCTTTGAATGGCTGAGGCTGGAGTTAGCAGTCCCCATCTCTGGCTGACTTACGTGGCTGTTTTGCAATCCCGGCTTCTGATTGGATGTCATTCATTTATGAATCTTCATTACTTCAAGAATTGATGTAACTGGATATTTCACCGCAATTCTGATTTGCTCTCTGAATTTGGATTGAGTCACTATGTAAATAAATGTGTTTGTGCAGCAACTTAAGGCACGCAGCATGAATCCTACTCGTTGAAATATATATTCAGGAACAGAGAGGTCAAGTAATCCTTTTACAGTTGCATAGAAAAATTCAATAACATACACCAACCAGAGGAGAATGAAAGCTCCAGATATGCTGAAGAGTAAAACTATTGACTTCTTTCTGCTTTCCATCTCGCGGTCTCTGTGATTCTCTCGCTTACTCTGAGCCCTAAGTCCCTTCCGGACTCGACTGGTCACTAAAATGTGTCTTATTGTCACAGCATTGATCAACAGGACTAAAAAGAATGGGAGCAATGGGGTTAAAACCTGGTCAAACCAGGAAAATCCAACCCATCCGGCATCAACAAAATAGCTTAACTTGGTCTGACAGAACCATGGGACATTGTTGATGGTCTTTTTAGATTCAATTGTAAAGTATCGGGGTATGTTTTTTGTACAGAGCAGGATGCTGGTTGTTGCCAGAACCACAGCCGCAGTTTTCCCGGTGCAATATGTAGTTTTCAGATTCTGACAGCAAATGGCCACAAATCGGTCAAAGGAGAAAGTGACAGTGAACCAGACAGAGCAATCTCTGGCTATAGTCCTTATAACAGAATTAACACTGCACACAGACGTAAGGGACAGGAAATTCCGGGGGAAATAATAACCATATACATAGTTGAGAATGGGGATCATGGTAATGAACAGTAGATCCGCAGTTGCCATGGTGACCAGGTAGCAAGTGGTGCACACGGAGAGTCCACATTTCCTCCGACTCAGGATCACAATTCCCAGTAAATTAACTATCAGAGAAAAAAGTGATAAGAGATGGAAATTACGTGAGTAAACATTCTCCATGTCTGAACCAACAGTAAGGAGAGGCTACCCGCATCAGAATAATGGGCAGTGGTTTCCAAGATATAAGGTGGAGGAATTGTGTTAGATCTTAACATTGCAGACTGCACAGTATCAAATATAACACAGGCTGGTTTCAAAGTGCAAGGCGACCAAAAGCTGTGAATTTTCTATTAGTCACTCTGATTGAGGTACTCTGCAAATTTCAATACTTCAAAGTTTTCCAGAGGCTGGATTTCTAATCAAACCTGTTTACAGGATAAAATCAGCCTTAACAGCTTCCCCAGAAATTCGACCAGAAATGCAAAAGAGATTAGCAACATATTGGCTTCTTGCACCCAATTGTCGAAGCCCTTCCCGCATTGACACTTTTCCAGGACTGGAGAGATGGAATTGGATGCCACTTCTAGATTACTCTGTTTATCTACCCGTTTCCAAATTTCTTCTGCATAATTTTTCTCTACACAGCTTTACTTTTTCTATTGCATCCAGATTTCTTTCTCTGTCTGTCTCTCCATTATTCTCTCTGTCTCTTTGCATCTCTCTCCCATTTATTTTTTTATCTGTCTATTCGCGGAGTCTTCCTCTCTCTTTCCAGTTTTCCTCCTCTAGCTTGGGTTTCTCTTCCATTCATATTCTTTCCAGTCTTCTTTCTCCCTCTAGCTTGCTCCCAATATCTGTCTATCTCTCCAGGACTTCTCACTGTCTCTCTTTCCTCCCCTCTCTCCCTTTCCATCAGAATCTTACTGTCTGGTTGAAGAAAACAAGAGGAAAAGATAGAGAAAGAGAATCAGGAAAACTGAGAGGGAGAAGTACTTCCTCTAGGATGTTGCTGAGTACACACTGACCTGCAGTGCAACAGTGAACACACTTGACAACAATAATTAACTCATACAATGTCACGCCCTCTTGAAATGTTCAAATTAGAATTTCCTAAACTAGAACACAAGGAGTAGAGAAGATTAATTCACCCATTCTGGTAGAACAGAGGGAGAGGAATATTTAGCTCTGAGTACAAAGAACAAAGAACAAAACAGCACGGGAAACAGGCCCTTCGGCCCAACGAGCCTGCGCCGCCACCCCGATGTTCCCATCTCTACCCGCGATCCCTGTCCGTGTTTATAGATCTATGGATTAAAAACCAAATTTGAGACAATTTAGGGAGAACTTGTTTTGCCAATTAGTCTAAGAGCACATCTTTGGGATGTGGGAGGAAACCGGAGCTCCCGGAGAAAACCCACGCAAGCACGGGGAGAATGTACAAACTCCCACAGACACAGGCCCAAATCCATGTATCTGCACAGCACAGCAATAGTCACTGAGCTGTCGTGTTTCCCATCAGATGGTCCAGGTCAAGCGTACACTAACGATGTGAAGCACTAGGATACTCTCAAAAAAATCCAAGAGCAGCCATCTCACGACCCATCGCGTGTATGCCCCTCGTTAGACAACAAGGTGGACCAAAGCACCTGTAGGATAAAAACAAGTACATCAGTATCATCATCTATTTACACACTTCCCAGGGACTCCCAAGGCTCATGATCCCTATTTTAAATCAGTTTTCTATACCCCTCCATTCCCATTCTGTTCATGTGCCCATCTAAGTATTTCTTAAATAACTCCAGAGTACCTGCCTCCATCACTTTACTTGGCAGCGCATTCCGTACCCCCACCACCCTCTGTGTGAAAAAACTCCCTCTAGCATCCAAATTATACCTTACCCCCCTCACCCTAAGCCCGTGACCTCTCGTGCTATTCGAGTCCATCCTAGGAAAAAGCTTAACCCTGTTTACTCTATCTATCCCCTTCAAAATCTTGTACACCTCTATCAGATCTCCTCTAAGTCTACGTCTTTCTAAGGAAAACAGTGTCAATTTGCCTAATCTCTCCTCGTAACTCAGACCTTCCATACCAGGCCATAAACCTCCATATACCATAAACCTCCATATACCATAAACCTCCTCTGCACTCTCTCCAGAATCTCCACGTCCTCCCGGTAGTAAGGTGACCAGAACTGGACGCGGTATTCCAAATAAGGTCTAACCAGTGTTTTATACAACTGCAACATTAAAGGCCAGCTCTTGTACATTGCCATTTGTGGGATCTGTCCGCTTATGGGACCATGTGTAGCTGCCGTCATTGCAAAATAGATGAAGAGAAAGAAAGAGAGAGAGAGCTTGACAAAGACAGAGAAACAGAGAGAGGAAACAAGAGGGAGAGATAGGAGAAGCTAGAAGTGGTGGATGAGACGTAGAGGAGGATTGTGTATGTTATGAGGGGAGGTCTTAAATGACGGGCACATTCAATATTATATTTCGGAAGTTGGAAGGATTTCAGTTTATCTCTGTCTTAGTAAATATTTTCTAAATGTTAAAAAGGCGCTCCTCCTGCAACTTTAGGGATCCTGCTCTGGAATTCTCTTTACAAAGGTTGGTGAAGTTTTACCTTTCCAGGGGACTGAAGGGAACTCTCCTGACCTGGTTCTGTGCACAGGCATAGAGTGATAGGTGTGGGGGGCTCTTTGTAGTTTTCAGTGGTCAAGAGAGCTCACAGCAGGTATGAGGGTGGGTGGAGGGTGGAGGATTGTGTCCCATTTGATGAGGTTCACATCGCTGCTGCCGCTGTGAGATCCTTCTGTGCAAGCGCTGGCCTCTGGTTTTTGTCTGCTCTGCAAAAATGACTAAACTATTGTAAAAAAAAAATCGCATGGATTGCAAAATGAGTTCAAAGGTCTTGAATTTCAAAACCTTAAACTTGAAGGATGGGAATGAGGGAGTTAATGAACTTTTTCCACGGGGGCTAAAGGGAAATTTAGCCAGTGCTGCTTGTGGGATCTTAGGGTGCATCCAACATTATGTCATTTTTTTTACATTACAACAATTATTCCAGGACACGTACAGAGAATCAAGACCTGAAACTCTGAACTGAATTTTGAAAGTGCCACAATATTTTGGATCTTCTTATGAATAATTTCCCTGAAGAATTTGCTGGATTTACAACAGTGAGGTCCCTTTTTAATATTATTCGCATCAAATGTAAATCATTCAATTGGCAAGGTATTACATTTCTTCAACTGAAAGCGAGAACAGTTGCAAAAAGAAAGCTTGCCTTTGAGACAAGGATACAAGTATGAAGTTGAAGTGAAAATACTCAGGGCAATTTGAAATCAGTTTACTGTTGTTGTGATCATCCGATGTCTCCCTGTCTGTCCGCCTTCCACTCTGTTCCTGTGTCTGTCTGGCTTGTGGGGGCGAGAACTGGGGAGAGAGGGAGTAAGGAATAAAGAGAGAGTGACAAGAGATTGGGGTAGGATAGTGTGGCAGTGAGAGAGAACTGAGGTCAGGGTAAATAGCGACAGAGATATCAAGAGTGTGGAGGTGGGGTGGGTGTCTAAAAGCACAGGAATGGTGACCAATCCTGAGATAATCACTTTTAAAATATCTCCTGAGAGAACAAACAGCTTCTTCCCACTTGGAGTCTCAGCACATTGTCCTGCTGGCACCGGGAGGCGGGGGGAAGGACTCATTGCTGACAGTGGGATCCTGCTGTGCATCAATATCGGCGACATTTACTGAAATGCAACTGGTAAACCACATAACTTAAACATCAAACGAGCTAAGTGACCATAAGTCACTTGGGAAGAAGGAAGGGAAGTGAAGATAAACTTTCTGGCATTGTTTACGGTTTGCTCTCAATCCCAGAGTCCCGTTTGTGTTTCAGAAGGAGATTTAAATGAGTTTTTCACAATATATCCCATTTGTTGTGAAAACTACCTCCCACCCTACCTGATGAAGGAGCAACGCTCTGAAATTGCAAGTAAGTCTATTAGACTTTAACCTGGTGTTGTGAGTCTTCATTCTGGACAGGGTGGTGTGATTTGGATGCTTTCTGCAGAGGTGTGGGGGTGCCAGCGGTGCCTGGGTGGCGAGGGGATGATGATCAATATTTTGCCCTCAGTCATGCCCATTATTCTGTCTCTCCCCCCATGTGTTTCTGTGTTATATCTCCTCATAAGTGTAAAATAAGATCCCAGTCTGATTTGTTTATACATTATGGTAGTGGGATTCATCAGGGGAGGGTGGGAGGGGTGGGCATCGTGAATAGTGGCTCCCTTTTCCCTCTTACTCTTTCCTGCCGGGTATAGGAGATTCCAAGGTTGGTGAGTATTGTGGAGGGGAGAACCCTCTTACTTGTCCTCTCGATTTAAATCTCATTTCAAGACCCTAATCTCAAAATCCTGATTGATGCCTTTTTCCCAATAGCTTCACTCCCAAAGAGTGTCTAAGTGTCACTGGATGAACTCAGTGGTTAAATAAAATGAGAAGTAGCTGCCTGGAGTCATTTTTCTCGGGATGGAATTGTGCCTTTGCCTGCACTCATTCTCCACCTTCAACTGTGTTGTCAAGGAGGGAGACAGAGAGAGGAAGAATGGGACCAGGGAGAGATGAGAATCGGCATGGGTAATAGTGGGCACTGAGGGGGGGCCTTCCACTGTGTTGTCACAACACAGCTCCCCAGCTTCTGGTGAAAGACCCTCATTCACATCTTCCAGAAAGATTGCATTGGAAAACAGTGACCGTGTAACTCAGAATGAAACTGTGTTGTTATGTTTTAAGTTTTCCTCACTTCACACCTATACTTTTGTTTTATGTCTGACTGCACTGTGACTATGGGATCTTACTGTGCAGGTTACACAGCAGGATTTCTGACATGACATTTGATTTTTCTCTAGACCCCTCTGAACCTTGTGATCCTTTACTTAAACCTATGCACCCTGGAGAGTGAGATTTCTGCTAAGGGGAAAATGTTTGTTCTGAGCTATGCTAACTATATCCTTCATAATTTTGCACACCACAATGAAATCCATGTTCGCTGCTGTAAGGGGGAAAAAAATCTGCCTATCTTATCAGCAGAAATGTGCCAGTCCAGGGAACATCCTGATGAGTTCCCTTTGCACTCCATCCAGGGCAATCTCATTACCCTTATAACATGGCCACCCCACCTCCTCACAGTACTTTTGCTCAGCTCTAGAGGGTTCTATAAAACTCTAATACATCTTTTATACATTGGCTGATATAGGCAAACAGCGTGTATGCATTCTTAACCAAAGCAATATCAATATTGGTTATTCTTATGCTTAAAACAGAAAATAAAACAATTCTAAAGGACAATCATCCAATCACAAATTACATCAAGTTATATAATAAAGCGTAATCAGCACATTTTCCAAAATCAAAATCATTCTTGGCAGATTTTATTCAATTGTTTTGGAAATTATAATAAATTATAAATGCTTCCTATAATTGAACACTTTGTTTTTCTAAATGCCTTCTATGTGTTAAAATTTGACAGATACATGAGCAATCTCAGAGCAAGTGGGGTTAGAGGACAAGCAGCAGAATGGATGATAAGCTGGCTGTAAAGGCAGATTACAGGGAGTAGGAATTAAAGGGATTTTCTCTGATTAATGGAACATGGGAAGGAGCTGTCCACAAGAATCAGCTCTGGGATCACTGTCCTTCACCATTTACATCAACAGCATTGAACCGGGAAGTGAAATGTTAATTTCAAAATATCCAAACTGGAAATGAGAATGAGCAGAGTAAATACCACAGCAAATTAATCATATATTATAAACTTGCAAACTGGTATGCCTGTTGGAAATAAATTTCATGACAGCTCAGTGTTAGGTGCTGTATTTTATCAGAACAATGTTTCTGAATCAGTCCTTAGCAATCAAGTATCTGAATGGTTTTGAAGTTCGAATGATGAGATTCACAAATCATTAGAAGAAGAAACATGGTTTAAAGAGAACCAGAACAATCAGAATAAAAACATTGAAGTTCATTTCAAGAGTAAGAGAAATGTGGACAAATCATAACATTTTGAGGGGGAAAAAAATCACAGAATACATTTGTTGTTGGGGTTATTTAAACATCAGAAACTAGCTGACACCTGTTCCTTTGCAACAGAGTCACGATGTAGAGATGCCGGCGTTGGACTGGGGAAAACACAGTAAGAATCTCACAACACCAGGTTTAAGTCCAACCAGTTTATTTGACAGTAATATCACAAGCTTTCGGAAACGGTGTTTATGACGAAGCAGCAGTATTTCCGAAAGCTTGTAGGATTACTGTCAAATAAACTTGTTGGACATAAACCTGGTATTATGAGCCTTCTCACTGTCTTCTCAACAGAAACAGAGATATAGATAAATTTCATATCACACACTGACAATCGAATGGTCTTGAAGCAAAACAGAACCTCTGCTACTGGCAGGAAAAGACAGAGACAGCTACTTTGAATGGACACCTCACTCACTAATTTTAGATATATAGTAAAATAGAAACAATTTATTCCATTCCAATTATTTCCCCACACACAATACAATTCTACATAGACAGATAATTTCAGAAATAAATGTATTCTCAGATCAGACATTCCACTCTAGTGAAATTACCACAATTCTACTCTGAGAAATAAATCCTGTAATACTTGTCCACTGACATCACTCTGGTTAGTGATCCACACTCAAAGGTTGATTTATTTTCTTATTAAAAGCTAATACAGAGAGATCATCTTCACTGAACTTCAATTGAGCAATACACAAGATTTGATTTAATATAATGACTTCATTGAATCAGTGAGTCTGTGAGATACATGGAGATTTAATATGGGTTGTTGAAAGTGATTAACGTGACAGAAATATTGCTGGAAATTTGACTCAGATGAAACCCACTGCTCACCTGGTGTCTGTATTACAGTGAACACAAGATCAGGAACATTTTCAGTCAGAGTTTAAAATGAGAGAGGCACTCACACAGAGATTGATACAACTTCAATGGATCCAGTCACTTACCAGGAACACCAATAATGGCAATGATGGTGTAGAATATTTTCTCAGGCATTTGAGTTGGGAGATGCATTTTCTCTGTGAAGTGAGGAGTCTCTTCCTGTTTCTTGCAGTCTCCCTGGATGAAACCCTGTGTTTGCATATTGCCACACCCTCCAATTTATACACTGTAGAATCGCCTGAGGGATTCTGGGGTTGCAAAATCATTTGAAAGATTTTTAAAATATATATATTAACAAACAAAACAAATTACAACATTGAGTCCAGTGAGAGAAAAGATTTATTTTTAGATTGAGTTACTCCTTGACAAATAATGGACTGCACTGATCATATTTATTAACTAATTATAAAGAAACATACCCTGACCGCTCGCAAACCAGCAGCCCAATCTCTAGATTTCAGATTGTTGCAGTGAGATGTTGCAGTGTCACAGCTTGTGATGAATAGCAGAGCAGACTCGATGGGCTGAATGGCCTCCTCCTGCTCCCACCTTCTATGCTTGAATTCTTGAAAGTGGAGTCACAGGTGGACAGAGTGGTGAAGAAGGCATTCGGCATGCTTGGTTTCATCAGTCAGAACATTGAATACAGAAGTTGGAATGTCTTGTTGAAGTTGTACGAGACATTGGTGAAATCACACTTGGAATACTGTGTGCAATTCTGGTCGCCCTGTTATAGAAAGAATATTATTAAACTAGGAAGAGTGCAGAATAGATTTACTAGGATGCTACTAAGACTTGATGATTGAGTTATAAGGAGAAGCTGAATAGACATGGGACTTTTTTCTCTGCAGTGTCGGAGACTGAAGTGTGACCTTATAGATGTCTATAAAATAATGATGGGTATAGAGAAGGTAGATAGTCAATATATTTTCCCAAAGCAAAGGGAATCTAAAACTAGATGCCATAGGTTTAAGTTGAAGGAGAGAGATATAAAAGTGCCCAGAGGGGATTTTTTTCACATACAGAATGGTGATTATCTGGAACAAGCTGTCAGATATAGTAGTAGACCCGGCCGTCCCATCGTATCAGGCAATGGGACCCTGTGTGAGAACTTCTCCGGCTATATCGAGGGCATCCTGAAACCCATCGTACAAAGAACCCCCAGCTTTTGTCTTGACACTACGGACTTCCTACAGAAACTCAGCACACATGGAGCAGTTGAACCAGGGACACTCCTTGTCACAATGGATGTCTCGGTGCTCTACACCAACATCCCCCAAGACGATGGCATTGCTGCAACTGCCTCAGTACTCAATGCCCACAACTGCCAGTTTCCGGATGCAATTTTACAACTCATCCGCTTCATCTTGGACCACAATGTCTTCACCTTCAACAATCAGCTTTTCATCCAGACACATGGAACAGCCATGGGGACCAAATTTGCACCTCAGTATGCCAACATCTTCATGCACAGGTTCAAACAAGACTTCTTCACCACACGAGATCTTCAACCAAGGTTATATACTAGATACATTTATGACATCTTTTTCCTTTGGACTCATGGTGATCAATCATTGAAACAACTGTATGATGATATCAACAAGTTCCATCCCACCATCAGACTCACCATGGACTATTCTCCAGAATCAGTTGCATTCTTGGACAAAAGCATCTCCATCAAGGATGGTCACCTCAGCACCTCACTGTACCGCAAACCGACGGACAACCTCACAATGCTCCACTTCTCCAGCTTCCACCCTAGACACGTTAAAGAAGCCATTCCCTATGGACAAGCCCTCCGTATACACAGAATTTGCTCAGATGAGGAGGATCATGAAGACACCTCCAGATGCTGAAGGATGCCCTCGTGAGAACAGAATATGGCGCTCGACTCATCGATCGACAGTTCCGACGTGCCACAGCGATAAACCGCACTGACCTCCTCAGAAGACGAACACGGGACACGATGGACAGAGTACACTTTGTTGTCCAGTACTTCCCCGGAGCGAAGAAGCTACGACATCTTCTCTGGAGTCTTCAACATGTCATTGATGACGATGAACATCTCACTAGGGCCATCCCCACCCCCCCACTTCTTGCTTTCAGACAACCGCACAACCTTAAACAGATCATTGTTCGCAGCAAACTACCCAACCTTCAGGAGAACAGTGACCACAATACCACACAACCCTGCCAAAGCAACCTCTGCAAGACATGCCGGATCATAGACATGGACGACATCATCAAACGTGAGGATACCATTCACCAGATACACGGTACATACACTTGCAACTCGGCCAACGTTGTCTACCTAATACGTTGCAAGAAAGGATGTCCCGAAGCATGGTATCTTGGGGAGACCATGCAGACACTACGACAGCGGATGAATGAGCATCGCTCAACAATCACCAGGCAAAACAGTTCCCTTCCTGTGGGTGAACACTTCAGCAGTCATGGGCATTCAGCCTCCGACCTGCGGGTAAATGTTCTTCAAGGGGGCCTTCGTGATACACGACAGCGCAGAGTCGCTGAGCAGAGACTGATAGCCAAGTTCCGCACACATGAGGACAGCCTTAATAGGGATCTTGGCTTCATGACACACTATCTGTAACCCCCGTAACTTGCCTGGTTTAGCAAAAAACCTCACTTACTGTGCTGTCTGGAGAAAATACACAATTCTCTAACCAATGCTCAGGATTCCCTTCACACACATTGATAGCCACTTTAACACTTGAATAGCAGGTTAGATGTAAGGATTCGCATTCTAATCAGCAATCTGTGACTGTCTGTGTTGGTATGTGTGCTATTGCAGACCAGAACATGGCATTTGCCTGACGAAGGCACAGTGTCGAAAGCTCGCAATTTTACTATCAAATAAATCGGTTGTATTTAAAATTGGTGTTGCTAAATTCTTACAGAGAGAGAGAGACAGGTGAGAGAGAGTGAGCGAGGGTGTGGGAGGGTGTGAGGATATCTGTGAGAGTGGCCATGTGAGAATGTGAAGAGATGGTAAGACAGTGGGTGAGAGAGAGTGTGTGAGTGTGTGAGGCTGTGTGAGGGAGATTGGGAGACAGATTGTTAGAAAGTATGAGAGTGTAATTGAAAGCGAATTTGTGTGAGAGAAATGGATTCAAGAGAATGTAAGAGACTGAGAGATAAAGAAAGGGTGTGAGAGATTGTGCAGCACTTGTGAGAGAATGTTTGCATATTAGAGAGAAAATGAACGAATGTGAGAGATGGTGTGTGTGTGTGTGAGAGAGAGAGCATCAGAAATGTTGTGAGTATCAGAAGCTGTGAGAAAGATGAGTGATGCTGTGCAGGAAAGAAGGAATTTGAGTGGGAATGTGGCAGAGGCGAGAGTGAAAGGTGGAGAGAGTGTGCTGTAAGGGAATGTGAGGGAGAGAGAGAGTGAGGGAGTCAGAGACAGAGGACAAGAGTGAGGGAGAATGTGAGCGAGTCGTAACATCATCACTTTTCCTCGGCATTGAAAAATCTCCTTACTGACTGATTTTTCAGAAACTAATTCTAAACTGAACAAGAAGCTTCAATCCAGATTAAACCAAACCTGGATTTCCCCTAAACCATTCCCAATCTTTGTTTCATCTTAACTGTTCACAACTCCATGTCCACAACTCTGCTCCCAGCCTGGGAACGATACAAAATCAAATTAACTGTTAGGTGAAATAGTGAACCCGATTTCCAGATGTAACATAACGTTATCTTGAGATTGATGCAGTCTGTTCATTTCCCTTTAAAATGACAAGAGCTCATTTCTCTGTTCAATTTGAATACTTTCTACTGAAAATGACCGTGACCACTGACCATTCCCAGAGTCAATGAATTTGAAGGATTTATATGCATTCCAATCTCTTTGATCTTAACTCTGTATCATTCTCCCTGTGGCAAAATCTCAACTGGGGGGAAATAATTTCTCAACCTTGCATTCAGAGTCGTGTCTGTATTTTTAGACAGGATGCTGCTGGCGGTTAAAAGTGAAAGAAAGAAAGAACTAGAGGGGAGTAGAGAGAGAGAGAGAGAGAGAGCAAATAAGAGAGAGAGATGACTGGTGGGACAGGCTGAAACTAGCTAGTGTGAGAGCTGAAAAATGACCACCTGTGAGAGGGAGAGTGAAAAGAGTCTCACTGAGAGAAAGATGGAACTGTGCAGTGTGGCCTTGAGGATGGGGAAGCACAGAGTGTGTGATTAATGGTTTTGAAAATAAGTTATCTTATTGAGACATCAACTCAGCCATATATAACTCAGTGTTCTGCTCGCACTAAATAAGACTCCCATTGGCTCCTGTTTTGGCTTACCCATTTTTGGAAAAAAATATGAAGACATTAGTGTGGAAGAGGGAGAAGAGGGTCAGACAGGAAGGAGGCAACTGCTGTGAGAGAGCGGGAGACAAGTGGGATGAGACTGTGATGTGTACAGTGGGGGTATGAGTTTGAGGAATGCAAAAGGGATGAGCAGGTGTGAGAGAGAGAGGTACACACGTGGGCTGAGAAACTGGAAGAGAGAATGTGTGAGTGAATGAGTGAAAGAGAGAGAGAGAAAGGGAGCAATGCATTGAGAGAGAAAGTTTGCATGAGAGGATACAGATGGGGTGAAATGGAGTGATAGGATAAGATATGGAGAGAGCACGTACTGTGAGATAGTCTGAGAGAAGATGAGCAGCGTGGGAGTAAATCAGAGAGCAGAAGGATGGAAGCATTGATTGTGTGAAATAGTGTGTAAAAGATTGAATGCGTGTGAGAGTGTGAGTGTGAGAACGATTGTCGGTGTGATGGAGTAAGAGAGTGTCTGATTATGTTATTGTGTACGGCAGGATGAGTGAGAGAGAGACAGCGCGAGGAAAAAAGAATAAACGTCTTTGTACCTGTGTGTTTTAGACAATAAAGTGCTTTTTGAAGCAGTAGTAATTGTGACTGAAACTGAGTGAATGTCTCAGTGGATCTGTATTTTTGTGAGCGAGAGAAAGAGAGAGAAAGAAAGAAAGATATGAATGTAATGAAATTGCTGTGATACAAACTCTCTCCACCAGAATCATGGAATCCCTACAGTGCAGAAGGAGGCCATTCGGCCCACCGAGTTAGCATGATATTTCTCCTGCCAAATGCCTCTTTCTCGTTGTTTCTCTCTCTCTTTCTCTCTCTGTTTCTCCCTTGTCACATTCTGCTCTTTAAGAAACAATATGAGGGAGAGAGAGAGAGAGAGAAATCGAGAGAGGTAGAAAAACGCAGAGGTTGAGATAATATTGAAGGGGAGATCTGTTTATTAAGATTGGCAAAATTCCTAAACTGCCCTCCACTGTGGCCCGAGTTGAGTTGAGCAGTGTTTGGGATGTTGATGTGCGGTGCCATTGTTAAACCATGAATCTCTTGACACTCAAAAGGTTCCTGAGACTGAATGGAAATGGTTGATAAATTTGAAACATGGATCCACATCAATTCATTACTTCAAATGGGCAGGTAGAATCTTATCAGATTGAGCTGTTTAATCGAGATTCACGCCAAGATGGACAGAGAGCAGAGAACATAATAAATCACCAAGAGCAGGAGAGAGTGAGAGAAACAGAGATGTGGGATCAGAAAGGGAGAGAGTTAGGAGCTTATTGGAGAGAATAAGATTAATGAGAAACAGAGAGAGTGGTGGGAGAAACAGAGAGCTCGTGTTGGGAGAGCTTCATTGCGAATATTGAATGCAGAAATAGCACCAATCCTGAAGTGAGCAGTTGAGTGGGTGTGCAGGGGGTGCAGTGAATAGGAGGGTGGGAGACTGTCAGTCAGTATGGGTTTTTTGTTGCACTGTAAGGGACACAGGAGAGAGGAGGGGGAGCTGAATTTAAAATTCCTGAACTTGGGTCAAGGCTTGTTTTCAATGCTAGAATCCAATTTGTCTTTCTCGAAAAGGCGAGGGGATTTGTGAATGTGGGTGGAGAGGATTGTGCTGGTTATTTCGGGGTGACCTTGTTGTTTGTCCCAGAGTTGTATCACAGACTTTGTGACTCAGTTCCAATTCAAGGTCTAATCTCAGGAGCACTTTTATATCTGTTTGCTTCCTGACCAGTGTTTAAGTGTCTGAATTCAATTTTTCCATAAAATATTCAGCAGCATTTCAAGATTGAATTTTTGGACTTTCCTCATTCTTTCTCACTTTTTCTTCTGATTGCGAGTTTTAAAGCATTGTTCACTGCATATCACTATTTAAAATGGTCAGAGGGAAACTTTTCATACAAGATACTTCATCCCAGAGTGATCCTGATGCTGAGAAACAGAGCGGAGATCAGGAAAAAGTATCGAGAGCTGGGGCTACAGAAGTCAGGATTGGATATTGGATAGGAATAGATCTTTGGCAGATGACTGAGATGATAGCGAAACAGATATGGAGAAACAGATAGGGGAAGGTATAACTTCTAGAATTGAAACCTTCATGCTGAAATTGAATGTTAAAACAATACCAATCCTTGTGTTAGCGAGTAGAGTGAGTGGACAGATGGAGCACTGACTGGGATAAGGGGGAGTGGGGTAACAGAGCGAGTTTCTCGGTGTTGGTGTCATTCTTACAATGTGTCCCAACACAGCTGGAGGTGAAGGGCTATACAGCCAAGGACATGCACAGGTTCTGACAATAGATTAGAGATCTCCAATTTCTATTCACTGGCCGAACTCTGGAGTAAACCCCAATCCATTCTCTCCACTCAGCAGAATGTGTTGATGTGTTTAATACATTGCTCACCAGATTGTTTTGATATATTCAACAACTTAAATCCTGGGAATGTCACAAAGCATGTTCACTATCATTTCATTTGAAATCTGTTCTCACAATGTCAGGCTTTAACAGTGGGGATGATTTGAAAATGGTGTTAACCCACCCAGTGAGAATGTGAATCTCAGTGAGTGAGAGGAACCCTGGTGTTTCTCTCATCTCAATAATCTTTTGCTTGTTTTTAACCAATTTCCATTTGTTTTATACATTTAATTTAAACAACTTCCAAGCAGTCCAGTTTAATGAGACACACAAGGACAGTAAATCAATTACTTCTTCATTTACCACTTCTTGTACCAACTCAATTATTGTGTTGCAACTCATTAAATCTTTATTGAACTTTAATACTAATAAAATCAACTTTGAACTGAACTTTAACTTTTAAGCCACACTTTAACTGGAACTGAATATAAATTTTAACTATTTAAATAAAAATAGATATTATTGAGTTTATGAAAACCTTAACCAAGAAATATCGTTGATGCAGAATCTATCTTCTTCATTCTGAAGTATCCTTCAGGGTACAAGCTTTGTTGCGAGGGTTGTTCTTTTCTTTTTATCCACAATTCTCCATTCGCTTCCAGATGTTCCTCTGTCATGCAGCCAATTGTGTCACCAGGAAATGATCACATGGCTCGAACATCCATTGAAATTACTTATGAATGACTCCATGATGCTGAGTTTCTTTTATGTGCCCCATACACAGCAGTCATAAATCAGAGCCATGATGTCTCAATTATTATAAACAACTTCTCTGATCTGACCAACACAGGAAGTTTCAGGTCGCAGCTCCCAGTCAAGAGCCTCTTTATGACTTGATACGTTTTTAATCTATAAGTTGACCAAAGTTCCTAGCGTGCTTAGCTCTCAGCTGGAATATTTATTATAAAACCACTGTTGCTATTGTTGTTGTTAAATTATTGTTGTAGCCATTCTTTCTCTGTCCGCATTCCCTTCTTTTGAGTCTGGAGCATCGAACAAAATGGACCACAGACCATGCCCAAAATCTTTTCCTGCCAGTCGAACTAAATATTTACAAGTCATAAACATGATATTAACAGTTAACAAAATTGTGTTTCTTAACAACATGTCGATATGCAATTTTTGCATTATTTTCCCTTTCCAACTTACACATTGAACAGAAGACTGCGTTAACTTTCATAATTTCTGTATCTGGATACTTAACTTCCATTGTGCAATTCAAATTGTCTTAGCCCGCCTGGTTAATGTTTGAATTTTAATGCCCAGATTTGTGAAATCAATAATATTAACCGTGAACCCTCCTGCACTAGGAGTTGCTAAGTTATTAACTGACTCCCTCCTCTGGTGATTTTGAACCAGCAAATCGCTCTTGGGCCTTATTTACCACTTCTTGACTTAACAAACTTTGCATTAAATGAAATAAGTATAACCCCGGAATTTGAAAGGGACACCAATCTGGTAAATTCGTGAAATCTAATAAAACTGGTACCAATTCATAGGAAATGTTGCCCTATAAAATCTTGTTCAAGTGTGTTATGCTTACACCAGTTTAGGTTCAGGGGTTATGCACAGGACAAGAAATAATGATTGGTGAAGATGAAAGAGAAATAAAATGTATATTTGCATGTAAACACCTCCAAGCACTCCAGTTCAATGAGACAAACAAGGACGTTAACTCAATTATTTCTTTATTGATCAGTTCTAGTACCAACGCAAACATAAACTGTTGCAACTTATTAACTCTTCCCAGCACTTGAAGCCGAACTGAACAACAACTTTCAACTGAATTTTAATTCTTAAACTGCACTTTAACTCTAACTAAACATTGATTTTAACTATTTAAGTGAAAATAGAGATTGTCAAGTTGAGGAAAATCTTAGCCAAGATAAATACTCAATGTAGAATATACCTTCCTATCTCCAAAATATCCCTCAGGGTACAAGTTTTGTCACAATGGTTGTTCTTTTGGAGTTATCACTGCGAAACAAAGAACTCACATATCCTTCCATAATTCTCCATTCGCTTGTGGAAAATTCTCTGTCACACGGCCAATTGTGTCACCAGAAACTGATCACGTGGCTCGAACATTCAGGGACATTGTTTTTGAACGACGCCATGATGCTTAGTTCCTTTTACACGTCCCACATAAAGCAGCTATAAAAATCGAAGCCACACTATCTCCGTTAACGTAAATAACTTCCCTGATCAGAAATTTCAGATTGCAGTACCCAAACCAGAAACTCTTTATGAACAGCATCTGGTTTTAATCTATACGTTGACCAAAATTCCCAGCATTCATAGTTCTCAGCCAGAATAGCAATTTTAAAGGCACTTTTCCCGTTATTATTGCTAAATTATTGTGGTAGTTTTATATATATATATCTCTGTCCACATTCCCTCGCCTTGAGTATGGAGCGTACAGTGAAATCGCTGACACAATGACCAAACTCTTTCCCAACCGGATAGTATCAAAGTCCAGTCAAACTAACTATTAACATGTTACAAACATTTACAATTAACAAAAATTTATTTTATAACAAAATTTCCATCTGCAATTATTGTGTTATTTATTTTTTCATTATCAACTTACAGATACAACAGTAAGCAGTAGCTACTTCAGTAATGTCTGTATGTTGATGCTGAACTTCCATTGTACGAATGAAATTGTCTTGGCACACCTAGTTAATAGGTGAAATTTAATGTCCAGCTTTATGAAATCCACAGTGCTAACCATGAGTCCTCCTGCACTACAACAGCTGCTAAAGCATGAACTTCTTCTGGTGAACCTGAACCAGCAAATCATTCTTGCTCCTCATTTGTCACTTCTTCATTTAACAACCTCTGCATTTAATATATAAAAAACTCCAGAAGTTGAGAGGGATGCCAATCTGGTAAATGTATTTTAGTGAATTCCAGTGAAACTGGCAACAATTCATAGAAATATTGTCCTCTGAAACTTTGTTCAAATTTGTTATGATTCTACAACTTTAGATTCAGAGTTATGCATCTGACAATAATGAATCACAGATAAAGCTGAAAGATGAATAAAGTTTAATTTGGGTTTAGGAGTGTTATATATCTAAAGTGCTGAACAGACAGGTTTAACTCTCCAAACTATTGATATTTTAAAATGATTTGAATTTACATAATAAATACCATTTTAAATTTAACCTTTGAATTTACATAATAAATACCATTTTAAATTTAACCTTTCACAGTCACAGCCCAAAATCTCCTAACAGCATACACATGCTTTATGATTCAATTAACACAAGGTAACCAAAGTACAAGTCAGAAGTAATTCAATGATTTTCTACCAGTTTAACACATTGTAGAGGAAACTTCTCCATCATATCATCTACATTGTCAATTTTATTTATGAATAACATGATTGGTACAAGTGGTTTATTTGTTCCATTTCTAAATATTTTAACCCCTGTTATCCCAGAAAATTTAATGCTTGGAAAAATCCTATCATCTGTTGCAATATCACTCTCCGGAGCCTTTAACTTTTCACATAAAATTAACTCCCAACATATTAGCATTTAGCTCGATTGAATCAAGCAGACTTTACATATGAACGTGTGCGTAACCTTAGTTAACACTCAGTCAATACAGGAAACTCACAAAACAAACAAAAATTACTTTGCACAATTATTCAACATTCGAACGAGAACATCACGAGCTGAGAATATGTTAGAATGCATCCCTCTTTGAAATATAAAGCCCATACAGAGTTTCTTTTCATTACCCTTCATTTGTCAAGAAATCATAATTATTGCTTTAGAATTTAGGTAACTTCCCACTCATATGAGTTGGCTAGTTAATGCACTTGATTTATTCAATCAATAAAATATCAGAAACTGTAACTCTTCAGTAAAACCAATCGCTTTAAGGGAAAAGGCAACAATAAGAAAATCTGAATGAGCCACACTTTTCAATTATCGCTGGGTTGTGATAAAAAAAATCTTGAAGTCATGAAGCTGCTAGTCTTGTTACTCACGAGCGATCTACTTTAAAAACACAAAAAATAACACATTTGGCTTGGAGCTAATTAATTTGGTCTCAAAATTTCTGTCAAATTAAATAAAAATAAAAATCATAATTTCCAACTTCCAATTGGGAAAGGTGGTGAAATCTCTGCCCATTAAAGAAAAATACAACAAATAAAACACATTCCAATGTGGTGGTGTCATGATTTCTACAAGAGAAAGGAAAGAGTATATGGCTCCCTCCAAGTTTAAATCTTTTCTTATCACAGATCGAATCCAAGATTATTCAAAATTCACATTGCTAATTTCAAACTTAAATGCATTTACTTTGGTAGTAAAATTTCAAGTTAATGTCCAAAAACGTTGTTTTCAAAGTTACTTCCCACTATATATAGTGCATCTTTGTTATTCTCTATCTCTTAAGCCCAACCATGGTCATTGATTATACTCAAGATGTTAAGGAATTCCGAAAATTATCTTAATTCAAATTCCATTTGATTTTAAACTCTGTATCAAACGCACAATTGTAAAGTTACAAATAGGGAAGGATATTAAAATATTAAAACTAACAATTCACAAACGCACCCACGCAAATACTTTATTGAACACACAGGCTCAAATGGAAACTTCCAACTTTCATTCAAACATAACGTTTTAAACCAGGATGAAAATACAAGAGTGAAAGAAAAGGGAAATAGATAAAGACAGTTGTCTTCATTCTTCTTTCTTCCAAACTGTAATCACACTCAAAACAAAAAAGTCAAGAAATTTTAAACTTAAATTTTACCAGTTTTAATATTTTCTCAGCCCCTTTGAAGTTAAACTAAAGTGTAAAGCATTTGTTGTCTGTAATAAATATTCCCCAAGAACACACCCAACACCTGCTCTCGATCTAATGCAACAACAAAACCTACATTCAATAAGCAACCCAGACCACACAAACATACTGAGATACAAAAAAAACTACCCAAATATCAGCTCAATTTCTGACTTTCCCCTGTTCAATTTTTGCCACCTTGCCAAGTAATTCACAATATTTCCTTTGTAAATTGAGAGAACATAGTTCCTTCCTCTCTCAATTCTGTAACACACTTCACATTGCCCTCCATCCCCTTAAAAAAAACAGAGGGCCTCTTGCCATTCTTTGTGATATTAGTGAATGTTTAAGCTCTTTCCTTTATATGTTCTGTTTCAATGGAATTCATAAGCATGGCATTTTCTAAGAATGCAAGACTATCAATTGTTGGGGAAAGTTAAGTCTGCATTCAGAACTACACACAGTGGTGGGATTATTTAAAACATGCTTTCCTTCCCAATCAACAACATCTCTTGGTAATTCCAAGCCCAGGTTGTAACTTATAGTCACAGGATCCACCAGACCAGGGGCAGATTTTAAACTTACTGAGGAATTAAGTGGAAGAGGAGGTGGGGTTCCGCAGTGGACACCCCGTGCAAAACAGGCATTCTTTTCCCGATACAATTTAAAACAAAATCCATAGCCACTATTTTCCTCAGACTCAATTGTCCCAAATACAATCCCTATCTACACTGGCAACTGAAATTTTAATTTATTAAAATCTCCTGCTGGAACTTGGAGTAATCAATACTTCGATTCACTTCACTAACTTGATATTTCTAAACTGACTCACAAACAATATATTTATCTTATGTTTTATTGCTGCTTATCTATTTTCCACTAAAATTATCACTATCTTAATTTCTCAAATAACTTTTTCCTAATTTCTAACTCATCTTTTCGCTTAATTTTCCCGGATTTCTCACTCTGTAACTCTTCTAAGACTAGCAATCGCAATAATTTTATTCAATTTCTACAAACATTTTCTTCATTTCGGTTTCTCTCATTAAGATGTCTCCAACTCACATCCCAAGACGGGAAATGTACTATAAAATTTTATCCATTTCTCTAGATTCAGTCCCCTGGAGAACAAGAGTGACTGAAAGGGTACATCGCCCGCTAATTTACCGATCAGTCTCTCTGCCTCTGTTGGAATTAAAAGTATGGTGAACACCCCTTCTCTACTCCAGATTTTAGTGTTAGCCTTGTGTCACAGTCAACAATAGAGTTCAGCTTTCTTCTTCATTAACCTTACATCAAAACCCCACCTCTAGATTAACTAAGGAACAAAGACAAGTGCTTAGCGCAGGAGCAAAACTCACGCTAAAAAAAAATCTCTACTCCCCTTACGCCTGGTATATCAGTAACGTGAATCAATCCATCCTCCACAATACCGAAAGATAGATTCTTCATCCCTTCATGGCCGGTTTTCTGGTTACCACCACCCCTGTTTAAACTAGTTATGCTGTTTTTCGCCACACTGAAGGAAATGCCAGGATCATTTTTAGTTGCTGAACAAATAAAAGGATTGATCTTGGAATAACGATAGCAACCGTTATCCAACGGTTAACGTTGGATAACCGTTATCCAACCATTTGGTTATTATCAGGACCATTTGGAATGCTCTTTTGTTCTTACAGCTTCAATGTAAACATCTTCCAAACATTCCAGTGTAATAAGACAAATAAAGACAATAATTCAATTAATTCTTTATTTAATACTTCTAATGCCAGCTCAATCATAAACAGTTGCAACTTTTTCACACTTTACTGAACTTTAACTGAAAATCAATTCTCAATTGAACTGTAACTCTTAAACTGCACTTTAACTGAACATCAAATTTAACTATTTAATTGAAAATAGATACCACTGATTTTCGGAAAAACTTGGCCAAGAAATATCCACAATGCAGAATCTACATTCTTCTCTCTGAAGTATTCATCAAGCTTTGGTACGATGGTTGTTATCTTGGAGTTATCACTGCCAAATAAAAAACTCACATGTCTCTTTATCCACAATTCTCCATTTTCTTCCGAAAGTTTCACTGCAATCCAAGCAACTGTGTCACCAGAAATCGTGGCTCGAACATCCAGTGAAATTACGTTTGAATGATGCCATGATGCTTAGTTCATTTTACATGTCCCATACATAACTGTCATAAAAATCAGAGCCACGTTGGCTAGATTAATGTAAAGAGCTTCCCTGAACTGACCAATGTAGGGAGATTCAGATCACAGCTCCCAGACCAAAACCTCTTCATGTCCTGCATCTGGTTTTGACCTATAAGTTGACCAAAACTCCCAGCATGCTTAGCTTTCAGCCCAAATAGCCATTTTAAAGCCACTATTGCCATATTGTTGTTGAATAATTGTTGTAGCCGTCCTTTCTCTGTCCAAACACTTCTATTTCTTTCTCTGACGGAGAATTTATTTGAAAGATTTGGCAATGCAAAGAGAGAAGCGTTTTGTCGCAAGGAATTCTTGGACAAAAGCTATTACCTCGGCAACAAATATTAATAAAAGTCAAACTATCTTTGTCATTCTTTTTTTTACATCCAGAAAATGGCATATGGAGTCTTGGCTTTTATTGGTAGAGGGATTGAATTTCGGAGCCGCAACGTCATGTTGCAACTGTACAAAACTCTAGTGCGGCCGCACTTGGAGTATTGTGTGCAGTTCTGGTCCCCACATTATAAGAAAGATGTGGAGGCATTGGAGAGGGTACAGAGGAGGTTTACCAGGATGTTGCCTGGTATGGAGGGCAGGTCTTATGAAGAGAGGCTGAGGGATTTGAGGTTGTTTTCGTTAGAAAGGAGGAGGCTAAGAGGGGACCTGATCGAAACATATAAGATGATTAGAGGTTTAGATAGGGTGGACAGTGATAGCCTTTTTCCTAGGATGGAAAAAGCTAGCACGAGGGGACACAGCTTTAAATTAAGGGGTGATAGTTATAGGACGGATATCAGAGGTAGGTTCTTTACCCAAAGGGTGGTTCGGGAGTGGAATGCCCTGCCTGCAGCAGTTGTAGATGCGCCAAGTTTGGTGGCGTTTAAGAGGTTAGTTGATAAGTATATGGAAGAGAAGGGAATGGTTTAGTTTGGAGGGGCATTGCTTTTTATATTGCTCGGCGCAACATCGAAGGCCGAAGGGCCTGTTCTGTGCTGTAATGTTCTATGTTCTATGTTCTAATGAAGTTGTTGACATTTTACAGGAAGAGGTTTCTCAACGGTTTGCAAGGAGCAAATGCACTGCAGAGACTTGGGGGATCTTTGAAATAAAGGGGAGTTTTTTTATTACAGAGGCTGTGCAGAACTGGGGCTATTAGGCAGCTAGAGGAGAAAAAGGAAAAGAGGGAGAGGGAAATAGAACACGAGGCAGGGGTTTTGGACAGGAGGGTGAAGATATTATATGGCAGGAAGCTGCATTGAGCCAGGCTGACTCTCTGTGTGGAGTTTGTAGGTTCTCTCCCTATCTGTGTGTATTTACTTCTGGTGCTCTTGTTTCCTCCCACAGTTTAAATGTGTATATTTAATGGATTATCTATGCTGATAGTGTCCAAGACGGGTAGTTTAGAGGGATTAGTGAGGTAAATGTGTCGGATTATAGGGAGGTTGTGGGCTTGGGTAAAATGCTATGTTGCAGAGTCAGCGCAGAACCAATAGGTTGAATGGTCTCATTCTGCAATGTTGAAGTTTGGTAAGGGTCCTTGCTAGAGGGTTAGGTGGGCACGGCTGATTGCCTGGAACAACAGTGGTATTAATATTAACATCCTGTGTTCAGATACAGCTCCCTGAAGTTATGGAGACTTTGCTGCTCACAGGTAGGACGCCCTGACCATACGAGCCTCCCGCTGCTGACGCTTGGACCAAGAATCATAGGACCCTACAGTACAGAAAGAGGCCCTTCGGCCCATCGAGTCTGCACCGAACACAATCCCACTCAGGCCCTACCCCTACATACTATACCCACTAACTTACCCTGGATACTAAGGGGCAATTTCTTAGCAATGGCCAATCAACCTAACCCGCACGTCTTTGGACTGTGGGAGGAAACCCATGCACACATGGGGAGAATGTGCAAACTTCACACAGACAGTGACCCAAGCCAGGAATCGAACCCAGGTCCAGTGCTAATCACTGCGCTACCGTGCCACCCAATAACTTAGTTAAGTCAGTGGTCATAATAATTTATCAGGACTCACCTGATGAAGGAGCAGCACTCAGAAAGCTCGTGATACCTGTAAACCTCCTGGTGAGACTTCCTCAAATAACTGTTAGGCAGTGGTTGTACGCAGGCAGCAATTGGTTCTACCTTATTGGATGTGATTGCTGTCCATTACTGAATGGGACTTTCTAATTCGTTGAGCTGGCTGCTTTTCAACAAGAGATTCTCCTTGATTGGCACAGGAAGTACGTGGCCTGAAAGCTACATCTGTGATTGGCTGCTGCTTCTGTCAGCCAAGTGTTACAAATTCCCTGATTGGCCAAAGTGTCTGTTGAATGGCGAACAGGGATCCTGGAATGGTACAGGAGGCAGTCCGTTGGCTGCTGGCATTCTGATTGGCTGACAAGGCTGTCAGTCAGGAACCCCAGTCTCTGAATGGCTGGAACACTGTCATTAAATGTGCAAATTCCACTGATTGGAGGACACGTTTGTCAGCAAGTCTCCGGTGTTGCTGATTTGCTAAAGTGGTCACTTAGCAATCCTGGTCTCCGATTGATGAAGCAATCACTTAGCGAGTGTGATCTCTAATTGGCAAAGATGATCATTTAGCAATCACAGTATCCCATTGGCTGAGGGGACAGTTAGCAATCCCAGGCTCAGGTTGGTTTAAGTGGTTGTTTAACAATCCCGGTTTCCGTTTGAACATGAGTCATTTTTTAGCCTTCATTAGTTCAATAATTGACATAACTGGATACTTCACTGCGATGCTGATTTGGTCCCTGAATTTGGATTGAGTCACTGCATAAATAAATGTGTTTGTGCAGCAATTCAATGAACGCAGCATTAATCCAACTCGTTGAAAAGTATATTCGGGAATACTGGGGTAAATTATTCCTCTCACATCTGCATAGAAAAATTCTATGACATACACCGACCAGAGGAGAATGAAGGCTCCGGATATGCTGAAGAGCAAAATCATTGACTTCTTTCTGCTTTCCATCTCAGGGTCTCTGTTACTCTCTCCCGTACTCTGAGACCTCAGTCCCTTTCGGACTTGACTTGTCACTATAACATGCCTCACTGTCAGAGCATTGATCAACAGGATTAAGAAGAATGGGAGCAATGGGGTTAAAACCTGATCAAACCAGGAATATCCAATCCATCCAGCTTCATTAAAAAAGCTTAACTTTGTCCTACAGAACCACTGGACATTGCCAATTGTCATTCGAGGTTCGATTGTAAAGTATCGGGGGATGTTTTTAGCACAGAGCAGGATGCTGGTTGTCGCCAGAACCACAGCCGCAGTTTTCCCGGTGCAATATGCACTTTTCAGTTTCTGCCAGCCGATGGCTACAAATCGATCGAAGGTGAAAGTGACGGTGAACCAGACGGAGCAGTCTCTGGTTGCAATCTTCAGGACGGAATTAATACTGCAGACGGGCGTGAGGGACAGGAAATTCCGTGGGGGGAAATAGTAACCGTATATGTAGTTGAAAATGGGGACCGTGATAATGAACAGTAGATCCGCCATTGCCATGGCGACAAGGTAGCAAGTGGTGCACGTGGAGAGGCCGCACTTTTTCCGACACAGAATCACAATCCCCAGTAAATTAACTATCAAAAAAAAAGTGATGGAAAATTATACAAATTAACTTCTTCCATGTCTGGAGCAAAGGTAAGGAGAGGTTATCTGCATCAGTCAAATTAGCAGTGGTTACCGGAGTGCTAGTGTTTGTGGAGGAGTGGTATTAGAGATCAACTTTGCAGATTGCAAAGTAGCAAATGTAACACTGGTGTTTAAGAAGGGGGTGGGGGTGGAATTCTACATTAGTCACGTTGATGGAGGGGTGTCTGAAAATTTTGATAATTCAAAGATTTCTAAGGAGCCAGATTTCAAATGCAAACTGTTCACAGGATAAAGTCAGATTGGATGTGTTTCTCAATTAGACCCAGGCACAAGAATACACCAGAGAATAGCAATCAAATTTGTCACCCTTTCCTGCACCAAATTATCGGAGCCCAACGCTGGACAGCAGATTCCATTTCTGGATTATTATATTTATCATTCCCTCTCCAAATTTCTTCCCCACACAATAACTCCACTCAATTTTGCTTTTCATTTTGCTTCCAGATTTCTTCTTCTATCTGTTTTTCTTTCCATTATTCTCTCTGTCTCTTTGCATCTCTCTCCCATTTATTTCCTTATCTGTCTATTGGCGGACTCTTCCTCTCTCTTTCCAGTTTTCCTCCTCAAACTCGGATTTCTCTTCCATTCATGTTCTTTCCAGTCTTCTTTCTCCCTCTAGCTTGCTCCCAATATCTGTCTACCTCTCCAAGACCTCTCTGCCTCTATGTCTCTCTTTCTCCCCCCTTCTCTCTCTCTCTCTATCTCTTCTCTCCGTCTCCACCCAATTCTTCCATCTGATTGAAAGAAACAGAGGAAAAGATACAATGAGGGAAACTGAGAGGGAGAAGTACTTCCTCTGGGATCTTGCTGAGTAAGCACTGGCAACACGCATGACAACAATAATTCTTGAAATGTTTGAGTTAAAATTTCCTAGACTGGAACACAAGGAGTAGAGAAGATTAATTATCCATTCTGGTGGAATTGAGGGAGAGAAATATTTAGTTCTGAGGACGCTTGTGGGATCTGTCTGTGTACACAGAGCACAATGTGTGGCTTCCAATGTTGCAAAATAACTGGAGACAGAGAGAAAGAGG
This sequence comes from Sphyrna mokarran, assembly GCA_024679065.1. Taxonomy (NCBI): domain Eukaryota; kingdom Metazoa; phylum Chordata; class Chondrichthyes; order Carcharhiniformes; family Carcharhinidae; genus Sphyrna; species Sphyrna mokarran. Next base: position 80,156,875 of record JAGIQG010000013.1, on the reverse strand, counting down.
GACAGTGTGTGACTGAGAGAGATAGAGAAAAAGAGATAAAACAAGAAAGAGAGAGAGAGACAGAAGCAGCTGGAGGTAAGATGTGCAGGGTGTTTGTGTGTAATGGGGTGTTTAAATGAGGCGCAACGTCAATAAGTTAGTTCTGAGTGTGGCAGTGGAGAAAATGTCACTGCCTCTGATGGACTATCTCAATGTCTGAATCAACATTGTCCAAATTTTTAAAACACATTCCTCCCTGCTGACTGCAACTTTTGGGGTCGTGCTCGGGAATTTGTTTTAAAAATGTCGAGGGAGTTTTACCTTTCCAGGGGACTGAAGGAATTCTCCAGATTTGGTACTGTGATCGAGGGCTGTAGTTGTGGGAGCTCCTTGATGGCTTCAGTATGCAAGAGGGCTCCCAGCAGAGGTGATGGTGGGTGAAAGGTGGAGGACTGTGTCCCCGCTGATTAGATTCGCATCGCTACTGCTGTTGTGAGATCTTTCTGTGCACTGCACTGAGTCTTTGCTGCTCTGAGAAAATTACCACACTAAGAAAAAAATCTAATGGATTGCAAAACGGATTTGAAGGTCCTGAATTTAAAAGCCTTAAACTTGAAAGATAGGAATGACAGAGTCAATGAACCTTTTCAGCAGGGAACTTCAGAGAAATTTACCCAGTATCACATTGCTTCTTGTGGGATCTTACTGTGCAACCAACATCATAACTTTTTTATACTATTTTGATTATACAAGAACCCATACAGAGAGAGAAATCAATAACCTGAAACTCTGAACTGAAGTTTGAAAGTGCACAATATTTTGGGTCTTTTGGACAATTTACCTGCATAATTCTCTATATTTAAAATGGCGAGGTCCCTTTTAAATATTATTTGCATCAAATGCAAAACATTCATTTGACATGCAATTAAAACCCTTTAACTGGAAGCAGGAATAATTGCAAAATAAAGTTTGCCTTTGAGGCACAGAGATAAATGTGAGGTTGAAGTGAGTGCACATGGAGCTATTTAAATTCAGTTTAGTGTTATTACCATCGACAGATTCCTGTCTCCCTACCTGTTCGCCTTTCATTCTGCCCCTATATCGGTCTATCTGAGGGAGATGGAGAGAATTGGAGAGAGAGGGAGGGGGAGAAAGAGGTGGGTGGAGAGAGAGAGAGAGAGAGAGAGACTGGGTTGAGAAAGGGTAGAATTGAAAGAGAAAATGATCGGTGGGGGTAAAGTGGGAGAGAGATACCAAAGGAAAGTGGAAATGGGGCAGGTGTCAAATGGCATAGAATCCTGGCCAATCCTGAGTCAGTCAGTTTTAAAATGATTCCTGAGGGAATGAACAGCTTCTTCCCAATTGGAGTTTCAGCAAGTTGTCTGCTGGTGGCGGACGGGCGGGTGGAGGGGGGAGAGAATTCAGGGATCAGGGAAGGAACACCTCAATGTCTATAGCATCCTGCTGTGTATTAATAATCAGCATTTCTTACTGAACTGCAATTGGTAACCACACAATTTAAAAAGCAAAAGATGCTCAGAGACTGTAAGTCACTTGGGAAGAAGGAATCAGACAGAAGATGAACATTTCCGGCCTTTGTTCTCAATCTGATTCCTGCTGGTGTTTTCGAAGAAGGTTCAAAAGAGTTTTTGCCTGTATATTTGCGAAAATTACCTCTCCACTCACCAAATCAAGGAGCTCTGAAAGCTTGTGATTGCAAATAAAATGATTGGACTTTAAGCCGGTGAATGCAATCCCAGTCTGATTTGTTCATACATTAAGGTGATGGGGAGGGTGAGAGAGGATGGATAATAGTGGCTCCCTTTTCCTTCTTGCTCCTTCCAGCCCTGTACGGGAGGTTCCCGGGTTTGGGGAGCTCTGTTGCCTTTCACTGGGGAGGGGATTAGCCTGTTAATCTAATTGAATTAACACAACCTCTGTGAATAGACCACAATTCAAGACCCAATCTTAAAACCCTGATTGATGTCTTCTGCAAATGCCCAAGAAGTGTCCGAGTTAAAGTGGATGAACTCAATGGTTAAATAAAACGAGAATTAGCCATCTGAAGTCATTTGATTCAGGATGCAGTTGTGTTTTTGCATGCACCCTCTCTCCCACTTTCAACATCAGTTGTGTTCTCAGGGAGGACGAGAGTGAGAACGAAAAAAAGAAAGAAAGAAACAATGAGGACAGAGAGAAATGAGAATCGACATGGATGATGGCCGTGGTTTGAGAGGTTTAGGGACCCTTCTGCTGTGCTATTACCACCCAGCTCCCTAGTCTCTGGTGAAGAACCCTTACTCACATCCTCCCAAAACGTTGCATTTGTAAATAGTGACGGTGTGACTGAGGATGAAACTGTGTTGTTACGTTTTATGTTTCCATCAGTTCACATCTACTCTTTTGTTTGCGAGAGCAGGATATCTGGCGTTGACACTTTTTTTCTTCTTTTACACCCCTGTAAACCTCGTACTCATTACCTTAAATCTATGCACCAAGGGTATTGATCCATCCGCTAAGGAGAGACTGTTTGATCTGAACTATCCTACCTATCTCATTCATAATTTTGAAGACCTCAGTGATGCCCATGCTCAGCGATTACTGTTGTAAGGGGAAGAAAATAAAGTTTAACCTGCCTATTTTCACACCCCAATCCAGACAACTTCCTAGTGAAGCTCCTTCACATTCTTTCCAGTATAATCTCATTATCCTTACAGTGTGGCCACAGAGCTGCTCACAATAGTTTTGCTCAGACCTAGAGGGTTCTATAAAGCTACATCAAAATGTCTCTCCTCTGATACTTCTCTTATACATCGGCTAATAAAGATAACTAGTACATATGCCTTCTTAACCATCTAATCATTAGAACGTCACCACATGATCGGAAAGCAATAGACAATGTTCGTTATTCTTAAGTTTAAAGCAGAAAATGCAGCAAATCCCAAGAACAATCATCCAATCACAATACCAACAGTATGAAAACGAATAAAGGAACTAAATCCAATGCTAAAAAATAGCATCAAGTCCCACAGACTATAATAAAACATAATTAGCACATACTCCAAAATTAAAATCATTCTTGACAAATTGCTTCGAAAATTGTAAAAAAAAATTCTAAACGTTGTTATCATCAAACGCTTTGATTTTCTAGGTGCCTTCAGAATGTCAAGACTTAGACAAACACACAGGTAATCTCAGAGCAAGTGCAGTTGAAGAGCAAGCAGCAGGATATCATCAAGCTGGCTGCAAAGGCAGAAAACAAATCCCCAGTGAGAATGAACAGAGTGGAGGAATGCAACTAAATACCACAGCAAACTGATGACAAGTTCTAAACTTGGAAATTGGGTATTCCACTTGGAAATAAATAGCTCACTGTCAGCTGCTGCATTTTCATCAGAACAATGTTTCCCAATCACTCCTTAGAAAACAAGTTTCCGGTTGGTTTCGAGGAGGTTTGGAGTTCAGGTGATCAGATTCACAAATCGTTTGAAGCTGAAACACTGTTTAAAGAGAACCATAACATTCGGGATAAAAACATTGAAGTTCGTTTCGAGATTAAGAGAACTGTAGACGAATCACAACATTTTAGGGAGGAAAGATCACAGAATACGGTATGATTGTTATTGGGTTGTTTAAATGCCAGTAACCAGCTGACGTCTGTTTCTTTTCAACATACACAAAAGTTTTAGAGCAATTTTACATTATACACTGACAAGCAAACATCCTTAAGACAAAGCAAAACTACTGATTGCAAGAAAAGATAGAGGTAGCTATTTGGAGTGGGCATCTTACTCACAAATGTAATATAGAAACAGCTTGTTTCATTTTTTTTTCTCATGCACAATACAATTCATCATAGATACATTCTCAGATTACATATTCCATACTAGTGGAAAAACCAAAATCAGTCCAATTCTACGCTGACAAATGTAGAACACTTGCTCACTAACAAATATTCCACTCTGGTTAGTGATCCCTACTCCAAGTTTTCTTATTCCAACTCAATACTTCTTCATAGCGATCGCCTTCACTGAGGTCCAATCCAGTAATACACAAGACTTAACTAACTATAATGTCTTCATTACAGTGAGCCTGTGAGTTACTTACAGCGGTCCGTTGCTGGAAATGATTAACACTGCAGAAATATTCCAAGAAATTTGATAGGAATGAAATGCACTGCTCAAATGGTATCAGTATTATAGTGAGCATGAGAGTGTGGGGCATTTTCAGTCAGAGTTTAAAATGAGTTGGGGCAGTCACACAGAGATCGACATAACTTCACTGAATATAATCACTTACCAGGAACACCAATAATGCCAATGATGGTATAGAATATTTTCTCCGGCATTTGAGTTGGAAGATGCATTTTCTCTGTGAGGTGAGGAGCCCCTTCCTGCTTCTTGCACCTCACCACATTAAACTCTGCAGTAATATATTGCAACACCCTCCAATTTAAACACTGCAGATCTGCCTCAGGGATTTTGGGGGTTGCAAAATCATTTGAAAGTTTTTTAAAAAAATAAAAGAAAACAGATTACGACATTGAATCCTGCGATGACAGATAATTTTTGGATTGAGTTCCCTTTTCCCCATCACTGAGCACATTTATCAACTAATAAGAAAATAAAATATACTGCCCACTCAAACACGATTAGCCCCAAGTCTAGAAGTCAATTTATTGCAGGGATATTTCACCATTCAGTAACTAAGTTTCCATTATGAGTGTGTGTTCCTTTCTGGATGGGTCTACTGCAGTCTGAGATGCAGCTGATTCTTTAACTGTGAACATTCAACTTAAGTGGATTATGAATGGGCATTAAGTATAAAATTCAGTGAATCAACAAGAGCTAACTATCTAATCCCCACTTAAAACAATTCCATCCCTTAAACTAATGCTGCTTCTCAAAGTGAGAAAATATTTTGAAACACCTCAGAAAACAAACAGGCACTGCAGCAGATACAAAGACGTCACTTCAGAAAGGAGAAAAACATACTCAGCTGTGACAACTGATTCACAAGCTCCAGCTGATACTGGCACCTTCTGATATACACCCTCACAATGGTGGAGAAGTGGGTTGAGTTGTGGAGTGAGTGAGAAGAAGGGACAGAGAGAGAGAGACTCATAGGCAGAGGCAAAGACAGAGACAGAGCAAGCGAGAGAGAGAGAGAGAAACTTGTGAGATGGACTGAAACTGGCTTGTGTGAGAGCTGAAAATGACTATTGGTGGGAAAGAGAGAGAAAATAAGTATGATAGAAAGAAGGATGGAGCGGGAGAGTGTGGGTTTGAGGATAAGGAAGCAGACGGTGTGTGATTAATGGTTTTGAAAATAATAGCTTATCTTACCGAGATGTCAACTCAGCCATATATAACCTTGTGTTATGTTCACACTAAATACAACTATTGCCTCCTGTTCTGGCTTACTCTTTTTGGAAAGATAAGAAGACCTCAGTGAGGAAGAAGGAGAAGATGGTGAGACAGAAATGAGGCAACTGCTGTGAGAAGGGGACACGTAGAATGAGAGTTTGATGTGTACAGTGGGGGTATGAGTTTGAGGAATACAGAAAGGGGGGAGCAACTGTGAGATGCATATGAAATGAGAGAGATACACAGATAGGCTGAGAAACTGGAAGAGAGATTGTGTGTGATTGAGGGAGAGAGACAGAGAGGTGTTGGGGAAGAAACTTTGATTGCATGAGAGAGAAACAGAAATAGAGCAATGGGGTGAGATATGGAGAGAGCATGATGTCTACTGTTAGATAGCCTGAGAGAAGATAGGCAGAGTAGGACTGAGTCAGACAGCAGAAGGATGGAGACATTGAATGTTTGAGAGGGACTGAATGAAATAGTGTATGAAGGATTGAATGCAAGTGCGAGTGTGTGAGAGATATTGTGGGTGTGATGGAGTAAGAGAGCAGGTCATTGTGTAAGGCAGAGTGAGTGAGAGAGACCGAGAAAATATGAATTTCTTTGCATGCACGTATCTTGGACACACACACAAAGTTATTCTGAAGTCAAAATGATTGTGATTGAAACTGAGTGAATATCTTGGTGAATCTGTGCCTTTGTGAGAGGGAGACAGAAAGAGAGAGAGAAAGAAAGAGAAAGAGAGAAATGAAAACATAATAGAAGGCAAAGAAGGACATAAAGAAAGCTATAATATTATAATAATGTTGGGAGGATGATAGAAAATGTCTCCAATAGATTTATAGAATCTCGACAGTACAGAAAGAGGCCATTTGGCCCATTGAGTCTACATCGATCCCAATCCCACCTAGACCCTTTTCCCATGACTACTCAAATTTACCCTGCTAATGCCCCTGGCACTAGGGTTAATTGAGGAACCTGTGCATCTATGGACTGTGGGAGGAAACCCACATGGACACGGGGAGAATGAACATATTCCACGTGGACAGTGACCCGAGGCCAGAATTAAACCCAGTGCCACTGTGCCGGATGAACACAGCTTGTTCCCACTTCAATAAGGGGAGTTTATCTCTTTCAGCGGCGTGGTGGATGTGTACCGAGACTCAGAATACACATGGTGGCCAGGGTCTGGGGTGGTGTGGGGGTGGGGGGAGACTAAACCAAACGTGAGGCTCGAGAATGGAACGTCTCTAACTTGTCCTCTGCAGATATGGCCACATTGCTGTGCGTGGGATCCTGCTGTGCATCGGTGACCTGCATGCTATCCTCAACTACAATAATAACCACACAACTTGGAAATCACTCCAGCTCAGGGATTGTGAAGGAGGTGGGCTGGTGTTGGGGGTGGCAGTGGCTGAAATCAAAACTTTCCAGCCTGGATAGATGTTATTTTTGAATGTGTTTTTGGATGGTAGGCTGGGATGGTTGGTATTCAAAGTCCTTGCCTCTATCACTCCAGTTTCTTCTCTCTCTCTCCCCAGCATTTGTTTCTACGTTGCGTTTTATAATAAATGTAAAGAAATCCCAATGTGATTTGCTGTTTGTGAGGAGCGGGTGAGAGTGACAAAGAGTGGGGAACTATAGTTTGTTTTTCTCTCTCTCCCCCCTTTTAGCCATGTCTGGGAGGCTAAAAAGGATCATCATCTAACAATACTGTGAGTGAAACACATTCTTAATCCCAGAGGATTAGCTCAGATTCTGTGAAGAGGTGAAAATTCAAGACTGTGGTGTTTTAAAAGATATTTCCCTGCTTTGTCTGTCCATCAATTCACAAGTCCAACATATATGCTTTAAAATTTGGCTGCTATCACACTCTGTGTGTGTGAGTGGCAGAGGTGTCTTATCCTCATGGGGCAGTGTTTGGTGCATTGCTGTGCGGTGACATTGTTACATCAATGTCTTGACATTACTGAGGTCTGATCGTAAGTGGTTGATAAGTGCGAAACACGGATCCACATCACAAAGAACAAAACAGCAAGGGAAACAGGCCCTTCGGCCCAACGAGCCCGTGCCGCCACATCAATGTTCCCACTTCTACCCGTGATCCCTGTCTATGTTTATAGATCTATGCATTGGAACCAAATTTGCAAGACAATTTAGGGAGAATTTGTTTTGCCAATCCGCCTAAGAGCACATCTTTGGGGTGTGGGAGGAAACCGGAGCCCCCGGAGAAAACCCACACAAGCACGGGGAGAATGTGCAAACTCCCACAGACAAGTTTAGAGGGACTCTCTATCTCAATTTCACTGTATCTGTCCTGGGATCATTTGATAAAATAATGGAGAGGGACTTTACACTGTGTCTAATTCTTGCTCTATTTTTCCAAGGTGTGTTTGGTGACAGGAGAATGAACTTGTTTTTAACCATCTGGTATTGACATTGCTAACTGATGTCATGACTTCAAATGGTCAGGCGCAATCTTATCGGAGAGAGCAGGTCAATCCAGATTCACACTAAGACAGGCAGAGAACATAGAACATAATAGATTACCAAGATTAGCAGAGAGTGAGAGAAGCAGAGATGGAGGACAGACGGAGAGAGAGCTAGGAGCTCATTAGAGAGAGACAATCATGAGAAACAGAGAGAGCAGCGGGGGAATAGACATAGGGCGAGGGGACTGATGGAATTGTTAGCTTCACTGCATCCCGAGGTGAGAATAGGATGGGCAAGGGAAGCACTGAATGGGATAGTGAGACAGAGGGAGGTTATCAGTGATGGTACAATTTATGTGTAAAGTACTTGGGAGGTTGGACGAGGAGCCGGAATTGAAATCCCTGAGCTTGGGTGGAAGCTTGTTTTTACTCCTAGACTCCGGTTTGTGTTTCTGGAAAAGGTGATGTGATTTGTAAATGTGGACGGACAGGACTGTTATGTTGAAGCTGTGGTGACCTTTTTGCTTTGCCCCAGAGTTGTATTGCAGCCTCCGTGTCGAGACTTCAATCTGAAGGACTAATCTCAGGGGCACTTTTGCAACTGTTTAACTCCTGAACATTGCTGAGGCATTGATTGTGAAAACAGCACCAATCCTTATGGAATGGGTAGACAGTGATAGAACTGAAATTAGCAAATTACTATGCTGGAATCTGAAACCAAAAGAAAATGCTGGAAAATCTCAGCAGACTGGGCAGCATCTGTAAGGATAGAAAAGAGCTGAGTGTTTGAGTCCAGATGACCCTTTGGAATCAACAGATGGTCTCTATTTAGAGGGAGCAGGAATTAGAGCTGGGTTGCTTGTGTTTCGTTTATTAAATCATCAGAGAACAGGGCTGTTTAGACATTTACAGATATTACAATGCTGTGGGGAGGGGAGGAAAAGAATGAGTGTGCAGTTCAGATAAATCTTTACTAAGCATCTTTGCAGACAGAAAGAGAGGTAAGGAGTTCAGATACAATGTACCTTTACAAAACATTTCTGCGCCAAAAGTGAGAGAATTGGAGAGCAGCTCAGATCTATGCAATGTTTCTTTACAAAACATTTCTACAAAGATAGAGAGAGCAGTTCAGAGAACTCAACCCACAATCAGAGCTCCCTGATTGGCTGAGATGACTGTCCTTCATTGACTGAACTACTTTGATTGGTTGAGCTGGCTTTCTCTAAATGGAAGCTGCTGCCTGATTATCCACTGATTGGCCGAAGTGAATTCCCGCCATGGAGCTGAGCTCTTGGATTGGTTCAGGAGGCTGTTGGTGTCCTGATTGGCTGACCCAGATGGTGGTCAGGAGCAGAAGTATCTCATTGGCTGATGCCCTGTCAGTCAAAGTGCCATTTGTCTGGGGTCGGTCCGCTGCGGCGTTGTTGATTGGCTGAGGGGGTCAGCACCCAGTCTCTGATTGGCTGAGGTGGTCGTTTAACAATCAGTCTCAGATTTGGTCAGCCAGTGAACCCCTTTCTGATTGGCTCAGATGGTCAGTTTGCAATCCAATATCTGATTGACTCAGGTGGTCAGTTTGCCATCCCGATCTCTGGTTGACTGAGGTGGGCAGTTAACAATCCTCTTTCTGATTGGCTGAGGCATTCGTCCAGCACTCCTGTCTCTTATTGGCTCAGACATTCAATTAGCAATCCTGGTTCTTGATTGGCTGCGGCAGTCAGTTAGCAATCCCACTCTCTGATGGTCGATCAGTCAGTTTTGTTTTTTCATTAATTTAATAATTGATGTAATGAGATAAATCACCATGATTTTTGAATTTGGATTGAGTCACACTGTAAATAAATGTGTTTGTGCAACAATTTAAGTCCCGCAGTATAATCCCAACTTATTGACATATATATATTCAGGAACAATGGCAGCGATCAACCCTCTCTTGCACAGAATAAAAAGATAACAGACACTGACCACAGGAGAATGAGTGCACTGGTTGTGCTGAAGAGCAAAATCATTGACTTCTTTTTGCTCTCCGTCTGCGATTCTTTCCCTTACTCTGAGCCCTCACTAACCTCTGGACTCGACTGGTCACTAAAATGTGATTCAATATCAGAGCATTGATCAACGGTATTAAACTAAACAGGAGCAATGGGGTTAACACCCAATGAAGCCAGGAAAATGCAACCCAGCCGGGATCACTGAAAACGCTAGTCTTTGTTTTACAGCTCCACTGTACGTTGTCGATTTGTACAGTCGAAGGGGATGTTTTTTGCACAGAGCAGGATGCTGGTTGTTGCCAGAACCACAGCCGCAGTTTTCCCAGTGCAATATTTTGTTTTGAGTTTCAGGCAGCGAATGGCCACAAATCGATCGAAGGAAAAAAAGACGGTGAAGCAGACAGAACAGTCTGTAGGTGCAGTCAGCAGGACAGTGCGAACACGCCACACAGGAGTGAGCCACAGGACATTCCAGGGAAAATAATAACTGTTTATCTTATTGAGAATGAAAATGAACAGTAGTTCTGACGCCGCCATAGTGACAGGTAGCGAGTGTGGAGAGGCCACACTGTCCCCGACTCAGGATCCCAATTCCCAGTAAATTAACTATCAGAGAAAAAAGGGATAAGAGAGGAGAAATTGTGAGAAAACAGTTTCCATGTCTGAACTGGCAGCAAGGAGAGAATCAACCCAACGGACAGGGGTTATTGGAGGAGTTGGGTTACAGGTTAACACTGCAGATTGGAAGATCACCAATATCACATCGCTAGAGTCTCGTGAGTCTCGCGTTGTGTGAAATTTCTGACAGCCACCTCAAGAAGTCCACCAACAGAGGATAAGAGAAAGGGAGAAAAGAAGGGCGAGAGAGATAGAGAGAAAAGGCAGAGGGCAGGGAGAGGTGAGAAGGGACATTGAGGTTGGGTGGGAGTTCAAGGGGTTTGTCCACTGTGCAGTCACAGCTCAGTTCCCCAGTCTCTGAAGAAAGAACCTCCCTGACATCCTTGTAGACGGTTGAATTCCATAGATCATAGAATCACAGAAACCCTACAGTGCAAAAAGAGGCCCTTCAGCCCATCGAGTCTGCACTGACTACAATCCCACCCAGGCCCTACCCCCATATCCCTACATATTATACCCACTAATCCTGCTTATCTATGCATCCCTGGACACTAAGGGGCAATTTCTTAGCATGACCAATCAACCTAACCGTGCATCTTTGGACTGTTAAGACAAAACTAGATCTATAAACATAGACAAGGGATCGCGGGTAGAGGTGGGAACTTCGGGGTGGCGGCGCGGGCTCATTGGGCCGAAGGGCCTGTTTCCCGTGCTGTTATGTTCTTTGTTCTTTGTAAGACTGAAGTATTCACCACAATCTTCAGCCAGAAGTGCCGACTGGGTGATCCATCTCGGGATCCTCCAGTGGTCCCCCAGATCCCAGTCTCCAGTCCAATTCCATTCACTCCATGTGAGACCAAGGAACGGTTGGAGAAACTGGATATTGCTAAGGCAACGGGCCCTGATAACATTCCAGCAATACTACTGAAGACCTGTGCTCCAAAACTTGCTAATCCCCTAGCCAAGAACTTCCAGCATAGTTACAATACCGGCATCTACCCCGTAATGTGAAAAATTGCCCAGGTTTGTCAAAAAGCAGGACAAATCCAATTAGCCCAATTACCACCAATCAGTCTACTCTCAATCATCAGTAAAGTGATGGAAGGGGTTATCGACAGTGCTATCCAGCAGCACCTGCTCAGCAATAACCTGCTCAATGACGCCCAGTTTGGATTCCACCAGGGTCACCCAGCTCCTGATCTCATTACAGCCTTGGTTCAAACATGGACAAAAGAGCTGAATTCCAGAGATGAGATGAGAGTGACAATCCTTGACATCAAGATTGCGTTTGACCAAGTGTGGTCTCAAGGAGCCCCTAGCCAAACTGGAATCAATAGGAATCAGGGGGCAAACTCTCCGCTGGTTGGAGTCATACCTAGTACATAGGAAGATGGGGTGGGGGGGGGGGGGGGGGGGGTCAGTCATCTCAGTTCCAGGATATTCCTGCAGGATTCCCTCAGGATAATGCCTTACACCCAACAATCTTCAGCTGTTTCATCAATGACCTTCGTAAGATCAAAAGTGCGGCTGTTTGCAGACGATTACACAATGTTCAGCATCATTCATGATTCCTCCAATATTGAAGCAGTTCCTATCCAATGCAGCGAGATCTTGTCAATATCCAGGCTGACAAGGGGCAAGTAACATTCGCGCCACACAAATGCCAGGCAATGATCATGATCAATAAGAGACATCACACGTTGACATTCAATGGTGCTACCATCACTGAAACCCCCCCACCATCAACATCCTTGGGGTTATCATTAACCAGAAACTCAACTCGGCATGTAAACACAGTGGCTAAAAGATCGGATCAGACGCTAGGAATTCTGCAGTGTGTAACTCACCTCCTGACTCCCCAGAGCCTGTCCACCATCTACAAGGCACAAGTCAGGAGTGTGATGGAATACTCACCACTTGCCTGGATGGGTGCAGCTCCCAACAACACTCAAGATGCTCGACACCATCCAGAACAAATCAGTCTGCTTGTTTGACACCACATCTGTTGGCAGTCAGTTCCTGCATCATTGATGCTCAGCAATGCACTCTGTACAAGACGCACTGCAGCAATTCACCAAAGATCCTTACACAGCACCCTCCAAACTCACAATCACTTCCATCTAGAAGTTCAAGGGCTGCGTATACATGGGAACACCACCCCCTGCAAGGTCTCCAAACCACTCACCATCCTGACTGGGAAACATATTGGCCGTTCCTTCGCAGTCACGGGGTCAAAATCGTAGGATTCCCTCCCTAACGGCATTGTGAGTCCACCACAGCACAGAGACCGCAGCAATTCAAGAAGGCAGCTCACCCGCCCCCCCTCGCAAGGGGCAACTAGGGATGGGCAATAAATACAGGCCCACCCATGTCCCAGGAACAATAAAAAACAGAGCTGTCAAGAAATTTCACTCGATACACTGATCACCAAACATCTTTAAAATAAAACCAAACTCTTTCTGTTTACAAACTATACCAAAATTAAAAGATTAGAGACAGCCCCCAGGAATGAAAATCTCACTCACCAATTTTAAATACATATATTTCAAAATAGATGCACTTATTTTCTTCCAGTTTTGGCCACACACAATAAACTTCTACATGATGGTTAGTGCCATGGATATTTGAAAGTTTAAATCATATATTCCATTCTGCTGAAAGATCCATGGTCAGTACAATTCTACACTGACAAATACATTAAGCAATGATTTTACACTGGGTGTCAGACAATGCACTCTGGTTACTGATCCACACTTAGATTGCTTTTACTCCAAAGCAATGTTATTTCAAAGCGATGTCTGCCACTGAGATCAAATCTCACAGATTCCACCAAATACAATAACTTCATTGATCAGTGAGCCCATGAGTTCCTTCGGGGGGGTTAGTCAGTTAGTGAAAAGAATTAGAGATATTTCTAGACATTATGCACAAATGAATTATATCGTTCACCTGGTGTCTGTATAACAGTGAGCATGAGATCAGCATGGGATATTTTCAGTCAGCGTTTAAAATCAGCAAACCACTCAGAAACAGATTTACACAATTTCAATTGTTTTAGTCACAGGAACACCAATAATAGCAATGATTAGGTAGAATATTTTCTCAGCTGTTTTAATTGTACCGTGCATTTTCCGTGTGAGATGATGCGTCTCTTCGTGCTGCTGGCAGTCTCTTTGTCTTTAAACTCTGAAATTATATATTCCCAGAGCTTTTAATTTATGCCCTGTAGATTCACCTCAGGGACATTAAGATAGCAACAGCGTTAGAAGATTTTATTTAAAAAACAATAAACCAAATAGATTACGACATTGAGATTAGTGATGGAAAATATTTACTTTTAGAGTGAGTTACCTCTTTCCAAACACTGGACTCTGTTATTCACATTATTCAAATAATAATAGCAGAAAAGTTGTTGCCCATTCAAACACCATCAGTCCCATGTCTAGTTCACAGGTTGTCTCAATAATATCTGTTCTATAATTAAATTCCAATTATTCAAATGTTTCACTCTGGGTGGTTCGACTGCACTGTGGGATATAGTTGTGGACATCCAATTCTGAGGTTTAAGTGGAACACGGGTGACCATAAGTTGTAAGATTCTATCAATCCATTATCCGGAAAAATTTAATGTCCAAACAAAATGATTCCACCCCTAAATCTAATGCCCCCTTCCCCCCTCAAACTGAGAAAATGTTTTGAAAGAATGGAAAAACTCAGAAAAAAATGTTTAACCGTCACAACTGATGCACAGGCTCCAGCTGATACAGCTCACCCATCTGATTCACAAACTTTACCTGGCAGAGAAATGTGTATTGAGAGAGATAGAGATAGATGGATACATGCATAGTTAGGGAGACAGATAAAGAGAGAGAGAAAGAGAGAGAGAGAGATGGATGGATAGATAGATAGATAGACAGATAGATAGATAGATGGATAGATAAATATAGATAGAGAGAGAGAGAGAAAGAGAGAGGGATGGATGGATTGACAGATAGATAGATATATAGATAAATAGAGAGAGAGAGAAAGAGAGAGAGGGATGGATAGAAAGACATAGAAAGACAGATAGATAGATAGATAGATAGATAGAAAGAAAAACATATAGATAGATAGATAGATAGGTGACCTGTGTGATGACTTGAAACTAGATAGGTTGAGAGGCCAGGAAAATGAATAGATAGGTGAGAGAGGGAGAGGAAGACTGACTCTCTTAATGACAATAGGTAGACAGTGATAAAGTTAGGAGAGAGTGTGGGTTAGAGGACAGGGGAAGTAAATAATATGAGAGGAATCGTATTTAAAATGTGACCTTAAACTTCGAGAAAAGTCAGTTTGATCGGAAACAACTGAGTTCACCTTAAATATCTCAGCGGTAGAATTGTATCCTGTTCTGGGTTACACACTTCAGGATAAATGTGGGCCATTGGCGAGAGAGGGAGAGGAGAGTGTGCAAAGGAAACATTGCAAGTTGGATCAGAAAGAAGGAGACAAATGAGCTGAGAAAGTGATAGACGCAGAGGGGGTAACAGCTAGAGTAATGCAGATGAGTTGAGCAAGTGAGAGATGAAATTGGAATAAAAATGAGAGGTATGTACGAGAGCTGCCAATGCAAGACACAGAAATCAAAATGTGTTGAGTGAGAGGCTTTGATGGGTAAGAGAGAAACACAGGTGGGATAGAGAGATAGGGTGAGAAATGGCAATAGCAGGATGTAGAACGGCCTTAGAGAAGTTGGGGTAAGGGAGAAAAAGAGGGAATGAGTCAGGGTGTGAGTTTGTGAGAGAGGGTGTAAATGGTACAGAAATTGTGAGAAAGAGCGTGTGGGGGGTGAGTGCGTGTGTTGTGCAAGTTTGCATGTGTGCGTTTGTGTATGTTACTGCACGCGTAAGCATGTCAGTGAGAGAGTGTAAGAGTGTGAACGAGCAGGAGGGAATATGTGAGTACGATAGAGGGAGCGTGGGGAGTGAGAGACTGACTGATAATGCCTGTATTTGTGAGTGTGTTTGTGTCTGTGAAGCAGCAAAGAGTTTTGTATGGGATTATGTGTGTGTGTTACTGTGTGTAAGAGAGAGAGCAAGTATGTTTTTGAGAGAGTGAAGTGCATGGGAATCCCTCATCAAGTGTGTGAGAGATAGTTTGGGTGTGCGAGAGAGTAAGAATAGTTTATGATTGCGATTTTTTTTGTGAGGCAAAAAGAGAGAGAGTTTATGTTTGTACGAGGGTTGAAGTGTGTTTTTTATACATTCATGGGATATGGGCATTGCTGTCTGCCAGCATTAATTGCACATCTATAGTTGCCCTTGAACTGAGTAGCTTCCAAAGCCATTTCACAAGGCAGTTGAAAGTCAACCTGCCAGTGCTCTCGAATCACGTGTAGACCAAACCAGATAAGGAAGATTTCCTTCCCGAAAGGATATTTGTGAAACCAGATGGGCTTTCCAACAAAACAATAATTGTTACATGGCTATCGGTACAATGCCTTTTCCAGATATTTTTAGTTGAATTCAAATTCCAACATCTGCCGTGGTGGGATTCGAACCCGGGTCTCCAAAACATTAGCTGAGTTTCAGGAGTAATAGTCTAGCTGTAGTACCACTAGGCCATCGCCTCTCCATAGAGAACCTCAAGAGTTTGAGATCTTAAGTGATTGTGATTGAGACTCGGTGGAAGTCTGGAACAGCCTGAGTCTCTCAGAGATGGAGAAAGATTGGCTGGAAATTTACCAATGCATTCAGCCTGATTTCGGGGGGTGCAAGGTTCAGAGAATGGCATCTTCAGGTGAGATCATACGAATCTCAGGTAGATACGACAATAAAATTCCACCTACTGTGTGAGTTTGTGTGTCTGTGTGTGTGTATATGAGAGAGAGAGAAAGACAGCGAGTTAGTAGGAGAGAGAGTCGTGGTCTAAAGTTGAGATGGTGCAGTGGGAGTTTGAAGGGAAGGAAAGGGATGGTACAAAAGAGTGTGAAAACTGATGATAGAGGGTGGAAGGTTTATGAGTCAAAGGAGTAGCACAGTGGGTTAGCACCGCTGCTTCACAGCTCCAGGGTCCTGGGTTCAATTCCCGGCTCGGGTCACTGTCTGTGGCACATTCTCCTCGTGTCTGCATGTGTTTCCTCTCACCGTCCAAAGGTGTGCGGGTTAGGTTGATTGGCCATGCTAAGAAATTGCCCCTTCATGTCCTGGGATGCTTAGGTTAGAGGGATTAGCGAGTATATGTGTAGGGATATGAGGGTAAGGCCTGGGTGGGATTGTGCAGACTAGATGGGCTGAAGGGCCTCTTTCTGCATTGTAGGGTTCTATGACCTCCTGCAACACTGTCACAGCAGAGTGGTCTGCCTGTGTTAGCGAGTTTCCTTGACAGGCAGGAGGGTAATGATGGCTCGCTAAGCTCCTGGTACAAACTTGTCTGCCTCCTACCTGAGCTCCACATACACGTGTGTAGAGGCTCACATCTGTGTAGAGGGTAAGGGATCTGAAATTGCCCCCCGTACAGCGCTCTGGGGTGGGGGAGGCGAGGGAATCGCTCATGGGGTTCTCGGGAACCAGTGGATTCCTTTTCAGCATTACCGGTGCCTCACAGCAACATGAAGCATCCCTCCGACCACCATCAACGGAAGAGGAATCTTATTCGAGACAAAAACGATTAGTCACAGGCGAGTGATGAAAAAACATGTAATAATTGCAATAGAAGTATTTAAATAAGAAGCTCGAACATAAAAACTTGGGAACAGAAAATGTTCACGTGCTTCAAGATCTTTCTAACTAGTGCGACCCTTCACCCGAGCCACCTCAATGCAACTACACATTCCTAACCTTACGATGCCTACCACTACATCTCGGTGACTGCCCAGGGCGGTGAGTTGCGAGTTGAAAGCTGATGTTGCCACCGCCAGAGGTTCCCTCAGGCACATCCTCCGAGAGCCCGTCTGAGTTGTCCAAAACAGGGTTAGGCCGGATCCGCCGTAGGGCCTATACTCCCAGACAACCCTGGGGATTCCGCTTCTACCCCTGCAACACAGGACACAAGGTTAAGTGCAAGGGAGGGAGAGGAATCCAGGATGTGATTCCGAACACGCGGATAAGGAACAAATCACAAAGGAAGTGACATCAAAGGAACAGGCCCTTCGGCCCCACAGCAACCAGGCTGACCCTCTGATTTGTAACCCTTCCGGGAACCACGTGCCTCTCGTCCCATTCCATTCACATATTGTATTTACTGTTGAGAACAGTATGGATGTTAAGAAGCTTGGGGAAATAAATAGTGATGTCTTGAGGATATCACAGAGAGAGAGAGAGAGAGAGATCTGCAAGTCTTAAAGCGGATCAAGTTAGATAAATCCCTGATGAGGCATATCCCAGGATGTTGCGGGAGGTGAGGGAGGAAAATGCGGGTCTCCTGGCCGAGATATTTGAATCACCGACAGCTTGAAGATTGGAGGGTGGCAAATGTTGTGTCATTGTCTAAGAAGGATTGCACGGATCAACTCAGGAACTACAGGCCGCTGAGTCTCAGATCTGTAATGGATAAGTTGCTAGAAGGTATTCTGAGGGACAGGATCTCCAGGCGTTTAGAGATACAAGGACTGATTGGAGACTTTGTGAGTGGAAAATGGAAAATTATGTTTCACAAATCTGACTGTTTTTTGAAGGGGTAACCAAGAAGGTAGATGAGGACAGTTCAGTCGATATGACTTACATAGAATTTAGCAAGACTTTTGACAGGGTACTGCATTTTATAGATTGTTGCATGATGCTAAATCTCATAGGATCCAATGGGGAGCCAATTGGATACAAAACTGGCTTGACAACAGAGGGGGCGTGTTTTTCAAACTGGAGGCCTGTGACAAACGGTGTGTCTCAGCGATTGGTGTTGGGGGCCACTGTTACTTGACACTTATATTAATGATTTGGATGAGAATTTGGGAGGCATGATTAGTGAGCTTGCAGATGACACCAAGATAGGTGGCGTATGGACAGTGAAGAAGGTTATCAAGGATCTTGATCATTTAGACCAATGGGCTGATGAATGGCAGATGGAGTGTAATATGGATAAGTGTGAGGTGAGGTGTGAGGTGATCTGGTAGATCGAACCAGGGCAGGACTTAGTTAATGATAGGACTTTGGGGAAATTTATAGAACAAAGAGATTTACAGAACAAAGAGATCTAAGGAGTATAGATTCACAGCTCTTGAAACTGGAGTCACAGGTGGACAGAGTGGCAAAGAAAGCATTCAGCATGCTTGCTTCATTGGTCAGAACATCCAATACAGGAGTTGGGATGAAGATGTACAGGACATTGGTAAGACCACATTTGGAATACTGTGTATAGTTCTAGTCACCCTATTATATAAAGGTTATTATTAAACTAGGAAGGGCGCAGAAAAGATTTCTAGGATGCCATTGGGACCTGTTTGTTTGAGTTATAAGGACTGGTTGGATAGACTGGGACTTTTTTTCCCTGAAGCAAAGAGGCGTAGGAGCATTAGGGGTTATCTCTATGTGTCCATAAAATAATGAGAGCATAGATAAGGTATACAGTTAACATTTTTTTCCCAAAGTTTAAGGAGTGAAAAAACATAGCTTTAAGGTGAGGTGGGAGAGATACAAAAGAGTCCAGAGGGGCAATATTTGCATATATGGGGTAATGATTGTCTGGAACAAGAGGCTGCCAGAGGTAGTAATAGAGGTGGGTACAATTTTATCTTTTAAAAAGCGTTTAGACAGTTACATGGGTAAAATGGGTTTAGAAGGATGTGGGCCAAATGTGAGCAATTGGGAATCACTTCGTTGGTCTGAAGGGCCTGTTTTCATGCTGTAAACCCCTAT
The DNA here is from genome assembly GCA_024679065.1 of Sphyrna mokarran. Taxonomy (NCBI): domain Eukaryota; kingdom Metazoa; phylum Chordata; class Chondrichthyes; order Carcharhiniformes; family Carcharhinidae; genus Sphyrna; species Sphyrna mokarran. Next base: position 80,137,658 of record JAGIQG010000013.1, on the reverse strand, counting down.
AATTCTATGATTTCTAACATTTTGGGATGGCATGGTAGTGCAGTGATTCGCACTGCTGCGTCACAGCTCCAGGGACCTGGGTTCGATTCCCAGCACGGGTCACTGCCTGTGTGGAGTTTGCACATTCTCCTCATGTCTGTGTGGGTTTCTTCTGGATGCTGCAGTTTCCTCGCACAGTCCAAAGATGTGCAGGTTAGGTTGATTGACCATGGTAAAAATTGCTCCTTAGTGTCCTAAGATGCATGGATTAGTGGGTAAAGTACGTGGGAATAGGGCTGGGTGGGATTGTGGTCAGTGCAGACTTGATGGGCCAAATGGCCTCTTTCTGTATTGTAGGAATTCTATGAATTTATCTTCCCCTCCCCAAACTTCTTCCCCACTCTGTCTGTTGCCCTGCCGGCTTTTCTGTGTTTTGTTTTCCTGATTCCTTCCTCTGCCTACCTCTCTTTCCATTCTGCTCTCACTCACTATACATTTTCCCTCTTTCTCCCCTTATCCATCTCTCGCCAGCCCCTTACTATCTCTTGGCAGCTTTCTTCCCCTATCTCCAGACTGGACTTTCATTCTGTCTCAAACGATACCTCTCTCTTTCAAACACACATACATTCTACACGTATCTCTTCTGTATCACCTCCTCCCTCCAAGACTAATATATTCTTTCGCAAATACGGGGGCTAAAACTGCACACAGTCCTCCAATTGCGACCAGTGCCTTGTACAGTTGCAGCAAGACCTCCCTGCTTTTATATTCGTGATACTACCCCATAGTAGTTTTGCGAGATTATTAATCTAACAACCAAGCTCACATTCTGGGGATCTGGCTTCGAAACCCACTGTAGCAACTGCTAGAATTGGAGCTCAATAACAATATTGGGAGTTGAGAATCTGCTGATGATCTTCGATTGCCAGAAAAGCTCATTTGGTTCACTAATGTCCTTTAGGGAAGGAAATCTGCCGTCCTTACCCAGTCTGGCCTACACGTGACTCCAGAGCCACAGCAATGTGGGTGACACTCAACTGCCCTCTAAAGAGAACTGGGGATGGGCAAAATAAATGCGGGCCAGCCACTGGACACCAAGCACAAAGGAATAAAAAAAAGCATGCCCCGCCGAAGGTTGTGATTTGGTCAGACAGAAAACGATCCCAGAATGTATTTCAATCCAGATTCATCCTGACATAGAGAAATAGAAAGAAATCCCACAACACCAGCTTAAAGTCCAAACAGGTTTACTAAAAGCTAAACAGACAGCCTGTCCATTTGTCAGCTGGCTGGGAATTGTGAATTCTCCAGCTCACTCTCTCCGTCACACACTTATCCCAGAACTCCCAGCCACCTGACAAAGGGACAGCCTGTCCCGAAAGCTCGCGACTTTTGCTACAAGTAAACCTGCTTGGACTTTAAGCTGGAGCGGTGGGATTTCTTTCCGTTTTACCCCAGTCCAACACCTGCATCTCCACATCACGGAGAAATAGAGCAGAGGTCAGGATAGGTTATCGAGAGCAGGAGAGGTGCGAGCAGAGATGGGGTGCTGGGTGGATATAGACCTGGGCAAAAAGCGAAAGAGAGTGATGGTTGGGGAGGGGTGACTTATAGAAATGTAAGCTTCATTGTGATAATGAATATAAAACACAGATTGTGGAGTAAGAGGCAGAGTAAGCAGGTAGGCAGAGGGAGCAGTGAATTGGAGGCTGGCAGACTGGGAGATTATCAGTATTGGTGTTTTTATAATGAATCAGTAAAACGGGTAGAGTTAGTGGGATATACACTGTGAGAGATAGACAAGCTTTGATAAAGGATGGGAGGTCTCTCATACTTATTTACTGGCCAACCTCTGGAGTATTATCTCATTTCCCCGTCTCCTCTTCCCCTGACTCATCAGATTGCTTTAATGTGTTCAATATATTTAGCAACGAGGCAGCCAGGTTTTAACAATGGGGATGATGTAAAAATGAGTGTTTCTCCCACCCCATTGCAAATTTCAGTAAGAGGAATCCTGGGGTCTTGTTGTGTATATTTTATTCCACAGTGTTTTGAATGTTTTACTTTTCTCTTTCTCTCTCTGAAGGACAATAGATTTCGAAGCTTTGACAAAGCAAACAGAGAGATTCTTTCAGCTGCGGGAAGTTCGCAGACAAGAGTTACAACCTGCATAAGAAATATTAATAAAATGTCGTCCATTTTCCTGCACATTTGTGGGGGTTTTACACAGAGGGTCTGCTGTTTGCAAGGAATGAAGACTTAGGTACAGAGTGGAGCTGGGGATGAGGGACGATATTTGAAAGGAGGGGAAGGCCATATTGCAGGAGTGTATTCAGAGCAGGTTTTGGAGAGGGAGAGGGAATAATAGACCAGATCTGTAACCTGTGATGTTCCACAGGGATCAGTGCTGACACCTCTGTTTAGTATTTCTAAGCGATCTGGAGAAAAATATGTGTGACCTGGTAAATAAGTTTGTGAATGACACGAAGATGAAAGGAGTTGCTGATAGTATTGTCAGGATATAGATAAATTGGAGGCTTGGGCACAGAAATGACAGATGGAGTTTAATCCGGGCAAATGCAAGGTGATGCATTTTTGGAGATTCAAATTGAGTTATGAATTAGACTGTGAATTACAGGACCCTTAGGAAGATTAACATAGAGATCTGGGTGCACAGGTCTACAGTTCCCCAGAATTGGCAATACAGATGGCCATGGTGATTAAGAAGCATTCGGTGTGTCTGTATTCCTCAACTGGGGCGCTGAGTGCAGGAATTTGGAACAACCAACAGACTATGCGATCTGCCAATTACTGGAAAGTGAAACTTGCCACAGCTTCACATCAGCACTGAAATTCATACGCCACAATATTTTTTTTTATGTGTGTGATAATCAGAGCTTCATGTTGCAGCTTTATAAAAGCAGCGTTTGGAGTATTGCGTGCATTTGTGATCACCCCACTCCCAGAAAGATGTGAGAGCTTTGGAGAGTGTGCAAAGAGCCTGGTTTGCACTGGAGGGTGTCGATTATGAAAAGAGGTTGAATAAACTAGGATTGCTTTCACCAGAAAGATAGATGCTGAAGGGAGACATGGTAAAGGTCTATGAAATTATGAGAGGCATAGAGAGAGTGGCTAGTCAGAGGCTGGGTAAGAATGACATCATGTGGGGGGGGTGGGATGAGAAATAAAGAAATAACTGAAGCGTGTAAAAATGGTACAGCAATTATCATGGAGGATTTGATACAACATATCAATTAGTCAATTCAGCTCGGTCAAGGTAGCCTGGAGGAGGAGTTCATAGAATGTATCCGCGATAGCTTCCTTGAACTGTATGTAATGGAACCTAACATAAGAACATAAGAAATAGGAGCAGGAGTCGGCCATCCAGCCCCTCGAGCCTGTCCCACCTTTCAATAAGATCATGGCTGATCTGAAGTGGATCAGTTCCACTTTTCTGCCTGCTCCCCATAATCCTTAATTCCCTTATTGAGAATCTATCTACCCGTGACTTAAACATATTCAATGAGGTAGCCTCCACCACTTCAATGGGCAAAGAATTCCAGAGATTGATTACCCTCTGAGAGAAAAAGTTCCTCTTCAACTCTGTTCTAAACTATCTCCCGCCCCTGCTTATTTTGAGGCTGTACCCCTCTAGTTCTGGTTTCTAATTGGAAAGAATCTCTCTCCATCTCTACCCTATCCATCCCCTTCATTATCTTGTAAGTCTTTATAAGGTCCTCCCTCTGCCTTCTAAACGCCAACATGTACCGGCCCAATCTATTCAATCTCTCCTCATAGACTAACCCCCTCATCTCCGGTATCAGCCTGGTGAATCTTCTCTGTACTCCCTCCAAGGCCGATATATCCTTTCGCAAATAAGGGGATCAAACTATCCTAGATCTGGTCCTGTGTAATAAGACGGAAATAATTAATGATCTTGCAGTTAGGGATCCTCTTGGAAGAAGCGATCACGGTATGGTTGAATTTAAAATACAGATGGAGCCTGAGACGGTAAAATCCAATACCAGTGTCTTGTGCTTAAAGAGAGAGTGCAAAGGGATGAGAGAGCAGTTGGCAAAGGGAGACTGGAAGCAAAAACTTTTTGGTGGGACAATTGAGGAACAGTGAAAGACTTTCAAAGCAATCTTTCACAGTGCTCAGCAAAAGTATATACCAGTGATAAGAAAGAACTAGAAGTGGTAGGGTTTCTACAATTAAGTTCTGTCTCCCTATATTAGGGAGAGATTTTTAAAAAATTTTGGGGGTGACCTTACCAGCTCATTGATCAGCTTGGTGAGCTGCTATGGTCACGAGAAAGGCAAAAAACCTTTATCTAGAAATTAGATAATAGCCGTGAATATCTCAGGAAATAAAGGAGGGGATCAAATTGAAAGAAAATGTATACAAAGATTAGTGGGAACCTAGAGGATTGGGAAATCTTTAAATGTCAGCAGAAAGCCAAGAAAAAAGCTATGAAGAAATATAAGATGGATTATGAGAGTAAACTCGCTCAGAATATAAAAACAGATAGCAAAAGTTTCTACAAATATATGAAATGAAAAAGAGTGGCTAAGTTAAACATTAGTCCTTTAAGAGGATGAGAAGGGGGATTAATAACTGGAAATGAGGACATGGCTGAGGCATTGAACAGGTATTTTGTGTTCGTCTTCACAGCGTAAGGTACAAATAACATGCCAAAAATTGATGACAGGAGGTTATGGCAGGTGAGAACCTAGAAACTATTATCACAAAAGAGGTAGTGTTGGGCAAGTTAATGGGGCTAAAGGTAGACAAGTCTCCTGGTCCTGATGGAATGCATCCCAGGGTATGAAAAGAGATGGCAGGAGAAATAGCAAATGTTCTAGTGATAATTTACCAAAATTCGCTGAACTCTGGGATGATTCCCACAGATTGGAAAATAGCAAATGTGATGCCACTGTTTAACAAAGGAGGTAGACAAAAGGCAGGTAAATATAGGTGGGTTAAGCTAACTCCTAGAGTAGGAAAAATGCTTGAATCTATCATCAAAGATGAAATAGGGAGACGTCTGGATACAAATTGTCCCATTGGTAAGATGCAGCATGGGTTTCATGAAGGGAAGGTCATGTTTGACTAATTTGGTGGAATTCTTTGAGAACATTACATGTGCAGTAGACAATGGGGAACCTGTGGATGTGGTGTATCTGAATTTCCAGAAGCATTTGACAAGGTGTCCCACCAAAGACTGCTACATAAGATAAAGGTGCACAGCGTTACGGGTAATGTATTAGTATGGATAGAGGATTGGTTAATTAACAGAAAACAAAGAGTGGGGGTAAATGAGTGTTTTTCTGATTGGTGATGAGTAACTAGGGGTGTTACTCAGGGATCAGTGTTGGGACCGCAATTGTTTACGATTTACATAGATGATTTAGAGTTGGGGACCAAGTGTAGCGTGTCAAAATTCATAGATGACGCGAAGATGGGTGGCAGAGCAGAATGTGCAGAGGACGCTGAAAGTCTGCAGAGGGATATAGATAATCTAAGTGAATGAGCAAGGCTCTGCAGTACAATGTTGGTAAATGTGAGGTCATCCATTTTTGGTAGGAATAACAGCAAAATGGACTATTATTTAAATGGTAAAAAATTGCAGCACGCTGCTGTGCAGAGGGACCTGGGTGTCCTTGTGCAGGAATCTCAAGGAGTTGGTTTGCAGGCATAGCAGGTCATTAAAAAGGCAAATGGAATTTTGTCCTTCATTGTGAGAGGGATGGAGTTTAAAAACAGCGAGATGCTGGTGAGGCCACACCTGGAGTACTGTGTACAGTTTTGGTCGCCTTACTTGAGAAGGGATATACTGGCACTGGAGGGACTGCAGAGGAGATTCACTAGGTTGATTCCAGAGTTGAGAGGGTTGGCTTATGAGGACAGACTGAGTAGACTGGGGCTATTCTCATTGGAATTCAGAAGAATGAGGGGGGACCTTATAGAAACATATAAGATTACGAAGGGAATAGATAAGATAGAAGCAGGGAAGTGGTGGGTGAAACTATAACTAAGGGACATTGACTCAAAGTAATGGAAATCAGATTTAGGACTCAGTTGAAGAGGAACTTCTTCATACAAAGGGTTGTGAATCTGTGGAATTCCCTGCCCAGTTGAGGCTCCCTCATTGAATGTTTTTAAGACAAGGGTAGATACATTTTTGAACAGTAAAAGGAATTAAGAGTCATGGTGAGCGGGAGGATAAGTGGAGCTGAGTCCACGAAAATTATTGAATGGCGGAGCAGGTTCGAGGGACCAGATGGTCGAATCCTGTTCCTAGTTCTTATGTTCTTATGTATTTATAGGGTGACAGTTATGTTGTGAAGGGGTGGAGGGGCCATCGCTGCCACTTTTCTCTCCTGGGCCACTTTATCTGTTTTTTGCAGTCCAAGAGGATATGACAAGGGCGCATTTTTCTTTTTTTTTTCACCGCGTATGTGCTGCTGACGGCTCCAATAAGAGTAGCAGCGTTTCAGGTGCAATACACCCTGCCCACAGCGCGATTCAGACCCACAATATATTTTCAGGCAGTGCGTACAGGGGCACCTGAGAGCAGTTTTCCAAGTTGGATCTGAATTGTGCCCAGATTCAACACTTAGAATGAAAATGGTAACATCGGGCCCTGTGAGTTCTATTCAGACATCCCAGCCGACAATCTACACTTCCTGATTGGCTGGGTCGGCTGTCCTTCAGCGAGTGGAGCACTCTGATTGGATGAACTATCTGTGGAAGTTGTTCCCTGATTGGATCTGGCAGCGGTTGGTCTGAAAGCCGAGTACGTCATTGGTTGAGGCGGCTCTCTGTCACCAATACCAGCTTCCTGATTGGCCGAATCTTTTGCCAGTCAGCAAGCTGAGGTTCCAGATTGGTTTTTGGGGGAGGGGGCAGTTCATTAATTCTAATTGGTTGACACGGCTGTCAGTCAGGAACCCCAGTCACTGACTAGCTAATCCGCTGTCAGTCAAAGTATGGAGACCATTGATTGGCAGTCATGATTGTCAGTCAGTGTGAGGCATTGCCGATTGGCTATGGTGATTGTTTCGCAATCTAATCCCTGATTGGCTGAGGGGGTCAGTTAGCAATCATGGTCTCTGATTGGCTGAGGCAGTCATTTAACAATTGTATGTCTGAGGCAATCAGTTGGCAATCCCAGTCTCTGATTGGCTGAGTTGATCATTCAGCGATCCCAGTCACTGATTGGTTAATGGTCAGTTTTGTTTCTTCATTAGCTGAATAAATGATGTAACTGGATATTTCAGCGCGGTTTTGATTTGCTCCCTGAATTTCGATTGAGTCACTGAGTAAATGAATGTGTTTGTGCAGCAATTTAAATCCTGCAGCATAAATCCGACTCCTTGAAACGTATATTCTGAAACAGTGACATGAATTAATCCTTTCGCTTTCGAATAGAAAAAAAATATAACAAACACCGACCAGAGGAGAATGAAAGTTCCGGATATGCTGAACAGTAAAATCATTGACTTCTTTCTGCTCTCCATCTCGGGGTCTCTGCTATTCTCTCCCATACTCTGAGCCCGCAGTCCCTTCCGGACGCGACTGGTCACTAAAACATGCCTGACTGTCAGAGCGTTAATTAACAGGATTAAACCGAATGGGAGCATTGGGGTTAAAATCTGGTCTAACCAGTTAAATCCAATCCAGCCGGCATCAGTCCAAAAGCTTCTCTTTGTATAACAGCCCCTCTGGACATTGTCAATTATCTCTCGAGGTTCCTTTGTGAAGTACCAGGGGATGTTTTTTAAACAGAGCAGGGTGCCGGTTGTTGCCAGAATCACAGCCGCAGTTTTCCCGGTGCAATACTTAGTTTTCAGTTTCTGGCAGCGGATGGCCACAAATCGATCGAAGGTGAAAGTGACAGTGAACCAGACGGAGCAGTCTCTGGTTGCAGGCAGTAGAACAAAATTAGCACTACACACAGGGGTGAGGGAGAGGAAACTCTTAGGGAAGTAATAATAATTTAAGATGTTTAGAATGGGGTTAACGATGATGAACAGGAGATCCGCCACGGCCATGGCTACCAGGTAGCGAGTAGTACAGCTGGAGAGGCCACATTTTCCCCGACTCAGGATCACAATCCCCAGTAAATTAACTGCCAGAGAAAAAGGGATTAATGCCAGGAAATTAGTAAGTAAAGAGTCTCCACATCTGAACCAGCAGTAAGGAGAGAATTGTTTGTCATCTATATCAGTGATCTGGATGATAATGCAGTAAATTGAATCAGCAAATTTGCTGATGATACAAAGATTGGAGGTGCAGTGGACAGCGAGGACTGCTTGCAGAGGGATTTGGACCAGTTAGAAAAATGTCAAATGGAATTTAATGCAGACAAGTGTGAGGTGTTGCACTTTGGAAGGACAAACCAAGATAGAATGTACACAGTAAATGGTAGGATTCTGAAGAGTGCAGTAGAACAAAGGGATTTGGGAATACAGATACAGAATTCCTTAAAAGTGACATCACGGGTGGATAGGGTCGTAAAGAGTGCTTTTGGTATCTTTGCCTTTATAAATCAGAGTATCGAGTATAAAAGTTGGAATGTTGTGTTGAGGTTATATAAGGTATTGGTGAGGCCAAATTTAGAGTATTGTGTGCAGTTTTAGTCACCTAATTATAGGAAGGATATAAATAAGATTGAAAGAGTGGAGAGAAGGTTCACAAGAATGTCACCAGGACTTGAGAAGCTGAGTTACACAGAGAGATTGAATAGGTTAGTGCTTTATTCCCTGGAGCTTAGAAGAATGAGGGGAGATTTGATAGAGGTGTATAAGATTTTGATGGGTGTAGATAGAATGAATGCAAGCAGGCTTTTTCCACTGAGGCTAGGGGGAGAAAAAAAACCAGAGGGCGTGGGTTAAGGGTGAAAGGAGAAAAGTTTAAAGGGAATATTGGGTGGGGAGGGAGCTTCTTCATGCAGAGAGTGGTGGGAGTGTGGAATGATAAAATGATAAATGCTAACTCACTTTTAACATTTAAGAAAAACTTGAACAGGTTCATGGATGAGAGGGGTGTGGAGGGATACGGTTCAAGTGCAAATCAGTGGGACTCGGCAAAAAATGGTTCAGCACAGACAAGAAGGGCCAAAAGGTCTGTTTCTGAGCTGTAATTTTCTATGATTCTACGTTCAGCGTCAATCCAATGGACAGGGATTCCTGAGATGAGGGTGTTGTTGCAGGAGTTTTGTTCATGGTAATCATTGCAGTCTGGAAAGTAGCCAGTGTAATATGGCTGGGACTCAGGAGCAGAATTACACATCTTTCATTTTGATGGAGGCAGGATGATTGTTCAGATATTACTGAGAGCTCGCATTTCTAATCTGATCTGTTTTGCAGAATTAACTCAGACCGGGCAGGTTTCTCAGTTAGACCCAAATTAGACAGAAGTATACCAGAGATTAACAATAGAATCTGTCACCCCTTCCTCTACCCAATTATCAGAGCCCACTCTGGGTTGAACACTTTCCTGGACTTGACAGCTGATGGAATTATCAAATCCTACAATGCAGAAAGAGGCCCTTTGGCCCATCGAGACTGCACTGACCACAATCCCACCCAGGCCCTTACTCCCATATATCATACCTACTAATCCCTCTAACCTACGCATCCCTGGTTACTAAGGGCAATTTCTTAGCACAGCCAATCAACCTAATGCATACATCTTTGGACTGTGGGAAGAAACCAGAGCACTTGGAGGAAACCCTCGCAGACACAAGGAGAATGTGCAAACTCCACACAGACAGTGACCCAAGCCAGGGATCGAACTGTGAAGCAGCAGTGCTAACCATTGTGCCACCCTGGAGTTGGATGCTCACCTCAGGATTATTCTAATTAGCTTCCTCTCTTCAAATCTCCTCCGCATTTTGTCTCTCCCTCTAGTTTTCTATGTCCCGGATTCCTTGCTCAGCCTGTCTCTCTTTCCACTCTTCTCTTCCTCTGCTCTATGTCTTTCCCCTTCTTCCCTTATCTATTCCTTCCTAGACTCTTCCCCTTTTCCAGCTTTCTCTCCCATTCTGACCCATTCGATATTTCTGTGTCTCTCTCACACACACATACACACACACACTTTCTCCGCATATTTGATAATCTCTCTCTAAATTTCTCTCAATTCCCCCAAGATTTCTTTTGGGTAGCTCTAACCCTTTAATCAATAAATCTTTCCAAAAGCAGCAATGGTTACTGTAAGAGGGGAGAGATAAATATTCCTTTGCTTCTTTCAACATAGAACACATGAAAGAGAGGTTGGAGGGGTAGGGGGGTGGGCGGGGGAGCCAGCTTCTTCTGGGATGCTGCTGAACATGTCCATTGGGCTGCAACAGTGACAACACTTGAATAAATTCAGGGGCTGTAAATTACTCTTGAAATGTTTGATTTACAACACTGCTGAATTGGAACACACGGAGAGGAGAGTTAATTCACCCTCTCTGTGGAAAGTGAGGGAGGGGAGAGGTAGCCCCTTTGCTGCTCGTGTGATCTTGCTCTGTCCGCAGTGTGTGACTTCCGACATGACAGTGATGCTGCAAACAAAGATCAGGGAGAGAGAGGAAGAGAGTGTGAGCCAAATGGAGAAAGAAAGAGAGAGGGAGAGAGGTGGAAACAACTGGGGGTGTTAGGATAGACGCAGAGAGAGAGGGCTGTTAGTGTGGTATGGGGGAGGTGGCTTAAATGAGGGATTCTATATTTTAATTTTGTAAGTCCTGAGAGGGAGGATTTCACTATCTGATTCCCACCACCTTCTCTCTGTCTATATAAACATTATCCACATTTAAAAAAGACACCCACAATGCTGTGGGATCTTCCTGTGGAATTTATTTTAGAAAAGGTTGCTTCACGGTGAAGAGGAATTTTCCACCTTTCCGCAGGACTGAACATAAGACTTGTGACAATGCACAGACACAGTCTGGTAGAAGGGGGCGAGGCTGTTTGTTGGGGCAAGTGCGGAAGGGGTTCACAGCAATTGGGAGAGTGGGAGTCAGTCTGTGTCCCATCTGATTAGCTTCACTGTGCAACTGCTGTGGGATCTTGCCGTGCAGGCACTGACCTGGATTCCTTCGCCTGCACTGTAACAAAATCCATACTGGGAGGTGGAAATGAAGAATCACTAGCCTTGGAAAACCTGGAGGATTTCTAGTGGTTGGGGGGGGGAGAGGAGAGTGAGGGTGAGGGGGGTGGTGAGGTGGGGAGACAGGTTCAATGTTTCTCTCTCTGTCACTCCAGATTGTTTCTCTCTCTCTCCATCCAATTGTTTCTAAATTGCACCACGCAATAGATGTAAAATAAAATCCCAATGAGATTTGTTGTTAATTTAATGGGGTGTAGATGAGAGGGGAGGGTAGTGGTGACAGAGGGCGGGGAACAGTGGCCAACTCCCTTTTTCCCTCCGGCTAAATGAGCATTTTACGCAGCTCCATCATAGCCTCCATACCTTGTATACCCCGGCTAATACAGGCAACTAACCTTCTTAACCATCTGATCATTAGAAGTCAACCACAAGATTGGAAAGCAAGTTATTCTTATGCTTAAAGCAGAAAATGAAACAATTCCAAACAGCAATCATCTAGTTGCAATTTCAACATTAAAAAAAATTCTATAAGAAGAAAATAATCAAGTAACACATTCTCTGATAAACAGCACATACTCCAAAATTACAATCATTCTTGACAGATTTCATCGAATTATTTAGCAATTATCTGGAATGACAGATGGGATGAATATGATTGATTCAGACGCTTTAAGTTTCACAATGTTTTCAGGCAGTTAAGACTTAACAGACACATGAGCAATCTCGAAGTTACAGGACAAGCAGCAGAATGAATGACAAGCTGGCGACAAAGACAGAATGTAGAGATGACGGCATTGGACTGGGGTAAACACAGTAAGAAGTCTTTACATGCCTTTCTCCGATCAAAACCCTCCACATAGCTGTCAAAGGAACAGCGTTTCCAAAAGCTTGTGGGATTACTATCAAATAAACTGGTTGGACTTAAACTTGGTGTTGTGAGACTTCTTACTACAAAGACAGAACACAGGGAGTAGGATACAAAGGGATTCACTCTGGTGGAATGTGCGAAGATTTCTTTTCCACGAAAACTAATACTGGGATCACTCCACCACCTCCAGCAGCAATGTGGAATAGGCAAGCAAAATGACGAGTTCAAAATTTACAAAGAAATCTGAACAGAGAATGGGAATGAACACAGTGGAGCAATGCCACTAAATACAACGACACATTAATAATAAGTTATAAACATGCAAATTGGAAATTGATCTCACAACAGCCCATTGTCAGGTGCTGCATTTTGATCAGATCGATACATTTCCCAATCACAAGTGTCTGAACTTTCTGAGGAAATGAAATAATTCCAAAGAGCAATCATCTAGTTGCAACTTCAACAGTAAAAAAAACTTAATCACTGAAATGTCACAGTCCAGTGACAGATATCACTGGGGAAAAAAAACCTGAGATCCGGGGAGAATGGAAAGCATTTAGAGAGTTCAGGTGGTCATATTCACAAATCGTATGAAGCAGCAACACAGCATAAAAAGAATGATAATAGTTTGGAAAAAAATTGGAGTTCATTTCTAGATTAATAGAAATGTGAACAATTCACAAAATGTTTGAAAACAATCACAGGAAATTGCACATTTGGTGTTTAGGTTGTCGGGAACTAGCTGATGCCTTTTTATCTTTTCAACACAAAACAGAGTTATCGAGAAATTTTACATCATACACTGAAAAACATCGTTAAAACAAAACCAATCTATTTCTATTTCCAAGCAATTCCAAAGTTAAAAGACAGAGACAGTTGCCTGAATAGATGGATACTTTGATCAGATATTCCGCTCTGGTGAAGATAAAAATACAATGAAATTCTACACTGACAAATACGTTGTGCAATATTTGTTGTCAGATATTCCATTCCACTTACTGAGCCACACTCAATGTTTGATTCCATTCTTACTAAAGACTTTCAGAAAGATCACTATCACTAAAGTTCAATCCAATAACATAAAAGATTTCACGAACTATAATAAATTCTTTGACAGAGGTTCAACAGTTAAGGGAAAGGATTAAAACAATAGAGATATTACAAGCCATTTAATTTAAATGAATTTCATTGTTCACTTGGTACCTGTATAACTGACAATGAGATCAGCACGGAATATTTCTGTCAGAGTTTGAAGTCAGGGAGTTGCTCACACACAGATTTACACAACCTTAATTCTTAGAATCGCTTACCAGGAACACCAATAATAGAAATGATTGGGTAGAATATTTTCTCAGCTGTCTCAATTGGATACGACATCTGTCCCTTTGTACTGCTGGCAGTCTCTCTGTCTTAAGATCTGAGATTATGTATTCCCAAAGCCTTTAATTTATACGCTGTAGAATTAACTCAGGGGCATTGAGCTAGCAACATGATTTGAAGTTTTTGCTTTAAAAACATAAACAAACAGATTGCGACATTGATGGAAAATATTTATTTTTATATTGACTTACCACTTTCCAAACGCTGGACAGTGTTGACCACATTGATCAAATAATAATAATAGAGGAAAGATGCTTTCCATTCTCCCTGGATCTCAGGATTTTTTTTCCCAGTGATATGTGTCACTGGACTGTGACATTTCAGTAATTAAGTTTCAGTCTCTCTCTGTATGGTCTTGAACTGAGAATATTCAGGTTTTCAGTGGGGTTAAGGTGAATGTAAATTGCAAAACTCTGAAGCTATTTAATGTGCAAAGAAAGTTATTTTATCCGTGAATCTAATGCAGCTTGAGAAAACATTTAGGAACCTCTCAGAGAGTTCAGACCCTGCAGCAGATGGAATTACAGCACCTAAGTAGAACAGAGACATGAAACATATTTAACCGTGACAACTAATTGACAGGCTCCACCTGACTCTAGACCCCCATCTGATACACAACATTTTGGGAGATAAACATGTTGAGACGTGGAGAATATGAGATAGAGAGTGAAAGATAGACAACTTGTGAGGTGATCTGAAACTAGATTGGGTGAGAAGCTGCAAAAATAAATGGATGCGAGTGAGAGAAGACTCTAAGAAAGATGAACAAGAGGAAGATGGAAAGAATGATACAGAGAAAAGCGGGGGGGAGGGCCTGATGTTGGGAGAAGCAAATAGTGGGAGAGGAATGGTGATTATAACAGTTGCTTTTACTTAGAGGGAATCAGCTTTGTTTTAGATGTCTCAGTGCTGTCTGGAGTCCAGCTGGAGTATTGTCTGCTGTTCTGGGATACACAATTAGGAAAGATGTGAAGACATCGGCGAGAGAATTGGAAAAGAGGATCTAACAGGAACGAGCAATTGGGGTGAGAGAGAGAGCAGACAAACGTACTGAGGAGAGTGATGCATACAGAGAGGGTAAGAGATCAAGGAAGACAGATGAGCTGAACAAGTGAGAGATGCAAGTTGAATGAGAGAGAGAAATAAGTGAGCATCTGCATTGAGGGAGTGAGAGACACACAGATAGAGATGTGTTGAGGGAGAGACTTTGATGGGGTGAAAGACACAGGTGAGGTCAAATACAGATTGAGAGATTGACAGAGACTAAGATCTATGATGTGAAATTCTTGGGAGAAGCTGAGGTGAGGAGGGGAAAGAGAGGGAGAGAGTCAGAGCATGAGTTTGTAAGAGAGGAGTGTGAGGGAGGGGGTGAATGTTAGAGAGGAATTGTATTTAAGATTGTGAGGGAGTGAGAAATACTAATGTATAAGAGCGTGATTTTGCATGTTTGTGTTTGTGCGTGTATCAGTACATGCATAAGTACGTCAAAGAGAGTGAGTGTGAGACTGTGAGCTGGAGGGAGAGAATGTGTAGGTGTGACAGGGAGACAGAGGGAGTGTGTATGTTGCTAAGTGTGAGAGTGTTTAATGGGGTTGGTTTGTAGGTTTGTATTATGGAAGATCAAAGAATTGTGTTTGTCTGTTATGCACATGCCAGTATATGAGTGTGTGTATGTTATTTTGTGTATGGCAGAGTGTGAGAGCGTGTGTGTGTATGAGTGTGAGAGCGTGTGTGTGTATGAGTGTGAGAGCGTGTGTGTGTATGAGTGTGAGAGCGTGTGTGTACGAGTGTGAGAGCGTGTGTGTACGAGTGTGAGAGCGTGTGTGTACGAGTGTGAGAGCGTGTGTGTACGAGTGTGAGAGCGTGTGTGTGTATGAGTGTGAGAGCGTGTGTGTGTATGAGTGTGAGAGCGTGTTGTGTGTTACGAGTGTGAGAACGTGTGTGTACGAGTGTGAGAGCGTGTGTGTACGAGTGTGAGAGCGTGTGTGTACAAGTGTGAGAGCGTGTGTGTCGAGTGTGAGCGCTGTGTGTGTTTGAGTGTGAGAGCGTGTGTGTGTATGAGTGTGAGAGCGTGTGTGTATGAGTGTGAGAGCGTGTGTGTATGAGTGTGAGAGCGTGTGTGTATGAGTGTGAGAGCGTGTGTGTATGAGTGTGAGAATGTGTGTGTATGTTGTGAGTGTGTGTGAGTGTGACTGTGTGTATGTGTGGGTCTGAATGTGCGTGTGAGTGAGCATGTGATTGTGAGTCTGTGAATTAGTATATGTGTGAGAGTGAGTGTAACAGTGCATGTGTGTTATTTTGTGCATGAGGAAGTGTGGGAGTGTGTGTATGACTGTGTGTGTGTGTGTGTGTGTGTGTGTGTGTGTGTGTGTGTGTGAGTGTGAGTGGTGTGTGGTGTGTGTGTGTGTGTGTGTGGTGTGTGTGTGGTGTGTGTGTGATTGTTGTGTGTGTGTGATGTGAGAATGTGTGTGTGTGTGTGATGGTGTGTGTGTGTGTGTGTGTGAAGCAGAGACCATGTATGAGTTACTATGTGTGAGAATGTGTGTGTGTGTGTGTGTGTGATGCATGTGAGTTTGTGTGAGTGTGAGTGTGTGTGTGTTGTGTGTGTGTGTGTGTGTGTGTGTGTGTGAGTGTGTGTGTGTGTGTTGTGTGTGTGTGAGTGGTGTGTGTGAGTGATGTGAGTTTGTGTGTGTGTGTGTGTGTGTGTGTGTGTGTGTGGTGTGTGTGTGGTGTGTGTGGATTGTGTGAGTATGTGTGAGTGTGTGTTAGTGCATGTGAGTTTGTGTGATTGTGAGTCCAAGAGTTACTGTGTGTAAGCGTGAGTTGATTTGATTTGATTTGATTTGCTTTATTATTATTACATATTATTTTACAATGAAAAGTATTGTTTCTTGCACATTATACAGAAAAAGCATACCATTCATAGAGAAGAAAGGAGAGAGTGCAGAATGCACTGTTACAGTCATAGCTAGTGCGTAGAGAAAGATCAACTAAATGTGAGATGTCTGACAGCAGCGGGGAAGAACCTGTTGTTGAATCGATTGCTACTTGACCTCAGACTTTTGTCTTTTTCCTGATGGAAGATCGTGGAAAAGGGAATGTCTGAGATGCGCGAGGTCCTTAATTATGCTGCCTGCTTTTCCGCGGCAGCGGCAAGTGTAGACAATGTTAATGAGTGAGATGCTGTGATGGATTGGGCTTTGTTCATGACCCCTTGTAGTCTTGGGCGGAGCAGGAACCCACACCAAGCTGTGATACAACCAGAAAGAATGTTTTCTGTGGTGCATCTGTAAAAGGTGAGTGTTATTACGGACATGTCAAATTTCCTTGGTCTTCTCAGAAAGTAGAGGTATTGGTAGGCTTTCTTAAAGTGTCAGCATGAGGGGACTAGGACGGGTTATTGGTGATTTGGATACTTAAAAACTTGAAGCTCTCGACCATGTATTTGCATGTGAGAGAGAGAGCTGCAGAGAGAGATTGACTGGGGTGTGTGCGAGTTACAGAATATGAGAGAGTGCGTGGGTATCAGGGAGCTATTTGTGAAAGATGGAGGAAGAGTATTATTGTGTGAAGCAAAGAAAGTCAGTGAGGGGGGGAACTGGGGCAAGGGAGGGGAAAACAGAGTAAGGGATGAAAGGGAAAAGACAGGTCAAGGGAGAGGGGCAACAGGGAAGAGAGGGGCAACAGGGAAGAGAGGGGCAAATGAAGCAGATACGGGGCGAAGGAGAGCAGGATGGAGCGAAAAAAAGATGAGGTAAGTGAAGGAGCAATGCAACAAATGTGGGAGGAAGATACGGGGCAAATGAGACAGAGAGGGGTCCGGAGAAAATGAGGGAGAGCAAAGGAGATGGAGACAGAGCTGTGGTGAGGGAAAAAGAGATGGGTCGAGGTCAGGAGAGGCATGACGAAGGAGGGCAAAGCGAGTGAGGGAGCAAGTGGATGTCACAGGAGAAAAGGTGAGAGTGAGGCAGAGATGGACGAGGGAGGGAGGGAGAGATGAGGGGCGTACGGAGAGAAGGGACAACGGTGGGAGAGAGAAGAAGGATGGGAGAGACAGGAAGGGTGGGAGAGATGGGGAGAGGGAGAGAAACTGAGTCATGGAAGGAGAGATGGGGCGAGAGAGGGAGAGATGGGGTTAATGAGGAAGAGATGGAGAGAATGAGGGAGAGATAGGGAGTGAGGGAAAGAGTGAGAAGGAGAGATGGGGTGATGGAGGGAGAAACAGGGTGAAAGAGGAAGAGACAGTGTGAGGGATGGTGATCAGTGCAGGGCGGAGATGGAGTGAGGGAGGGAGAGACAGGGCAGAGGAGGGAGAGATGGGTGATGGATAGAGAGTGGAGAGGAAGAGTTAGGCTTGAGGGACAGACATGGCGAATGAGGAAGAAACGATGTGAATGAAGGAGAGACGGGGAGGAAAGGTGGGGGGGGGTGAGAGAGGGAGTGATCGGGGAAGAAAGAAAAAAAGGCAATGAAATATGAACTTTAAAATTTATTTATAAATAAGGCTTATATTAACACCACAATGAAGTTACTGTGAAAAGTCACCTAGTCATTTCACTCCGGCACCTGTTCGGGTACATTAAGGGAGAATTTACCATGGTCAATGTAACCTAACCAGCACATCCTTCAGACTGTAGGAGGAAACTGGAGCTCCTGAAGGAAACACACATTGACAAAGGGAGAACATGCAAACTCGACATAGACAATGACCCAAGCTGGGAATCAAACCCAGGTCCCTGTGCTAACCACTGTGCCACCACGCCACTGTTGAAGAGAGAGATGGGACAATGGAGGAAGTGAGGGGGAGAGACAAGCCCATTCAAACAAGTTTAATATAGCAAAGTCTAATGCTCACGTGATACTGGAATGGAGTCCTTTAGATGAATTCTGCAGAATCCTTGATAGGCCCAGAACAGCTTGAAACCATAACAGTTTCCCAGACCCCAGGCAGACACTTATTAATCCACCGTTGGTAGATTCTCCCCTTCGGAAAGGCAAGACCTTGTTTTCAGATAATCAGGAGAATTTTCAAATAAAACAGGGAGAGAAGTACTTCTTTTCAGCTTGCTGTCCCTTCTAAAACTCAAACCTGCAGCACAGAACTAAAAATGAAAGAAATCCTGTCATCTGACCTGCCAACCAGTTTTTCTCCAAACAATACAGGGTCATAAAACTAATCTCAGAAAGTACCTGATACCCATTTAAGGAGCCATTAATGGACATTCTTTCTTAAAGGTACACTAACATCACTCTGCTATCTCTCTCTCTCTCTCTCAGACACACACACGCATACACATCATTCTCCTTTGATAGTATGTGTGTGACAGAGAGAGAGAATTTTCTGTTTTTTTTAAAACCTGTTTGTGTAGGCTTGTTACTGACAGATTAAGATGAAAGTTAATGTGCTGGGCTCTTGCTTTGCTATTTTGAGTTTTTTGTTAACTGTTCTTGAATTTATCATTTTTTAACCAATTTTATCTTACTTTCTCCGGAGTGAGTTTGAATTTTGAAGTCTGAAAGTTGTCGAGGATACAAAGTGGGAAATGTTTATGACCAGGCCAAGTAAGAGGAGCTTCTTCCAGAGGGAGGCCTATTCAACAAGCTTCACTGGGGTGAATTGCCTCTCATTATTACCCCGGTCAAGGTTTAAGTTTAATCTCTAAGGGAGAGTGAGTTGCAAACTGAAATATTTTTGTATTTAAAAAACAAAGTACAGCACAGCAACAGACACCCCCAAATCTCTGAGTGAAAGACTCTCTCTGCACATGTCCCTTAAACTTCCCCCTCTCACCTTGAACCTGTGCCATCTTGCAATTAGTACTTACACATTGGGGGAAAAAACCTCTGACTACCCGCCCTGTCTATGCCTCTCATAATTTTGTAGACCTCTATCAGCCTTTATCTTTCCACTGAACACAATCCCTAATTTATCCAACCTCTCCCCATAGCCAATACCCTCCAGACCAGGCTAAATCCAGGTGAACCTTCTTTGTACTCTCTCCAAACCTTCCACGTCCTTCTGGTAGTATAGTGACCAGAAACGCATGCAATACTCCAAATGCGATGCAACATGATTGCCAACTCTTTTACTCAGTGCCCCGGCTGATGAAGGCAAGCATGCCGTATGCCTTCTTAATCACCTTGGCCATCTGGTTGCAACCTTTCGGGAACTGCGGACCTGCACGCCCAGATCCCTCTGTATGTTAATGCTCCTAAGAGTTCTACCATTTACAGAATAATTCACACAAAAATTTAGTCCTCCAAAATGCACCACCTCACATGTGTCTGGATTAAACTCCATCTGCCATTTCTGTGCCCAAGTCTCCAATCTATCTACAGCCTGTTGTATACCCCGGCACTATCAGCGACTCCAACCAATCTTCATGTCATCTAGAAACTTACTAAATATACTACCCATGTTGTCCTCCAGACCATGTATATATACTACAAATACAGCTAGAAGTCTCACAATACCAGGTTAAAGCCCACCCAGTTTATTTGATAGTAATCCCACAAACTTTCGGAAACAGTGTTCCTTTATCAGGTGTGTGGAAGATTCTGATCAGAGAAGGACATATAAAGTCACACACAGTTTACAGAATACTGATTAGAATGTGAGTCTTTACAGCTAATCTGCTATTCAAGTCTTAAAGATGCCGACAATGTGAGTGGAGATAGCATTAGCACAGGTTAAAGAGATGTGTATTGTCTCCAGACAGGACAGTAAGTGAGATTTTACAAACCCAGGCAAGTCATGGAGGTTACAGATAGTGTGACATGAACCCAAGATCCTGGTTGAGATTGTCCTCATGTGTGTGGAACTTGGCTATCAGTCTCTGCTCAGCGACTCTGCACTGTCGTGTGTTGTGAAGGCCACCTTGGAGGACGCTTATCCGAAGATCAGAGACTGAATGCCCGTGACTGCTAAAGTGTTCGCCAACAGGAAGGGAACAGTTTTGCCTGGTGATTGTCAACCAACGTTCATTCATCCATTGTCTTAGTGTCCGCATGGTCTCCCCAATGTACCATGCCTCAGGACATCCTTTCCTCCAGCGTATCAGGTAGACAACGTTGGCCGAGTCGCAAGAGTATGTACCGTGTACCTGGTGAATGGTGTTCTCATGTGAGATGATGGTATCTATGTCGATGATCCGGCATGTCTTGCAGAGGTTGCTGTGGCAGGGTTGTGTGGTGTTGTGGTCACTGTTCTCCTGAAAGCTGGGTAGTTTACTGCAGACAATGGTCTGTTTGAGGTTGTGCGGTTGTTTGACTGCAAGAAGTGGGGGTGTGGGGATGGCCTTGGCGAGATGTTCGTCTTCACCAATGATATATTGAAGACTCCGGAGAAGATGTTATAGCTTTCCGCTCTGGGGAAGTACTGGACGATGAAGGGTACTCTGTCCACCGTGTCCCGTGTTTGTCTTCTGAGGAGGTCGGTGCGGTTTTTCGTTGTGGCGTATCGGAACTGTCGATCCATGAATTGAGCACCATATCCTGTTCTCATGAGGGCATTTTTCAGCGTCTGGAGGTGTCTATCATAATCCTCCTCATCTGAGCAGATCCTGTGTATATGGAGGGCTTGTCCATATCACATAAACTACAAACAACACAGGTCCCAACACTGCCCCTGCGGAACACCATTAGGTAGAGTTCTCTCTTCTGAAAACACACCCTCTGTCTTCTACAACCAAGATGTAGAGATGCCAGTGTTGGACTGGGGTAGTAAGAACTCAATAAGAATCTAGCGACAACAATTTTAAATCCAACCAATTTATTTGATAGTAAATTTGCGAGCTTCCAACCTTTTCGTCGAATGGTCGAAAGCTCGCAAATCTTCTACAACCAAACCAGTTCTGTATCCATCAAGCCAGTCCAACTCAATCCCAGTTGACTTTGGTTTTTGTGCCATGTGGGAGTTCGTCAAATGCCCTGTAAAGTCTATAGAAATAACATCCACCACCCTTCACTCATCAATAATCTTAATCACATCTTCAAAAAACTCAATCAAGTTGGTGAGACATGGTCTTTCCTGCTCGAGTTCATGTTGCATATCATTTTCTTCCAAATGTACATACATTCCGATCTCAGCATCTTCTCCAAAAGCTTCCACACTACTGATGACAGAGGTTCCTATATTTTCCTGGATTATCCCTGCTTCATTTCTTAAACGAGGGACAACATTGCCTATTCTCCAGTCCTCTGGAATAATTTGGACGTTACTGAGAGATTGTGTAACTCAGGGACCCGCCTGGTCTCTTGTTGTACGATTTAGTTTCAACACCTTCCTGTGTTTCAATCATTTTCTTTCTCTTTTCTCTAGAAATTTGAGATTTGAAGACTGCAATGTGAGTCAGAATCCTGAAACAATGGTTTTTCTCCCGGGGAGGAAGGGTGAATTGAGGGCTGCTGTACAGGAATCACCCATTGGTAGTTGTTCTCTCATCCGAGTAAATTTAATTTTAATTTCAGTTCCTCGGGTGAATCAATTCCTGTTCAATTATGGAGCTGGCATTTAAGGCAGCTTTACATTGCATTTAGTGAAAAATAAAAATCTATCATGTGAAGCTGTCCAAAAGTTTGTTATAATTTCAAAATAACAAGGAGTGGGAGACAGTGATAACCCTGACTGTTAAATGGGATTCACAAATATCATTACAATTCAGTTTTAGGAAGTTCAAATATACCTTCGATCTACCCTCTCCAAGTTTATTTCCCCTTTTCTCTCTTACTCCAATTTTTTTTTTGCTTTTTCTTTCAAATTCCTTCCTCTGTCTGTCTCCGTTTCAGGCACAGCAGGTTTGAGAATTGGGAAAGAGAGGGCAGGAGTGTGTCCCATCTGATTCACACTGCTGCTGAGACTGTGGGATCTTTCTGTGCAGTGCAATAATGACAATTTATGTTTTTTAAAAAAACATAACACGGGCTACAACTTGGAGCTGAAGGTTTTGAATTAAAAGGTTTTAATTTTGAAAGACAGAAATGAGGGAGTTAATGTATCCTTTCCCGTAGAATCCCTACAGTGCAGAAGGAGGCCATTCAGCCCATCGAGTCTGCACCGAACACAATCCCACCCAGGCCTTATTCCCGTCATCTCACATATTTACCATATTAATCCTGCCACTAGGATCAAATTTAGCACAGCCAATCTATCTGACCTGCACATCCTTGGACTGTAGGAGGTAACCGGAGCACCCAGAAGAAACAAACATCGACACGGGGAGAACATGCAAACTCCACACAGACGGTGAACCATGTATGGACTGCAAGGGACTGAGGAGGTATCTAGTCATTATCATGTTGCTGCTTGTGAAATATTGACCAATATTTTGTATCAATTTGAACATTACAAAAAACATACTAAAATAGAGAGAAAGAGAGAGATCCATTATCAGAATCTCTGACTATCTAACCTTGTGCTGTACCTGTCCTGGGAGTGTTTGATGGGGGACAGTGTAGAAGGAGCTTTACTCTGTATCTAACCCTGTGCTGTACCTGTCCTGGGAGTGTTTGATGGGGGGACAGTGTAGAAGGAGCTTTACTCTGTATCTAACCCCGTGCTGTACCTGTCCTGGGAGTGTTTGATGGGGGGACAGTGTAGAGGGAGCTTTACTCTGTATCTAACCCCGTGCTGTACATGTCCTGGGAGTGTTTGATGGGGGGACAGTGTAGAGGGAGCTTTACTCTGTATCTAACCCCGTGCTGTACCTGTCCTGGGGGTGTTTGATGGGGGACAGTGTAGAGAGAGCTTTACTCTGTATCTAACCCCGTGCTGTACCTGTCCTGGGAGTGTTTGATGGGGGACAGTGTAGATGGAGCTTTACTCTGTATCTAACCCCGTGCTGTACCTGTCCTGGGAGTGTTTGATGGGGACAGTGTAGAGGGAGCTTTACTCTGTATCTAACCCCGTGCTGTACCTGTCCTGGGAGTGTTTGATGGGGGACAGTGTAGAAGGAGCTCTACCCTGTATCTAACCCCTTGCTGTCATCCAAAGTCCCTGAACCTTGCCAGTCCTGCCCTTCACCTTCATAAGAACATGCCTGTTCTGAACACCAATCAACTGGTCTTTTAAGGACTCCAACATTACATTCTAATGGCAACTCCCAATCCCACATTGGAAAATCTCAGCCACAGGTGAATTTGGAGAATTCCAGCCTTGGGCAAGGACGAGGAATCCCAGATGTGGGCTTGGTTGAAGGGTCAGTCATGGGGTACGCAGGTTGAGGGTGAGGGATTGAAGAGAGACAGGGTATTTGAGAAAAAAAAGCATCTTTACCACAGAAAGTGGTGGGAATCTGGAATGCACTGCCTGGGAAGGGAGCAGAAATTGGAAGGTGGGAATCTGGAATGCACTGCCTGGGAAGGAGCAGAGGCCAGAAGGTGGGAATATGGAATGCACTGCCTGGGAAGGAATAGAGGCTAGAAGGTGGGAATCTGGAACGCTCTGCCTGGGAAGGAGCGGAAGCCAGAAGGTGGGAATCTGGAATGCACTGCCTTGGAAGGGAGCAGAATCCGGCAGGTGGGAATCTGGAATGCACTGCCTTGGAAGGGAGCAGAAGCCGGAAGGTGGGAATCTGGAATGCTCTGCTTGGAAGGAGGAGAGGCTGGAAGGTGGGAATCTGGAATGCACTGCCTGGGAAGACAGTGCAGGCTGGAAACCTGACAACCTTTAATAATTATGAATGAACACCTGAAAAATCATAACATTCAAGGATATGGCACATGTATCAGAAAGTGAGATTTAGTGGTAGCTGTTGGAGATACAATGGGCTGAAGGACCTTTTCTGCGCTGTGCGACTCTGACTATGTGAATTGTCTATAGGCTTCCAAACAGCACTGCCAAGGTAGGCGATGGCATTAAACAGGAAATTCAAGATGCATGTAACATGTGTGCACCAGTAATCCAGGTTAACATGATTCTAAATATGGACTGGGCAAACTACATTAGCAACAATATTGTGGCAGTGAATTCGTGGAGTGTGTAGATGACCAGTATGTCGAGGAACCTGCTCAGGTACATGCTACCCTAGATTTTGTATTGTACCATGAAAAGGAGATTAGGGAACAGTGATCACAACATGACAGAACTTCACGCGGATGGAAATGTCATTAAAGGTGTGACAATGAGTGTAAGAGGCACAAATTGGCTAAAATAAATTGGGGAACTTCATTTAAAAACATGACAATGGATAGGCAATGGTTAATATTTAAGGGACCAATGTGTGACATTGCAATAGTTATACACTCCTTTCTGGCACAAAACACAAGGGATAAAGCCGTCCAATCGTGGGGATAAAATAAACTACGGAGAATACTACATCCAAAAAAACAATCAACTGAAATTGCTTGACAAACGTAGCAAGTCTGAGAGTTGGAAGCAGCAAGCAACTGATTAATAGAAGAAAATATTGCCAGCAAACTTGAAAGAATATAACACTGGACTATAAAAGCTTCCATAAGTCCATGAAAAGATTAGTGAAGACAAATAGAACATAAAACATTACAGCGCAGTACAGGCCCTTCAGCCCTCGATGTTGCACCGGCCAATGTAACCAATTTTATGACCCTCTATCCTAAACTATTCCAATGTTATCCATATGCCTATCCACTGACCATTTGAATGCCCTTAACTTGGTGAGTCGACAACTGCTGCAGGCAGGGCATTCCATGCCCTTACTACCCTCTGAGTAAAGAACCGACCTCTAACCATCCATCCTATAACTACCACTCCTTAATTTAAAGCTATGTCCCCTCATGTTAGCCATCTTCATTCGAGGAAAAAGGCTCTCACTATCCACCCTATCTAACCCTCTGATCATCTTATATGTCTCAATTAGGTCACCTCTTAGCCACCTTCTCTCTAATGAAAATAACCTCAAGTCCCTCAGCCTTTCCTCATAAGACCTACCTACCATAACAGGCATCATCCTGGTAAACCTCCTCTGCACCCTTTCCAATGCCTCCACACCTTTCTTATAATGTGGCGACCAAAACTGTACACAATACTCCAAGTGCGGCCGCAGCAGAGTTTTGTACAGTTGCAACATGACGTCTTGGCTCCGAAATTCAGTCCCTCTACCAATAAATGCTAACATACTATACCCCTTCTTAACAACCTTATCAACTTGAGGACCAACTTTTAGGGATCTATGCACCTGTACACCGAGATCTCTCTGCTCATCTACACTACTAAGAGTCCTACCATTAGCCCTATATTCTGCACACATATTACTCTTACCAAAGTGAATCACCTCACACTTTTCCACATTAAACTCCATTTGCCACCTCTCAGTCCAGCTCTGCAACTTATCTATGTTCCTCTGCAAACTGTAACATCCATCCTCACTGTCTACAACTTCTCCGACTTTGGTGTCATCAGCAAATTTACTAACCCATCCCTCTATACCCTCATCCAGGTCATTTATAAAAATAACAAGCGGCAGTGGCCCCAAAACAGATCCCTGAGGTACACCGCTTGTAACTAAACTCCAGGTTGAATATATCCCATCAACCACCACCTATCAGCTAGCCAATTCCTAATCCAAATTGCTAAATCTCCTTCAATCCCATGCATCTGTATTTTCTGCAGTAGTCTTCCATGGGATACCTTATCAAACGCTTTGCTAAAATCCATATACGCCACATTCACTGCCTTACCCTTATCCACCTCTTTGGTCACTTTTTCAAAAAACTCGATAAGGTTTGTGAGGCACGACCTTCCCTTCACAAATCCATGTTGACTATCCCTAATCAATTTATTTCTCTCTGGATGATTATAAATCCTATTCCTTATAATTCTTTCCAAAACTTTCCCACAACAGAAGTAAGGCTCACTGGTCTATAATTCCCAGGATGGTCTCTACTCCCCTTCTTGAACAAGGGGACATTTGCCATCCTCCAGTCTTCCGGCACTACACCTGTAGCCAATGACGGCATGAAGATCAAAGCCAAAGGCTCTGCAATCTCTTCTCTAGCCTCCCAGAGTAACCTGGGATAAATCCCATCCAGCCCAGGGCACTTATCTACTTTCATACTCTCAAGAATAGCTAATATCTCTTCTTTATGTACCTCTGCCCCATCTAGTCTACAACCCTGTATCCCAGAATTCTCCTCAACTCCATTGACATTTTCCCGCGTGAAGACTGACAAAAAATAATCATTCAATGCCTCTCCAATCTCCACAGGCTCCATGCACAACTTCCCATAAGATGATACATTGGTTGTCATCCAAATTTGAGTAGATTCTGGAGCATTCCCAACTTTGACCCAAGTAATAAGAACAGAAGACGGTATGACCGATTCACAGAGCTCTGCCTTCGATTACAATCATGGTTGATTTTAGAATCCATTTTCCCCAGTTACTCTCGGTATGTGGTAACTGCTGCAAAGATTTTATATATTTCTATTTCTGCTTAAAAATATTCAACAATGGATCTTCGTTAACTTTCTGACTGCAACCCTGCCCGTTATAATGTTTATCTGATTCAGGGTTCACTGCTGGCCCTAATTTTGCCCTAACCAATCTTTTATTCTTAACATATCTATAAAAAGCTTTAGGCTTCTCCTTGATCCTATCCGCCAAAGTCTTCTCATGTCCTCTTCTAGTTCTTCTTAACTCACTCTTTAGCTCCCTCCTGACTAATTTATAACTCTCCAGTGCCCTAACTGAGCCTTCACGTCTCATCTTTATATAAGTCTCCTTTTTTCTCTTCACTAGTGAACCAACTTCCTTCGTACGCCACGGTTCCCTCGCTTTACCACTTCCTCCCTTTCTGACAGGTACATATTTATCAGGTACAAGTAGCTGTTCCTTGAATAAATTCCACATTTCAGATGTTCCCAGCCCCTGTAGTTTCCTACTCCAACCTACGTATCCTAAATCTTGCCAATAGCCTCATACTTACCTTTCCCCCAGCTGTAACTTCTTCCCTTCAGTATATGCCTATCCCTTTCCAATGTAGGTCCCTTATAGTCTGGAACAGAAGAATTTATAATAAAGAACAAAAAAATGTTCTTCCCAACATCTGTCTAGATGATGGGAAGCGATGATGACGATGAACATCTCGCAAGGGCCATCCCCACCCCCCCACTTCTTGCTTTCAGACAACCGCACAACCTTAAACAGATCATTGTTCGCAGCAAACTACCCAACCTTCAGGAGAACAGTGACCACAATACCACACAACCCTGCCACAGCAACCTCTGCAAGACGTGCCGGATCATAGACATGGACAACATCATCAAACGTGAGGATACCATTCACCAGGTACACGGTACGTACTCTTGCAACTCGGCCAACGTTGTCTACCTAATACGTTGCAAGAAAGGATGTCCCGAAGCATGGTACATTGGGGAGACCATGCAGACACTACGACAGCGGATGAATGAGCATCGCTCAACAATCACCAGGCAAAACAGTTCCCTTCCTATGGGCGAACACTTCAGCAGTCATGGGCATTCAGCCTCCGACCTGCGGGTAAATGTTCTTCAAAGGGGGCCTTCGTGACACACGACAGCGCAGAGTCGCTGAGCAGAGACTGATAGCCAAGTTCCGCACATATGAGGACGGTCTTAATAGGGATCTTGGCTTCATGACACACTATCTGTAACCCCCATAACTTGCCTGGGTTAGCAAAAAACCTTACTTACTGTGCTGTCTGGAGAAAATATGCAATTCTCTAACCAATGCTCAGGATTCCCTTCACACACATTGTTAGCCACTTGAACACTTGAATAGCAGGTTAGATGTAAGGATTCGCATTCTAATCAGCAATCTGTAACTGTCTGTGCTGATATGATATTGATATTGATATTGCAGTCCAGAACACTGCATTTGCCTGAGGAAGGCCACAGAGTCGAAAGCTCGCGAATTTACTATCAAATAAATTGGTTGGATTTAAAATTGGTGTTGTAAAACTTTACTGAGTTTACCCCAGTCCAACGCCGGCATCTCTACATCATCAATTACAATCACAGCTGATTTTAGGGTCCATTTTCCCCAATTACTCTCGGTATGTGGTAACTGCTGCAAAGATTTTATATATTTCCATTCCTGCTTAAAAATATTCAACAGTGGATCTTTGTTAACTTTCTGACTGCAACCCTGCCCGTTATAATGTTTGATTCAAGGTTCACTGCTGTAATGTTGTTTATGGCACTGCTTCCCATGGACACTGGTGCCCAAGTGGATGTGCTCACAACGCATCGCTGCTCACTGCAGCGTTCTCTGTTGCAATGCTGACACACGCCTCACGTTCCATTTAAATGGTCATATCTGTTACTGAATTTCACTTTTATTGTTTTCTTATGAAAAATTAATATAAAAATACAAATCGAAAATGTTTCAACATGAGGATAAAGGATAGTGGGCACCTCACCTCATCAGCAATATTCCCCTCCCCTCCATGCTCTCTGTTAACTCCCTGTCCATTGTGCCAAACTCTCTCTCCACCACTCCCTTCCTCTGCCAGCTCTCCCTCCCCTTCACCATTCCCTCCCTCTCCTCCAGCCCTCCCTCCCTTACCTCTACCAACTCCTTCGGCCAATCTCTCTCCACCACTCCCTCCCTCTGCGAATTCACCCTTATCTTCACCAACTCCTTAAGCCAACCTTATCCTCTCCACCATTCCCTCCCTCCGCCAGCCCTCCCTACCTACACCATTGCCTCCATCATTTGTCCCTACCTTCCCCAGTTCCTGCTCCTCCCAACAACCTGCCCCTTACTTCCCAGACTCAATCCCTCCCTCTGCCATCCCTCCTCCACTCCACATTGCCTCCCTGTTTCCCACAACCTCCATGCACTGTGCCAGATCCCGAACCTCCCTGCTCCCGCCCTCACACTCAGTTCCACATCCTCTAGTCTGCCAGACTCCCTCCCACCCCAATCCAGTCCCTTTGTCCCTCCCTCCTGGAGACTGGCACTAACTGCGGATGGCTGCTGTCCATTTCAGTTAGGTAGTTTTAGCCCAGCGGAAGAAGTTGCAGCGTGATGCTGGGTTGGATCGGGGGCCTTCAGGGCGTGCGCAGATGTAGAACTGCCTGCCCTGGTTAGAGCCAGCCTTCCTGACCGTACGCAGAAGACACGGCTCCTGGTGTCCCGAACAGCGCGGAGGAGGGGGCAAGCCTTTCAATAGTGACTTCCAAAACCCAGCTTGTGATTCACTTTTCTGCTCGTTGGCTCCAGTGAGCAGTTTAACCTCCTTGGCCCCAGTGTCCGGTTTAACCTCCTTGGCCCCAGTGTCCGGTTTAACCTCCTTGGCCCCAGTGTCCGGTTTAACCTCCTTGGCCCCAGAGTCCAGTTTAACTTTCTTGGCCCCAGAGTCCAGTTTAACTTTCTTGGCCCCAGTGTCCGGTTTAACCTCCTTGGCCCCAGAGTCCAGTTTAACTTTCTTGGCCCCAGAGTCCAGTTTAACTTTCTTGGCCCCGAGTCCGTTTAACTTTCTTGGCCCCCAGAGTCCGGTTTAACTCCTTGGCCCCAGTGTCCGGTTTAACCTCCTTGGCCCCAGTGTCCGGTTTAACCTCCTTGGCCCCAGTGTCCGGTTTAACCTCCTGGCCCCCAGTGCGGTTTAATCTCCTTGGCCCCAGTGCCGGTTTATCTCCTTGGCCCCAGTGTCCGGTTTAACCTCCTTGGCCCCAGTGTCCGGTTTAACCTCCTTGGCCCCAGTGTCCGGTTTAACCTCCTTGGCCCCAGTGTCCGGTTTAACCTCCTTGGCCCCAGTGTCCGGTTTAACCTCCTTGGCCCCAGTGTCAAATTTAACCTCCTTGGCCCCAGTGTCAAGTTTAACCTCCTTGGCCCCAGTGTCAAGTTTAACCTCCTTGGCCCCAGAGTCCAGTTTAACTTTCTTGGCCCCAGAGTCCAGTTTAACTTTCTTGGCCCCAGAGTCCAGTTTAACTTTCTTGGCCCCAGAGTCCAGTTTAACCTCCTTGTCCTGGGCTGGCCACTGACTATCGGCCGTGAAAGTCACTTGGCTGGAGAGCCTCAGCTCATTGTGCGCCTCCAACGCTGGGCTTGTGCTTGTGGGGGCTGGTTTGAAAAAGCGCAGGAGACTCCCCGACAGGCAAGGGTCCCTCTTCCCTCTCGTTCCCCTTCCTCTCATTAAATATCTCCCAGTCCTCCTGCCAGCCGCCCTCCCCTCCTTCGTGCGAGGGTCTACCTGCGGCTGCGAACTCCACTCAGTTTCTGAATTATTCCGGGGCTCTGGGACCGTTTGGCTGTCCTGAACGTTTACCAGGAATTGGGAAAGTTTTTGCTGGAGGCCAGCAAATTCCGGCATGTACTTGGTACAAAGCGGGGGGCATTTGTCGGCAGGAATGCAGCGGGCTTTTAGGACTGCTCTAACTGGACAATGGTCTGACCCTTCAATCTCTGGCATCAGGATGCAGTCCTGCAGAGTGGACTCTGCCAAGGATTTGTTTGCAAAGATGTAATCAATCCTTGTCCCGTAGTTGGTCTTGCGAGCTCCGGTGCTGGTCCGCCAGCAGGTGTACGCCTCTCTTTCCGATGGATGGAAGAGTCGGAATGCATCCACAAAGAGTCCATTGCCGTTTCCATCCCTCGCTCCCGGTCCTGGCGCAGGATCGGAAATCTCATTCGCCTGATCCAATCGTGAGAGCTCAGAGGGGGAGGAAAGGAACCCATTCAGCCACACACGATCAGGGTGCTTGTCAAAACAGTCCTGGGGGTAACAAGCATCATGTCATGGGGAGAGTTACAAAAAAAGAAGAGACCTAGGGGTACATGTTCATAGCTCCTTGGAGGTGGAGTCAGGAAGGGACAGAGTGGTGAAGAAAGCATTTGGCGCGCTTGGTTTCATTGGACAGAACATTGAATACAGGAATTGGGACATTTTGTTGAAGTTGTACATTAGTAAGGCCACACTAGGAATACCGTGTGCAATTCTGGTCACCCTATTATAAAAAGGATATTATTAAACTGGGAAGAACACAGAAAACATTCACTAGGATGCCACTGGGACTTGACAATTTGAGTTATAAGAAGAGGCTGGATAGACTGGGACTTTTTTTTCTGGAATGTAGGAGGCTGAGGGGTGATCTTATAGAGGTCTATAAAATAATGAGGGGCACAGATCAGCTAGATAGTCAATATCTTTTCCCAAAGGTAAGGGAGTCTAAAGCTAGAGGGCATAGGTTTAAGGTGAGAGGGGAGAAATACAAAAGGTCCAGAGGGGCAAATGTTTTCACACAGAAGGTGGGGAGTGTCTGGAACAAGCTGCCAGAGGCAGTAGTAGAGGCAGATACAATTTATTCTTTTAAAAAGTGTTCAGACAGGTGCATGGGTAGGATGGGTATAGAGGGATATGGGGCAAATATAGACAATTGGGATTAGCTTAGGGGTTTAAAACTAAATGTGCAGCATGGACAAGTTGGGCTGAAGGGCCTGTTTCCATGCTGTAAACCTCTATGACTCTAACCAACAGAATCTGGGAGCAAGAGAAGGCGAGGGGACATGCGCCAGGACAGAGGGTGGGAGACAGGAAACCAGGTGCTGGGAACACGAGCACGCGCCCAGCAGGAATCAGGGAACCACCGACAGCGGAAAGTTCTCGAAGTGGAAGGGTTATCTGATTGTCATTTACCAGTTCTCCGGGTTGACAGTGGTCGATGGGTCTGTGAGCGGTGTTCATGTCTCCCAATACAATCACATTCCTGAAGCAGGAAGAAACACTTAGCTCAGTGTTCAGTGCTGCAGTGTACGAAACCAAAACCCAGAACCCACAACAATAATTAATCCACAGTGAACAATGCTCAGGAACAGAAGGAAGCCATTCACAACCTGGAATCAAAAGTCAAGCAGCACCGTGAAACCCAACAGCACAGGGAGAGGCCTTTCAGCCCATTGTAGCTGTGCCAGCCCTCAAGCCCCAATCTATTCTGACCCCATTCTCCAGCACACACTGCGGCATTTCAAGCTCATCTAAACATTGTGAGGGTTCCCTCCCCTCCTGCTCTTTCGGGCAGCAAGTCCCAGACTCCCACTCCCGTGCCCCCACACCCCCCACCCCCCAACCCCCAGGTGTCTCCAAATCCCCTCTAAATCTCCTGCTCCTTCCCTTAAATCTCTGCCACTTGGGTTACTCACCCTTCGATTAAAGGGAAAAGTTCCTTCCTATCCACCATACCTCTGTCCCCCCATAATTCTGTACACCTCGATCAGGTCCCCTCTCAGCCTTCTCTGTTCTGAGGAAAACAGCCCCAGTCTAACCAGTCTCTGTTCATCACTGAAACACTCCAGTCCAGGCAGCAACCTGGTGAATCTCCTCTCCACCGCAACCACATCCTTCTTATAGTGTGGAGACCAGAACAGAGCTCCTGGTGTAACCCTAGCCAGCATTTTACACTATCATTGACTCTCGGTTAAAACTCAATCTCACCCTCCCTCCTGCAGCAGAGCCTCCGTCCTGGCCTGCAATAGCTGATAGAAGCGAAGTTTGAAATGACCGCGGTCCTCTCTCTCAGGGTCTGCACGGGGACAGTACACATTAATCACCGTCAGTGTCTCCTCTTCCTCCCCACGCGTTCTAAAATGGAAAAAATAAAGATTGGTTTGCTTCAATTTATTACTGTCACATGTATTAGTATCCAATGAAAAGTAAGTTTCTTGTGCACTATACAAAGCATACCATTCATAGAGAAGGAAAGGAGAGAGTGCAGAATGTAGTGTTACTGTCATAGCTAGGGTGTAGAAAAAGATCAACTTAGTGTGAAGTAGATCCATTCAGAAATCTGACAGCAGCAGGGAAGAAGCAGTTCTTGAGTCGGTTGATACACGACCTCAGACTTTTGTATCATTTTCCCAACAGAAGATGGAAGAGAGAATGTCCTGGGTTTGTGGGATTCTTGATTATTCTGGCTGCTTTGCTGAGGCAGTGGCAAGTGTAGTCGGAGTCAATGGATGGGAGGCTGGTTTGAGAGATGGACTGGGCTTTGTTCGAGACCTTTGTAGCTCCTTGCGGTCTTGGGCAGAGCAGCAGCCCATACCAAACTGTGATACAAGCTTTCTATGGGGCATCTGTAAAAGTTGGTGAGAATCATAGCTGACATACCAAATTTTCTTAGTTCTCTGAGAAAATAGAAACATTGGTGGGCTTTCTTAATGATAGTGGAGGACGAGATCAGCGATTCCTCTTACCCTGCCCCCATCAAGTGAAAAACATTATTCGTGGTGGACACAAAATGAATGGGTAACTGTTCAAACATTTTTAACACTTTTCGTCATTTAGAGGTTTACAGCATGAAAACAGGCTCTTCGGCCCAACTTAAAACCTCAAAGCCAGTCCCAATTGCCACATTTGGCCCATATCCTCTAAACCCATCTTACCAAATACTAAATACTTTTTAAAAGACAAAATTGTACCCGCCTCTACTACTGCCTCTGACAGCTCGTTCCAGACACTCACCACCCTCTGTGTGAAAAAACTGCCCCTCTGAACCCTTTTGTATCTCTCCCCTCTCAGTTTAAAGTTATGACCTCTAGTTTTAGACTCCCCTACCTTAGGGAAAAGACATTGACTATCTCGCTGATCTATGCCTCTCAAGCTGATCTATGCCTCTCATTATTTTGTAGACCTCTGTAAGATCGCCTCTCAGCCTCCTACAGTCCAGAGAAAAAAGTCCCAATCTATTCAGCTTCTCCTTATAACTCAAACCATCAAGAGCCAGTAGCATCTTAGTAAATCTTTCCTGCACACTTTCTAGTTTAATAATATCCTTTTTATAATAGGGTGACCAGAACTGTACACAGTATTCCAAGTGTGGCCTTACCAATTCTTGTACAACTTCAACAAACATCCCAACTCCTGTATTCAACGTTCTGATCAATGAAACCAATCATGCCGAATGCCTTCTTCACCACTCTGTCCACCTGTGAGTTCACGTTCAAGGAGCTATGAACATTTACCCCTAGATCTCTTTGTTCTGTAACTCTCCCTAACGCCCTCCCATTAACTGAGTAAGTCCTGCCCTGGTTCAATCTACCAAAATGCATCACCTCACATTTATCTAAATTAAACTCCAGCTGCCATTTGTCAGCCCACTGGCCCAACTGATCAAGGTCCCGTTGTAATCCGATTTCTGTAGTTAAGAAGGTGGTGGATAGCGTTGCAAACTAGAGTTTGTGAAGTGTGGTCACTTTAGAAGCTGATTTTGTATCCAGTGCTTGGAGGTTTAAAATGCAGATGCATATAGAGTACACAGACTGCAACATTTGTAGCAAAGTGTAAGCATCAGAGTTATCTTGGCTTTTGAATTCAGCCAATCAATTTAAAGAAGACACTCAGCTTATAGGAACCTACCAAATTTGAATTTGTTGTTGTTGATGACATCAGACCAATCCTGTTGTAGGAGTTGATTAGGTCATCACAGTTATGAAGAAGAGATGAACTGCCTGCCTGCAGTTCAACTGAACAGCTGTCACCGCTTAACACCAAGAGAGGGAAGAGCAGCTCCCTGGCAGCTTATAATATCTCTTAAGAGAACCCTCCATCTATCTAATGAAGGGTACCAAAATCAGAAACAGTTTACAGACAGTTTATAGAATCAACCAAAGTACTCCAAAATGTTTCGAAAGCCACAAAACCTGGTTATATACTTTTGAGAGAGACTAAATTCTATTACTTTTTTTTGTTAATGAGTGGACTTTGTATTTATTTGAACAGCATTCCAGAAGTATCTTACTTTAAATCAGAATCTTACTTGTTTAAAGATAACAATTAGTTTAAAATAACTTTTCATTAATCACTTAAAGTGAGTGTCAGGTATTTCTGCCAATGTCCTTCTAAAGGTTACTGAAGGACAGTTCACACCTTCCCACACAATTTTACCACATTACGAAGCGAGGGATTCCTCTTTGGGGGAAATTTGATGTGGCTTCTCAAAAGGCGTTAACCTCTGCATCATAACAATCGACTCAGCAGGTCTGTGGACAGAAACAGAGTTCACATTTCTGGGCTAAGTGATCCTTTAATTCTGTTTTTCCCTCCACAGATGCTGCCACTTCAGCTGAATTTCTGTAACATTTTCTGTTCACATTTAAGATCTCCAACACCTGCAGTATTTTGCTTTTCTCTGTTGCTAAGAATCCCTCCAGATCTCATTAGATCCCAAAACATTGTATTTCTAAACACCTATAATTCTGTGCTCTTTTGTTCCTCACTTCATTTTGGTCAATGTCGGTTTGCCTGCTGCTAATCTCATTCAAAGGTTTTCCAGACAGCCGTATTCTTATCAATCCCACTTTTATCCAATTCCTTAAACTTTACTTGCTCTAAAACTTCTTTAATCTTCACCTCATTCGATTCTTAAATCTTCATTTTATTCAGAGATCTTGACACTGTGGTGACCGAAGATTCCTGAATAAACGAGAATGATTAGTAGAAAGACAGAATTCCTACAGTGCCGAAGGAGGCTTTTCAGCCTATTGAGCCTGCAGTGACTCCTTCACCCGATCCCTGTAACCCTGTACATTTCCCATGTCAATCCACCTAACCTGCACATCTTCAGCCCTACTCTGGAGTCAGGGTAGTTTCCATCCACAATGGGGTCATTGGTGATTTGGAAAGTGATCACACTTACTGACCATTACCTGATGCGATGCTTTGTGATCACAGCCCGACCTTCACCATCCAACGCCCTCAACTCCTCATCCGAAAACCCTTCCAGGACACACGAAGCAGGAGCTACACCCAGGATCCCAGACAGACCTTCTTCTGCAGCGAACGGTATAACGCTGTCTTTACAGAAGGTAGCCACGCCTGCAGAACGCAAACCAATAAATGATGCCGGGATTCACTCACCGGGATATGGACAAGACCACACATTTGTTGCCCTAGGAGGGCAGTTGAGAGTCACCCACATTGCTGTGGCTCTGGAGTCACACGTAGGCCAGACCGGGGTAAGGATGGCAGATTCCCCTCTCCAAAGGGAATCAGATGGGTTTTCCAAAAATGGGTCATCAGTAGATTCACAATTCATGACTTTTTTTTAATATTGAATTCAAATTCCACCACCTGCCGTGGCGGGATTCGAACCCGGGTCCCCAGAGCATTATCCTGGATGGGGGAGATGAGAGATGAGACAGGTGGGGAAAAAGAGAGGCAGGTGGGGGAGACAGAAGACGGGGTGAGGGACTGGGACAGAGGGAGAGGTGGGTGGGGGTGGGACAGAGGGAGAGGTGGGTTGGGGGGGGCTGGGACAGAGGGAGAGGTGGGGTGGGGGGCTGGGACAGAGGGAGAGGTGGGTGGAGGGCTGGGACAGAGGGAGAGGGGGTAGGGGGGTGAGACAGAGGGAGAGGTGGGTGGAGGGCTGGGACAGAGGGAAGGTGGGATAGGGGGGCTGGGACAGAGGGAGAGGTGGGGTGGGGGGTGGGACAGAGGGAGAGGTGGGGTGGGGGCTGGGACAGAGGGAGAGGTGGATAGGGGGCTGAGACAGAGGAGAGGTGGGATAGGGGGGCTGGAACAGAGGGAGAGTGGGATAGGGGGGCTAGACAGAGGGGAGTGGGGTGGGGGGCTGGGACAGAGGGAGAGGTGGGGTGGGGGGCTGGGACAGAGGATGAGTGGGGTGGGGGGCTGGGACAGAGGGAGAGGTGGGGTGGGGGTGGGGGTGGGGCTGGGACAGAGGGAGAGGTGGGCAGGGGTGGGGGCGGGGGCTGGGACAGGGGACAGAGGGAGAGGTGGGTGGGGGACAGAGGGAGAGGAGGGGGTGGGATAGGGGGGCTGAGACAGAGGGAGGGGAGGGGTGGGGTGGGGTGGGTTGGGTGGGGTGCTGGGACAGAGGGAGAGGTGGGGGGCGGAACATGCATGGGGGGAATTCAATAACTCGAACATGGGGAAGTGCGTAGCTCAGATGAACTCACCAGAATATCCACTACGTCCCCGGCTGTAGCTAAAATATGAATTGAAACCCTCAACAATTGCAGTCGGTTCATCCAGGAGATCACCTGCTGGGCAGAGAAATAGTCACAGACACCTGGGGGAGGAGAAACAGAGAGAGAGAGAGAGAGAGCACGAGATGGGGAGACAGAGGCTGGGACGGACGGGGGAGCGAGGCTGGGACGGACGGGGGAGCGAGGCTGGGACGGACGGGGGAGCGAGGCTGGGACGGACGGGGGAGCGAGGCTGGGACGGACGGGGGAGCGAGGCTGGGACGGACGGGGGGGCGAGGCTGGGACGGACGGGGGAGCGAGGCTGGGACGGACGGGGGAGCGAGGCTGGGACGGACGGGGGAGCGAGGCTGGGACGGACGGGGGAGCGAGGCTGGGACGGACGGGGGAGCGAGGCTGGGACGGACGGGGGAGCGAGGCTGGGACGGACGGGGGAGCGAGGCTGGGACGGACGGGGGAGCGAGGCTGGGACGGACGGGGGAGCGAGGCTGGGACGGACGGGGGAGCGAGGCTGGGACGACGGGGGAGCGAGGCTGGACGGACGGGGGAGCGAGGCTGGGACGGACGGGGGAGCGAGGCTGGGACGGACGGGGGAGCGAGGCTGGGACGGACGGGGGAGCGAGGCTGGGACGGACGGGGGAGCGAGGCTGGGACGGACGGGGGAGCGAGGCTGGGACGGACGGGGGAGCGAGGCTGGGACGGACGGGGGAGCGAGGCTGGGACGGACGGGGGAGCGAGGCTGGGACGGACGGGGGAGCGAGGCTGGGACGGACGGGGGAGCGAGGCTGGGACGGACGGGGGAGCGAGGCTGGGACGGACGGGGGAGCGAGGCTGGGACGGACGGGGGAGCGAGGCTGGGACGGACGGGGGAGCGAGGCTGGGACGGACGGGGGAGCGAGGCTGGGACGGACGGGGGAGCGAGGCGGGGACGGACGGGGGAGCGAGGCTGGGACGGACGGGGGAGCGAGGGTGGGACGGACGGGGGAGGCGAGGCTGGGACGGACGGGGGAGCGCGAGGCTGGGACGGACGGATGGACGGGGGCGGGGGCGAGACTCAGTGGTCACTCTGGTCTCAGTGATCATTCATTCTGGTCACTCACTCAGTGGTCACTCACTCTGGTCAGACACGTCTCTCACTCAGTGGTCATACTGATCACTTACTCTAGGCAGTCTGGGGTCAGTCACTCTGATCACTCTCTCTCAGTGGTCACTCTCTGGTCAGTCAGGTCTCAGTCAGATCTGTCTCACTCTGGTCTCTGCGGTCAGATGTGGGTGGAGATAAGGAACAGTAAAGAGACAAAGCCACTGGTGGGCACGGTCAATGGGGCCCCAAATAATAACTTTGAGGTGGAGAGGGCTATTAACAAGCAAATAACGGATGTGTGCAAAAACGGAACGGCAATAATCATGAGGGATTTTAACCTGCACATTGATTGGTTGATACAAGTCGAACACAGTGGGCTTGAGGAAGAGTTCTTGGAATGCTGTCAGGATAGTTTCCTTGAATCGTATGTTACAAAACCTACGAGGGAACGAGTTATCTTCGATCTAGTACTGTGTAACGAGACAGGCAGAATTAAGGATCTTCTTGTGAGGGATCCTCTTGGGATGAGTGATCACAATATGGTTGAATTTCTGATACAGATGGAGGGTGAGAAAAAAAGAGTCCCAAACCAGTGTCCTCTGCTTGAACAGAGGGGAGTACGATAGGATGAGGGCGGAACTGACTAATGCAGACTGGGAGCGCAGACTGGTTAGTAGGACAACTGAGGAACAGTGGAGGATGTTTAAGGAGATTCTTTTCAGTACTCAGCAAAAATATATTCCAGTGATAAAGAAGAATTGTAAGATAAGGGATAACCAGCTGTGGATAACAAAGGAAATGAAGGAGAGTATTAAATTAAAAACCAATGCGTACAGAGTGGCCAAAAATAGTCGGGAATTAGAAGATTGGGAAAGCTTTAAGAAACAACAAAGAG
Organism: Sphyrna mokarran; assembly: GCA_024679065.1. Lineage (NCBI taxonomy): Eukaryota > Metazoa > Chordata > Chondrichthyes > Carcharhiniformes > Carcharhinidae > Sphyrna > Sphyrna mokarran. The sequence continues at coordinate 80,098,459 of JAGIQG010000013.1, read as the reverse complement.
TTACGAAAAATCTGATAAAGAAAGGGAAGATAAATTATGAAACTAAACTAACTCAAAATATAAAAATGATAGTAAAAGTTTTTACAAATATATAAAAAAGGAAGAGAGTGGCTAGACTGAATATTGGACCCTTGGAGGACGAGGTGGGGGGGGATTTAATAGTGGGAAACAAGGAAATGGCTGAGACTTTAAAGAAGCTTTTTGTGTCAGTTTTCACAGTGGAGGACACAAATAGCATACTGGATATTAACAATCCAGGGTTGGTAGGGGGTGAAGTCCTTATTAAATTACTGTTGCTAAAGAGGTAGTGCTTGGTAGGCTAATGGGACTGAAGGTAGACAAGTCCCCGGGCCCGGATGGAATGCATCCCAGGGTACTGAAGGAAATGGCAGAAGTGATAGCAGATCCATTAGTAATTATTTATCAAAATTCGCTGGACTCTGGGGAAGTGCCAGCTGATTGCAAAACAGCTACTTGTTACCCCACTGTTTAAAAAGGAAGGTAGACAAAAGGCAGGTAACTACAGACCAATTAGCTTAACGTCCGTAGTTGGGAAAATGTTGGAATCTACCATTAAAGAAGAAATAGCAGGAAACCTGGAAAAGAATGGTTCGATCAAGCAGACGCAGCATGGATTCATGAAGGGGAAGTCACGTTTGACAAATTTACTGAATCTTTATGAAGATGTGACTAGTGCAGTAGACAGAGAGGAACCAGTAGATGTGGTGTTTTTAGATTTCCAAAAGGCGTTCGATAAGGTGCCTCACATAAGGTTGCTGCAGAAGATTAGGGTACACAGAGTTGGGGGTGAAATGTTAGAGTGGATTGAGGATTGGCTATCTAACAGGAAGCAGAGAGTTGGAATAAATGGGTGCTTTTCTGGTTGGCCGTTGGTGACCAGTGGAGTGCCGCAGGGATCAGTACTGGGGCCTCAACAGATGAGCTGGAGGAGGGGACTGAGTGTAGCAAAGTTAACAAAGTTTGCTGTTGACACAAAGATGAGTGGTAAAGCAAATTGCGTGGAGGATGCGGAAAGTCTGCAGAGAGATTTGGATAGACTAAGTGAGTGGGTGAGGATCTGTCAGATGGAGTATAATGTTGGCAAATGTGAGGTTATCCACTTTGGAAGAAATAATAGTAAAATGGAATATTATTTAAATGGTGAAAAATTACAACATGCTACTGTGCAGAGGGACCTGGGGGTATTTGTGCACGAATCGCAAAAACTCAGTCTGCAGGCGCAGCAGGTGATCAAGAAGGTGAATGAAATGTTGACTTTTATTGTGACAGGGATATAACATAAAAGCAGAGAGGTCTTGCTGCAACTCTACAGAGCACTGGTGAGGCCGCAACTGGAGTACCGTGTGCACTTTTGATCCGCACATTTGCGTAAGAATATATTGGCCTTGGAGGGCGTATACAGAAGGTTTACCAGGCTGATAGCGGAGATGAGGTGGTTAGCTTATGAGGAGAGATTAAGTAGATTGGGCCTGTACTCGTTGGAATTTAGAAGACTGAGGAGTGATCTTATAGAGACATATAAGATAATGAAGGGGCTAAATAGGGTAGAGATAGTGAGATTCTTCCCGCTTAGAAAGGAAACCAGAACTAGAGAGCACAGCCTCAAAATAAGAGAGGAGTAGTTTAGAACAGAGTTGAGGAGGATCTTCTTCTCTCAGAGGGTGGTGAATCTCTGGAATTCTCTGTCCATTGAAGTGGTGGAGGCGACCTCGTTGAATATATTTAAGTCACGGGTAGATAGATTTCTGATGGATAAGGGAATTAAGGGTTATGGGGAGCAGGTGGGAAAATGGAACTGATCCATTTCAGATCAGCCATGATCTTACTGAACAGTGAGGCAGGCTCAAAGAGCTGGATGGCCCACTCCTGCTCCATTTATGTTCTTAATCAGTGCTCACATTCTGGGTCTCTCTCAGTGGTCGCTCTCTCTCTCTCTGTGGTCAATCACTCTGGTCACTCAGTAGTCACTCTCTCTGTGGTCATGTTGGTCACTCACTAAGTGGTCACCCATTCTGGTCAGTCAGGGGTCAGTCCAGTTTCTCTCTCTCACTCTGCCTTCTCTAAGTGGTCATTCTGGTCTCTCTCAGTGATCATTCACTCTGGTCACTCACTCAGTGGTCACTTTCAGTGTCACTCTGGTCAGACAGATCTCTCAGTCAGGTCAGTCTCACTCTGGTCACTCAGGTCTCTCTGTGGTCATATGGTCACTCAGTGGTCACTTACTCTGGTCAGTCGGGGTCAATCAAGGCTCTCTCAATGGTCACTCAGGTCTGTCTCACTTGGATCTCTTTCTCTCAGTAGTCATTCAGTCTGGTCACTCACTTAACCTCTCTGTGGTCACTCTCTGGTCAGTCAGGTCTGTCTCACTCTGGTTTCTCAATGGTCATTCTCTCTCCATCGTCACTCACTCTCCCTCAATGCTCATTCACTCACTCATTGAGTGGTCACTCTCTCTCAGTGGTCACTCACGGGTCACTTTGGTCTCCTGCAGACAGATGATGTCGGCCTGCAGCCGCTGCAGGAGGGGGAGCAGCTGCTTGCACCGGGCCCGGATCCCATTCACATTCCAGGAAACCAGGCCGAGGCCGGAGCCGGAGCCGGAGCCGGAGCCGGGCCCACTCCCGGAGCTCAACCGGGTCGCCATCACCACCGGGAGAGCGCGCCACCCGCGGCTGGGAGGAGTCAGGACACAGCGCCACCCGCGGCTGGGAGGAGTCAGGACACAGCGCCACCCGCGGCTGGGAGGAGTCAGGACAGAGCGCCACCCGCGGCTGGGAGGAGTCAGGACACAGCGCCACCCGCGGCTGGGAGGAGTCAGGACATAGCGCCACCCGCGGCTGGGAGGAGTCAGGACACAGCGCCACCCGCGGCTGGGAGGAGTCAGGACACAGCGCCACCCGCGGCTGGGAGGAGTCAGGAAAGAGCGCCACCCGCGGCTGGGAGGAGTCAGGAAAAGGGCGCCACCCACGGCTGGAGGAGTCAGGAAAGGGCGCCACCGCGGCGGAGGAGTCAGGAAAGAGCGCCACCCGCGGCTGGAGGAGTCAGCAAACAGCGCCACCGCGGCTGGGAGGAATCAGCAACAGCGCCACGCGCGGCTGGGAGGAGTCAGGAAAGAGCGCCACCCGCGGCTGGGAGGAATCAGCAAACAGCGCCACCCGCGGCTGGGAGGAGTCAGGAAAGAGCGCCACCCGCGGCTGGGAGGAGTCAGGACACTGCGCCATCCCGCGGCCGGGAGGAGGTCAGGACACAGCGCCATCCCGCGGCTGGGAGGAGTCAGGAAAGAGCGCCACCCGCGGCTGGGAGGAGTCAGGACACAGCGCCATCCTGCGGCTGGGAGGAGTCAGGAAAGAGCGCCATCCGCGGCTGGGAGGAGTCAGCAAACAGCGCCACCGCGGCTGGGAGGAGTCAGGAAACAGCGCCACCTGCGGCTGGGAGGAGTCAGGAAACAGCGCAACCCGCGGCTGGGAGGAGAGTCAGAAACAGCACCACCCGCGGCTAGAGGAATCAACACAGCGCCACCCGCGGCTGGGAGGAATCAGCAAACAGCGCCACCCGCGGCTGGGAGGAGTCAGGAAACAGCGCCACCTGCGGCTGGGAGGAATCAGGAAACAGCGCAACCCGCGGCTGGGAGGAGTCAGGAAACAGCACCACCCGCGGCTAGGAGGAATCAACACAGCGCCACCCGCGGCTGGGAGGAATCAGGACACAGCACCACCCCGCGGCTGGGAGGAGTCAGGAAACAGCGCCGCTGGTAACTGGGAGGACTGTCTATGGTGTCAGTTTTTGCTTCTTTCATTGTAGGGCAGAGGGTTTGGTATTTGTGGATAACTGGAAAGTCTTTGTGAGAGAAGGGCACCTGTAGAGAAGGGATGGCGAACACTTGAATGGGAAGGGTGTGAATATCTTAGCTGGAGTGTTTCAGCAGGATTTAAACTAATATGGAGGGGGGGGAAATGGGCTGAGACCGATAGCTCAGTAGGGAGCGAGATGGGAGATAGAGTAAGTTTGGACAAGAAGAGATGCACCGGGGAGGAGGATCCGAGTGAGAGAGTGCAGAGGAGGTTTACCAGGATGCTGCCTGCTATGGAAGGTCTGAGTTACGAGGAGAGATTAGGCAAATTGGAACTGTTTTCCTTAGAAAGACGTAGACTTAGGGGAGATCTGATAGAGGTGTACACGATTATGAGGGGTATAGATAGAGTAAACAGGGTTAAGCTTTTTCCTAGGATGGACCCGAATAGCACGAGAGGTCACAGGCTTAGGGTGAGGCGGGGTAAGGTATAATTTGGATGCTAGAGGGAGTTTTTTCACACAGAGGGTGGTGGGGGTATGGAATGCGCTGCCAAGTAAAGTGGTGGAGGCATGTACTCTGGAGTTATTTAAGAAATACTTAGATGGGCACATGAACAGAATGGAATGGAGGGGTATAGAAAACTGATTTCAAATAGGGATCATGAGCCTTGGGAGTCCCTGGGAAGTGTGTAAATAGATGATGATATTGACGTACTTGTTTTTATCCTACAGGTGCTTTGGTCCACCTTGTTGTCTAACGAGGGGCATACACGCGATGGGTCGTGAGAGGGCTGCTCTTGGATTTTTTTGAGAGTATCCTAGTGCTTCACGTTGTTAGTGTACGCTTGACCTGGACCATTTGATGGGCAACACGACAGCTCAGTGACTATCGCTGTGCTGTGCAGATACATGATTTGGGCCTGTGTCTGTGGGAGTTTGCGCATTCTCCCTGTGCTTGCGTGGGTTTTCTCCGGGCGCTCCGGTTTCCTCCCACATTCCAAAGATGTGCTCTTAGGCTGACTGGCAAAACAAATTCTCCCAAATTTGGTTTTTAATCCATAGATCTATAAACATGGACAGGGATCGCAGATCGGGGTGGGAACATCGGGGTGGGAACATCAGCTCATTGGGCCGAAGGGCCTGTTTCCCGTGCTGTTTTGTTCTTTGTTTTTTGATTCTGACGAGTTGGATTATTTTAAATAAAACAATCTCCACCTGACCCTTACTGGTTGTGGGATCTTACTGGGCCTTCTGAATAGCACAGAGTGAGGCCTTTCAGCCCATCATTCTCTGCTGGCCCTTAAACACCTATCTATTCTGATTCCATTTTCCAGCACACTCTGTAACCATGTGGAGTGCCTCTAGGCCAGACATCTTAAATCTCTTAATCTCATGCTCCTTCCCTTAAATCTCTGCCATCTAATGTCTCTACTCAGAGGAAAACTTTTTTCCTATCCACCCTATCAATGTCTGTCGTAATTTTGTACACCTCGATCAGGTCCCCGCTCTGAGGGAAACAGCCCCAGTGTAACCAGCCCTCTCTCCATCACAGATGTTCCAGCCCAAGCAGCATCCTGGTGAATCTCCTCCACACCCCCTCTATTGCAATCACATCCTTCCTCTAGCATGGAGATCAGAACTGCACACAGTCCCCTAACTGTAATTCTAACCAGTATTTTATACAGCTCCATCACAACCTCCCTGCTCTTACATTCTATCCCTCAATTAACAAAGACAAGCATCCCTAATGCTTTCTTAACCCCTTTATCCGCCGTGCTGCTGTCTTCAGGGATCTGTACACACCCCCTACCCCACCAAGATTCCTGTGCTTCCTGACATACAGTCATTCATTGTTATGCCTCCCAAAACACTTCCAGATTAAATTCTATTTGCCACCGTTAAAATTGTAGAATCCCTAGTGCAGGAGGTGGTCATTCAGCCCATCGAGTCTGCGGAGACTCTCACTCTATCCTCGTAACCCCATTCATTTAGAGCTAATCCGAGCATAAGACACAGGAGCAGATTTAGGCCACTCAGCCCATCGAGTCTGCTCTGCCATTCAATCACAGCTGATATTTTTCTCCTTCCCATTCTTCTGCCTTTTCCCCATAACCCCTGATCCCCTTATTAATCAAGGATCTATTTATTTCTGTTTTACAGGCACTCAATGTCCTGGCCTCCACAGCTTTCTGCGGCAAAGTGTTCCACAGATTCACTCTCTGGCTGAAGAAATTCCTCCTCATTTCTGTTCTAAAGGATTGTCCCTTTAGCCTGAGGTTGTGCCCTCTGGTTCTAGTTTTTCCCGTACGAGAGGAAACATCCTCCCCACATCCACTCTATCCAGGCCTTGCAATATTCTGCAAGCTTCAATAAGATTCCACCCCCCCCAACCTTATCCTTCTAAACTCCAATGAGTACAGACTCAAATACTCAACTGTTCCAAACTCTTCATTCCAGGGATCATTCTTATGAACCTCCCCTGGATCCTTTCCACGACCATCCATCCTTCCTTAGATACGAGGCCCAAAACTGTTCCAATTACATATCTTTGGACAGTGGGAGGAAACTGGAGGACTCAGAGGAAACTCATGCAGACACTTTTGTCCCTTAACCATCCCTGTTTGTAATCTAAGGATTTCCAGCCCACTATTTGCCCCACCAGCAATTTTCACTCCACCTGCCAACTTACTGATCATTCCTTCTCTACATTTCGAAAGAATTTCGCTCTGTAACATTAGCAAGTGCTTTGAAAGTATCCCACCAGCTGCAACACGCATTGGAAGCTCTTGGGCGAGTGAAAAGTATTGCCAAATAATTCTCTTCCATTTCAAAATCTCCCTCCCCACCGCAGAGTTTTGAAGAACAATTCTCAACCAGCAATGCATTGCCAATCACCGACAGAGATTGCAGCAATTCATCAGGTTTTATTATGTGAAATTACAGGAGATTTGCCGTACATAGCAGTACCTGCAGTGTTCAGAGGGTATAGACTCCCACTGCAATCAGCTCGAGACAGAGTTCCAACTACACAGCCAATGTGGCTTGAGTGAGATGAGGCCCCCTGGATACCTGGGACGGTTTGTAGGGATGGGGGAATTCTACAGGTCCTTGGGTGAAGGGTCAGGAAGATAACCCGTTGGTTTCTCTTGTGCTTATCTAAGCATTTCCCACTTTAATTCTCCATCCATTATCCGGTCAACGGGCGCCTCCAGCTGGATAAATACCGGCCCAATCACATTCCATGATTAAGGCTCCTTCAGTTTTGCTCTCAGTGCCTCATTGTCCTGTCGAATAGCCTGATTATCGGCCAGGATTTTCTCCAAGTTGGCCAGTGTCTTCTTTCCCATCTCGGACTCAATCTGCCAAAACAGCACAGGAGTTTGCTCAGGTCACGGGATAGAATAAGAGTTCAACAGAGATACACTGGACACTAATTTACTCAAAGAACCTATTGTATGCACACAAGAAATAGAAGCAGAAGTGGCCATTCAGCCCTTCAGGCCTGTCCTGCCTTTCAATACAATCATGGCTGAGCTACACCAACCTCAGCTCCTTCTCTGTTCCATTTCCCCACAGCCCTCTATTCCTCCATCTGTCAAATACTTATCCATCTTCATTTTAACTACTAATGATCCAGCCCCCCCGCACCCTTTGGGGCAGAAGATTCTAGAGATTCGCCACCCTTTGTGAGAAGCAATTTCTACACACCTCAGTTTTAAACGAGTGGTCCTTTAGCTTGTGGCGATGTCCCCTTGTTCAAGACCCTCCCATGAATGAAAACGTCTCACCCTGTCAAGCTCCCTCAGGATCTCATATGTCTGAATAAGGTCACCCATCACTCCCTTTACAACCAGTGTATCCTTCCTGGGACAAGGACTCAATATAATGCACAATACTCCAGGTGTGGTCTCACTAAGGCTTCTATTCAAATTGCAGCAGCTGTATACCCCAGAGGGATATGGATCAAACACAGGCAATTGGAACTAGCTTAGTGCGATGGAGGTTCATCAGGCTAATTCTTGGGATGGCAGAATTAAACAGAAAATAGGAACAAGGAGGGGGCCATTTAGCCTGCTCAGCTATTTGTTTTGATCATGGCTGATCATCCAACTCATTAGCTTGACTCCCCCCACCTCCCTCCCTCTCCCAGTTCCCCCCCCCCCATATCCTTTGATTCCCTTTGCTCCAAGAACTATATCCAACTGCTTCTCAAGAGCGTTGACTAGTTTAATGTTTAAAAAAAGTGGCATGGACAAGTTGGGCCGAAGGGCCTGTATCCATGTTGTAAACTCCTGACTCTACTCACATCCGCCTTGCAATAACCGTCAACATCTCAGGCACCTTCCAATGCAGTGGTGTTAGCGATACTGTCACTGGGCTAGTGATCCAGAGAACCAGCGTAATGCTCTGGGGACCCGAGTTCCAATCCCATCGTAGTAAACAGTGATATTTAAAATCAATAAAAATCTGGAACTAAAACTCTGTAATGATGCTGAAACCATTGTCGATTGTCAGAAACACCCATCTGGTTCACTAACGTCCTTTAGGGAAATCTGCCATCCTTACCCTGGTCTGGCCTACATGTGACTCTGGAGCCACAGCAACGTGGTTGACTCTCAACTGCCCTCTGAAATGGCCGAGCGAGAGACAGTTCAAGGGGCAATTAGGGGATGGGGAATAAATGGTGGCCTTCCCCACAACCCATGAACAAATAACAAGTGCTCTCATTTCCATTACTAACCTTGTGTGCGGAACTTGATCTAAATCCTTCTGAAGGTCCAAATACATGGCATCCCTTATCCAATCTGCTAATTACATCCACAAAATACTCCAACAAGATTTGTCAAAGTGAAAACCTCCCACAAACATAAGATTCCCACCTGCTCTTCCAAGTCTCGCACTTCCCTCATGATAGTACCGGTGTCCTCAATAGTCTGGATCAACTGGCTGCAATTCTACAAATAAACACAATGAAAATCACTCCGTTTGGCAATTCAACAGAAACTGCAAATACAACTACAGCAATATTAAAACTGGTTCTACACTCACTGAATGCATGCCCAGTCTCTCTGCGGTCATCTTAAAATATTATAGAACGATACACTGATCCGTCCCCCACTACAGGACAGCCACCCCCGCTTAACCCCAAATACACTATCATAGAATCCCAACAATGCAAAAGGAGGCCATTCAGCCCATCGGGTCTGCACACAATCCCACCCAGGCCCTATCGCAGTAACGCCAGATATTTACCCCACTAAACCCTCTAAACCTATGCATCTCAGGACACTAAGACACAATTTAGCAAGGCCAATCAACTATCCTGCACATCACTGGGAGTGTGGGAAGAAACCAGAGCACGTGGAGGATACCCAGGCAGACATGGGGAGAATGTGCAGACTCCACACTGACAGTGACCCAAGCCGGGAATGGAACCTGGATCCCTGGTGCTGTGAGCAGTAATGCTAACAACTTGACACCATTCTGTGTCCTGCTCCAAAATACACACCCCAATTACAAAACAGGCCTCCCCCTCACCTCATACTGTCCCATCCCATTACAGGACAGATCCCACCCCAAAAACACACAGTCACATCCCCCATTACAGGGCAGACCACCTCTCACTCCAAATGCACTCTGTCGCATTACAAACCAAATGCATCCATTACACACTGGGCGCACATATACACCCACGTACAAAAATCCGTACCCACAGTCCCAGATCCTGCCAAGACAGTGAGATCAGTGGAGCAGCACAGCCATTAGCACTGCTGCCTCACAGCACCAGGGACCCAGGTTTGATTTCTGACTTGGGTCACTGTCTGTGTGGAGTCTGCATATTCTCCCCGTGTCTGCATGGGTCTGAATGCTCCAGCTTCCTCACAGTCCAAAGACATTCAGGTAAGGTGGATTGGCCATGATAAATTGTCCCTCAGTGTTAGGGGTAAATGCATGGGGTTACAGGGATAGAGCCTGGGTGGGATTGTGATAGGTGCAGCCTCAATGGGCTGAGTGGCCTCCTTCCTGCACCGTAGGGATTTTATAATTCTGAGTGCGGAAATTAAATCTATTTCAGGTACTGGAAATCTAAAATTGAAATAGAAATTTCTGGAAATCCCTGGCAGTATCTGTGGAGAAACAGAGGTCATGTTTCAGTCCAATGATCTTTCAGCAGAACCCCTTATTACCCTGAAACACCAACTCTGTTTCTCTCCACACACACACACACACACAGAGCCGAGAATCGCAGTGTCACACTGGAATTTATCTGTGATTGGATTATTCTGTGTATTTCCTGTGGAGAGACTGCTCAAGATGTATACACTTTCCAACCGTACCTCGTGAAGGGCCGCCAAGTATTTGTACGCTTTGCGAACTGCCTCATCGCGCTTAGCATCCTGCAAAGAAAGAGCAAAGTCAGCAACACCAGAGAGGCTCCGTTAATCACACAGGAGGCTGAGGTGGTGAGTCAGAGAGGCAGGAAAGGAGGCAGAGTGTCAAGGGGAGATAAAAAAAAAAGCAGAACCATACAGACAGAGAGAGAGAGAGCGCGAGAGAGGAAATGGGGATAATCATAATGTTTTATTGAAGAGGAAATGGAGTGTAAAAGTCAGAAAGTCTTGCTCCAAGTGTTCAGAACGTTGATGAGAAGACACGAGGAGAGCACAGTCCTGATTTCTTACAGGGATATCCAATAATTCCTCCTTTAACTGGTGGTTATGTTTCTGAAAATCACAACTTTGACCAAAGTAACAGTTAATCAGACTGTCCCCATTACAACCAATATAAAAACCATACTTAGTTCCATCGAAACTGTCACCTCAGGTAAACCACATAGAAACAATTTAGGTGCGAATTTATCAAACTCCCATATCTGTAATTTTTGTGAAAAAAATTGCTAACTGATTCTCCAGCTTCCATGCCAGTCAATCCTCCCCTCTGCTGCCCCTCACCCAATCCTCCCAACGTTTGCTATTCAACATTGGATTGGAAAACAACAAACGTGATGCCACTGTATAAAAATGAATTAAACAAAAGGGGGTCATGATAGGCCAGTTAGCTTAACTTCTGTAAACAGGGAAAATGCTTGAATCTATCAAGGAAGAAATAGCAAAACATCTTGATAGATATTGTCCCATTGGGCAGACACAACATGGGTTCGTGAAAGATAGGTCATGATTAACTAATTTACTGGAATTCTTTGAGGACATCGCAAGCACAGTGGATAATGGAGAACCAGTGGATGTAGCTTAGCATTCAACAAGACGCCACATAAAAGAATTCTACATACGATAAAGGTGTAATGTGTTACGGGTTATATATTAGGATGGATAGAGGATCAGTTAACTAATAGAAAGCAAAGATTGGGGGTAAATGGGTGTTTTTCTGATCAGTGACTAGTGGTATGCCTCAGGGATCAGTGTTGGGATCACAATTGTTTATGATTTATATAGATGATTTGGAGTTGTAGCTCAAGTGTAATGTGTCAAAATTCACAAATGACACTAAGATGGGTGACAGAGCAAAGTGTACAGAGGATGCTAAAAGTCTGCAAAGGGATATAGATAATCTAAGTGAATGGGCGAGGGTCTGCAAATGGAGCACAACGTGAAATTATCCATTTTTGTTAGGAATAACAGCAAAATGGATTATTATTTAAATGGTAAAAAAACTGCAGCATGCTGCTGTGCAGAGGGACCTGGGTGTCCTTGTGCAAGAATCACAAGGAGTTGGTTTGCAGGTGCAGCAGGTAATTAAGGCAGCAAATGGAATTTTGTCCTTCATAGTTAGAGGGATGGAGTTTAAAAACTGTGAGGTTATGTTGCAGCTGTATAAAGTATTGGTGAGGCCACACCTGGAGTTACTGTATACAATTTTAGTCGCCTTGAGAAAGATATACTGGCACTGTTGGGCAACACGACAGCTCTGTGACCATTACTGTTTGCTGTGCAGATACAGGGACCCGGGTCAGAGTCTGGAGTTTGCACATTCTCCCCATGCTTGCTTGGGTTTTCTCCGGGTGCTCCAGTTTCCTCCCACACGCCAAAAACGTGCTTTTAGGTTGAGTGGTGTTAACAAATTGTCCCTAAATTAGACCTCCCTTAATCTGGCGCACATGTAATTCTCTAAATTTGTACCACTTTATTGTGGAGTCCAAGAGGTGTAAACACATAGGTAGGAGGAGGATTGGAATGAGGCACTCAGTGTTAAAATGGGCAGTGGGGCTTGTATGGCTGAATGACCTGTTTCCTGTGCTGTTCTTTAGCACTGAAGGGGGTGCAGAGGAGATTCAGTGGGTTGATTCCAGAGTTGAGAGGATTGGCTATTGAAGAGAGACCGAGTAGATTGGGGCTATACTCATTGGAATTCCGAAGAATGCAGGGAAATTTTATAGAAACATAAGACTACGAAGGGAATACATAAGATAGAAGCAGGGAAATTGTTTCTGTTGGCAGGTGAAACTAGAACTAGGGGGCATAGCCTCAAAATAAGGGGGAGCAGATTTAGGACTGAGTTGAGGAGGAACTTCTTCACACAGAGGGTTGTGAATCTCTGGAATTCTTTGTCGCTGCACCTCACCGTGGCAGCAACGTGACTGAATCCAGTCCTCGCTCCACATTTCATTGCTGTTTGCAGTCATACCTTAAACACCAGCTCATCCGTGACTGCGAACGTTCGCTCCAGCTTCCCTATCAAGTTGTTAATTTCTTTCTGAAGCTCTTTAGTGTCCAAGAGGATCTGAGGAAAACAAGAATGCACAGGATTGAACGGGACCTTCTTCAAGAAACGAGGAAGCTGTTCCGAGTCCCACCAAAACCCCCAGGGTCACCTCGCCCAGAGAAGGCGGTTTTGGCAGTGAATGAAAACTATGAATTCCCGATTACAAACTGACAAACAGGCCGGAACCAACAGAGGACAGACAGGGCAAGAGAGAGGAAAAAAAGCAGGAAAAATGAAGCATGAAGCAATGTAGCCCTGGGGCAGGGAGGGATTTTGCAGGGGCTCCTGGGGCAGTTGGTGAGGGAGGGGGTGTTGGTGGGTCCATTGCTGAAGGAGGGGGTGTTGGCAGATCTGAGGGGCAATGGGTGAGGGAGGAGAATTTGATGGGTTCTAAGGGAAGTGGGTGAGGGAAGGAGTTGGTGGGTCTGAGTCGAGAAGCAGTGGATGCAGGGCAGTAGCTGAGGGGGAGGGTGAGTTGGTGGGGCTGAGGGGCCGGTTGTTTCAGTAAATTAATTGGTTTGGATATCAGTTGCTATGATTTTCTTCAAGAACATTCCAATTTTATCATCAGTAACATTTCCACAATTGAAAAACAGTGATGGCAACACGCGACAGGCCTGACAGAGAAAGGGTTCAACCTCCATTGGAAATCGCACCCTCCTTCAGAACCAACCTTTGTAATCTCTTCTTTCTGCTTCTTGATATTTTCTACAATCTCCATGATCCTCTGGGTGTACGCTGATCGAACCACATCCTTCGACAAATTCTCATATTCCACCAACTGCAATTTAAAAACACGTTTCACTCCCAGTTCATGGAAAATTCACCCCCTTTCCCTCACCCTGACCCCAAGGTCAACACAACAAGATCAGCATCATGGCAGGAACTTCAGAAATTAAACTCAGGCTGACAGCCAGAACAGAACAGGAACTTTCCGGTTCCCTTCTCGTGGGGTTTATGCAGAGGCCACTCTGTCCACCGTCCCACCAGTAAAGGTGGGATATACGCCATCATGAATGGTCAGTCCCTACAAGGAGTTTTGACTAACAAAAGGGCTTCGGCATACAACCCACAGATCCCTGAAAGTGGCAGCACAGGTAGAGAGGGCGATGTAGAAGGCACACAGAGTGCTTGCCTTCACTAACCATAGCATAGAATATAGCAGTGAGGTCTTGGTTCATAAAGTACTGGTTAGACAACAGCTGGAGTACTGTGTACAGCTCTGGTTGCCACACTATCAGAATGATATGACTGTGCTAGACGGGGAGTGGAAGAGAGTCACAAAAAAGTTGCCTGGGATGGAGTGTTTCAGCTATGTGGAGAGACTAGATAGGCTGGGATTAACTTTCGCTGAAGCAGAGGGGTTTCACAGGGGGTATCTAATAGAAATGTATAAGATTGTGGGAGGTACAGAGAGGATAGTTGGTAAGAATCATTTCGTTATGGCAGAGGTGTCAAAGATCAGAGAGTCAAGGTTAAAGAGTTCAGAGGGGATTTGAGGAGAGATTTTTCCACTGGAAGTATGCTTCGCGCTGCCCAAGTTGGGAGCTGAAGGTGGAGGCTGAAGGTTTTCTCAACATTTAATCATCAGGTTGAGAACTCAAATTGCCAAGACATAGCAGCTGAGGACCATACACTGGTATATGAGATTAGTATAGATGGATATTTGATGGTCAATATAGAAATAGTGGGCCGAAGGGCGTACGTTTGAGCTGTACAACGCACCCCCAGCACTGGCCCTCCCACAGTTCTCCCCGCTCCTGTCCCTCCAACATTCCTGCCAGCCTGTGGTTACCTTCACTGAAACAGTGGCAGTTCCAGTGGATTTTTAGCTGACGTGAAACTACAAACCAACCTTCAAAAGTCACACGTCGGATGGGGAGGAATGAACTCACCAGCTGTTTGTATATAATCTCTTTTCTCTTCATGTCTTCAGCTGACTGTTTGATCTTTTCGTGTATATCTTTAATCTCCGCCAGTTTCCGTGACGATTCCAGCTGTCAGGTAAGAGAATGATTAGGAAGGTCTGCAGCACAAAACCTTCACACAAACTGAACACACTGCACTGGCTGAGTGGAAATCTCGATGTGAACACAGAACTTTCCCCCTGCACTGTGACAGAGAGGTCAATCTGACACAGAGCTGGGTCACTGCACAAACTTCAACGTACGTGACAAAGCCCCATTGGAACTGGGCATTCCCAGGACAAAAGGTGAAAGGTCAAGTTGACCATAGGTTGTTCAGCTCTTTGAGGGGGGAAAAGCTGACAGATGGTGTTTTAACCCGAGGATCGGCACACCTCGCACCAAGGGCAAGGCTGAGAAGGCCGAGCCTTCAATAATAACCTCAGCCACTACAGGAATTGGACCCCAAGTGTCGATGTCAGTCTGCATCAAGAACCACTGGGGGAGGAGAGGGGGAAAGGAGGAAGGGAAAGGCAGGGGATGAAAGAGAAGGGGGGGGGGGGGGGGAAGAGAGAGAGAGAGAAAGAGAGAGGAGAGTTGGGGGGGAAGCAGGGGAAGGGGATGCTGTCGGGGATCAGGGAGCAGCTTGTCAAGTGTTCGGTTACCTCGCGGTTATCGATTCGCTCTCGCAGACGGCGGTGTTCCTCAATGAGGGGCACTCGACGTTTCTCCCACTGATTGGCCAGGTTGACTATCCTCTGGGCGCTGCTTTCTATCACACCCTGGCAAAGACACAACACAAGCAACGCTTACCCAGTTACAGCACGCTCACAACAAAGAGCGAGGCCATTCAGCCCATGGTCCCTGTGCTAGCCCGCTGCTGCAGCACATCACCTGGTGCTGTTATTGTGCAACAATGCAAAAAAACCTCATTTTAAAAAGGAAAATTCAATCGGATCCAAGCTGTTGATGGAGGGTCAGCATCAAATCAGCGCCACACTGAGTGCATGCAAACATTCCAATTAGGGACAGAATGAGGACACTCAGAAGCCTCCCCTCCTCCCCACATCAACATGTTTTCCTTATCTTCTGAGAATGTAAATACATCCACATATGCCATTTTTTCATAAATGCAGCCCGATCCATCACGCAAACCAGCCTCCCATCCATTGACTCTGTCTACACTTCCTGCTGCCTTGAGAAAAGCAGCCAGTGTAACTCCCAGACACTCTCTCTTCCACCTTCTTCTGTCTGGAAAAAGATACAAAAGCCTGAGGTCACATACCAACCGACTCAAGAACAGCTTCTTCCCTGTTACTGTCAGACTTTTGAATGGACTTACCTTGCATTGAGTTGATCTTTCTTTATGCAGTAGCTATGACTATAACACTACATTCTGCACTCTCCTTTTCCTCTCTATGAACAGTATGCTTTGCATAGCATGCAAGAAACAATGGTTTTCACTGTATACTGATACATGTGACATAATAAATTAAATCTGTGACTCCTTCGAAGAACTCCAGTAAATTGATCAAACGTGATTTCTCTTCCACAAAACTATGCTTTGTCCAAATACCTTGAGTTTTATCAAGTGCCATGCTTTGATAATAGTGGCAAGTTACTTACCTCCTGACTCCCCAAAGCCTGTTCACCATCTAGCAGTGTCAGGAGTGTAGTGGAACACTCCTCACTTCATGGATAACTCGGCTTCAAAAATCACTCAAGAAGCTCGATACCAAGCAGCCTGCTTAATTAGCATCACATCTACAAACATCCAGTCACTCCATCACCTAAGCTCAGTAGCAGCAGTGTGTACCATCTACAAGATGCACTGCAGCAATTCACCAATGATCCTTAGACAGCGCCTTCCAAACCCACAACCACTTCCACCTAGAAGGGCAAGGACAGCAGACATATGGGAACACCGCAATCTGCAAATTCCCCTCCAGATCATTCATCATCCTGACTGGGAAATACATCACCGTTCCTTCACAGTTGCTGGATCAAAATCCTGAAATTCCCTCCCTAATGGCATTATGCATCAGCCTACAGCACAGGGACTGCAGCGATTCAAGGCAGCAGTTCACCATCACCTTCTCAAGGGGCAACTAGGGATGGGCAATAAATACTGGCCAGCCAGCAGTGCCCAAGAATGACTAAATTATCATATGACAGTAACACTACATTCTGCACTCTCTCCTTTCCTTCTCTATGGATGGTATTCTTTGCATAGCACATAAAAAAAAATAAATTAACTTTCTCCCCCTAACAGATGTTAAGCTAACAACTGGCTTGTTTCTTGCTTTGTACCTCCCTCCCTTTTTGAACATAGAGGTTACATTTGTTATTTGCCAACCTATTGCAGTCTTTACCATATCTAGAAATTTCTGGTCATCTAAAACCAAAGTATCAACGACCGCACTCACCAACCACAAGCCTCTCGGACAGAGACTCCGGGACACATCGGTCAACAAGCCCAACAATTAGAGGCTTTTTCCCCTTGGTGGGAGAACCTGGGACCAGAGAGAATAATCTCAGAGTAAGTGGATCACCCAATGGAGGCAAAGATGGGGAGGAATTTCTTCTCTCAGAGGAGTGTGAACGAATGTCTTTTCCACAGATGCCTGTAGAGGCCGGGTCGTTCAATGTGTTCAGAGCTGAGAGAGACAGATCTTCCATCAGGAAGGGAATGGACGGTTACGGGGATAAGGTGGGGAAATGGGAGTTGAGGATTATCATGTCAAATAAATCATGATCTAAGTGAAGGTGGAGTAGACTTGATGGACTGAATGGCCTCCTTTGGCACCTGCAGACTTATGTGCTGAGTGACTGCAGGATCAAGGAGTAGAGCACTGAACTGTCCGGGTGGAGGAGGAGAACAGGAATGCCGTACTGTCAGAACAATCACAACGCAGGGTCACACTCCAACTCCAGCAACACTGATTATTTAACACACAGATTTTAATCCATCCAGGATGGTACAGAGCAGCTGCATCAGATGCGCTCAGGCTAACCCTCACCCGCATCCCCCCCCCTGCCCAGCATCACACACACTACACCCCACAACACACTCTGTTCCTGTGAGGAACACATCAAATGTGTTAGTACAGTGAGAGATCACGCAATCTAATTTTCTTCTCTTGGCCCTGGACAGAACTCATTCACTAAAACCACCAGAAGAAAAAAAGTGGTTTTGTGAGGATCCTGGTTTCTGGAAAACCTACCTGTAATTTCACTAAGTTATTCCCTGCGTCCGGAAGGAGCTCCAATGTTCTCCGCTTCACTTTAATCAGTTCCTCCTTCTCGGAATTCGTCTGTTCAACTACCCGGGTTTCCTCTTCAACCTTCAATCAACAAAACATCTCAGATAACAGAATCCACAGTGTGCCCCCTCCCCAAAACTACAGCTCTCCACACCCATCCCAACACCCAATCCGTCGCCCAGACTCGACTCTTCACTCCCAGCCGCCAATCTCTCCCACAAACCCCGAACTGTAGCCTATCAGTCCCCAAAAACCTCTGCCCCTGACCTGTCCCCAACTTGCAGCTCCTAAACCCATCCCCAGCCCCGACACCCAGCACCTCAGAACTATAGTGCCTGCCACCTGTTCCAGACGCCCTCCACCTGTCTCTCCTGCCATCCGTTCCAGATGCTCTCTGCCTGTCTCTCCCACTGCCAGCTACCTTCCTGCTGTTTGCCGATGCAGAATGATTAGTAGCAATCACGATTCAATACCTGAGTAATGTTGACCATCAGATGCTTCATGTCCTGTGCCACCTCTTCACAGCTTCCCGTTAACTGATCCAAATGTTGTTGGAAAGATCTCATTTCCTTCTCCTGGTGATCTTTAATATCCTGCGAGCGATACGTGAAATGGGATAGCAATCAGCTGTTTCCCCTCTATTCAATGTCCATGCTTATGGAACGAGGCCATTCAGCCTCTCCCAAGCCTGTTGCTCAGAAACATGACAACACTCCGGCCCTTTCAACCCTTCCATCTGTTACACAAGAACAACAGGTCAATCAGCCCCTCTCCCAAGTCTCACAGAAACAGGAGACGGCCCATTCACCCCTCCTAAAGCCTGTTACACAGAAAGAGGAGACCCATTCAGCTTTTCGCCAACCACATAAATTAAGAACAATAAATGCTGGAAAAGCTCAGCAGGTCTGACATCATGGGTGGAGAGAGAAAGAGAGCTTTTAAGTGCTTACCATAAGTTCATAAGATATAGAAGCAGAAATACGCCATTCAACCCACTGAGTCTGCTCCGCCATTTGAGCTCGGCTGATCTGCTTCTCATCCCCATTCTCCTGCTTTCAACCCATTACCAGTTAAAAATCTAACTCCTCCTTAAATTTACTTACCATCCCAGCATCCATCGTACTTTGGGTTGGCGAATTCCACAGATTCACAACCCTTTGGAAGTAGTAGTTTCTCCTCAACTTTGTTTTAAAATTTATTACTCCTTAACTCAAGACTATGACCTCTCGTCCTAGAATGCCCCACAAAAGGAAGCATCCACTTCACGTCTACTTTAACCTTTTATCTTGTATACCTCAATTTGATCTCCCCTCGTTCTTCTAAATTCTAGAGAGTATCGGCCTAAACTGCTCAATCTCTCTTCAAAAGACAATCCCCTCATCTCTGGAATCAATCTAGTGAACCTTCTATAAAATGCTTCCAATACCACTAATCTTTCCTCACATAAAGGAGACCAAAACCGTGAAGAGAGGGAAAAAGGTGATGAATTATAGCAGGGATTGGAGCACCATGGAAGATCAGAGATAGATGGGAACTCGGAGGTATTTCAGGAAGATGTGTAGGCACATTAAAGACAGTGTTAACAGCAGCGTAAGGATTAACAAAGGTGCCAACAGTAGCAGAAAGGCAAGATAGCATTTTCCATTTTTGTTCAGTATTCCAGCATCTGCTTTCAATTAATTTTATTTCCTTGGACAGTAGATTATAGTTGCAACATCGCTGGACTCAATCTAGAGGCTCAGGTTAACATCCTGGAGACATGGATTCAAGATCTGGAATTTGAAAGCTAGTCTCAGTAATGGTGACCGTGAAACTATTATTGATTGTTGCAAAATAAAACCCATTCACTAATGTCCACTTAAGGGAAGGAAATCTGCCACCCTTACCCGGCCTGGCCTACACATGACTCCAGAACCACAGCAATGCAGCTGAATCTTAACTGCAGAGCAAGTCACTCCATTTGAGGACAATTAGAGACGGGGCAACAAGTGCTGACCAATTGAGATTCTTCATTCCACATCAAAATAGAATAGTTCTGTTAACTTTAATCTGCCCGTTGTACCAATCAGCACTGTTGTATACTCAAATCATTGCTTTAAGAGCTGATCACATGATTTGATGGTGATGTCATTGGGGTGCTGCATGGGCTGTTTTACTTTGTTTATCCTCTATACGGGAAAAAGTTCCTCAATAAACCTGTTATTGTTAGTTTGAATCTACGTGTGCAAGCCACATCTTTTCATTTTGTTTAAGACCCCCAATCCCTTAAGATCGTTAGGACATTACAGGCACAAGTAGCAGATAACTGATTTCTCACCTCCTCAGATTCCCGCGATGATAAAGTGCTTCCAGCTCCCTCCAGCTGACAGACCATCTGCTCGGTCTCCTGGTAAAAACAAGCAGAGGGAGACAGTATGGGACATAAGAAGCACAAACCAGTGGAGATTTACAGGTGACCGTGGGATCAAAAACCAGAAATAGAAGCAGGGGTAGGCCATTCAACCCCTCAAGCCTGCCCCATCACTCAATATCATCTTGGCTAAGCTATGCCAGCCTCAGCTCCTTCTTTGTGCCAATTCCCCAGAGCCCTCTATTCCTCCATCTATCAAATATTTATCCACCTCCAATTTAAATATTTTGAATGATTCATCTCCACGACCCTCTGAGTTAAAGAATTCCAGAGATTCACCACCCTTTGCGAGAAGATATTCGCACCTCAGTTGGGTGACACGGTGGCACACTGGTTAGCAGTGCTGCCTCACAGCGCCAGGGACCTGGGTTTGATTTGCAGCTTGGGTCACTGTCCGTGCAAAGTTTGCACGTTCTCCCAGTATCTGTGTGGGTTTCTACCCACAGTCCAAAGATGTGGATTGATTGGTCATGCTAAATTGCCCCTTCGCGTCAGGGAGACTAGGAAGGGTAAATATATGAAGTTATGGGGATAGGGCCTGCGTGGGATTGCAGTCGGTGCTGACTCGATCAGCGAATGGCCTGCTTCTGCACTGTAGGGATGCGATAAATGTAACATGTCCTTTTGTCCAAGATTCTCCCACTCGTGAAAACATCTCACCATCTATCCTCTCAAGCCCCCTCAGGGTCATGTATGTTCAAACGAGGTCACCTCTCACTCTTCTAAACTCCAAGGAACTATTCAGTCTCTTTCGATAAGACAACCCTCCCATCCCAGGAATTAGCCTAATGATTCTTCTCTGAACTACCTCCATTGTTACTTGTAGAATCCGTATAGTGTAGAAGGGGCCATTTGGCCCGAGTCTGCACTGACCACAATCCTACCCAGGCCCTATCCCCATACATTTACTCTAACTAATTCCCCCTGACACTTGGGGACAATTTAGCATGGCCAATCCACCCTAACCCGCATATCCTTGGACTGTGGGAGGAAGCTGGAGCACCGGAGGAAACCCACGCAAACATGGGGACTCCAGACAGTAACCCAAGCCGGGAAGCAAACCCTGGCGCTGTGAGGCAACAGTGCTAACCACTGTTAGGGGATAAGGGGACCAACACAGTACGCAGTATTGTAGGTGAAACCCCAAAAATAGCCTGGAGAATTGCAACAAAACCTCCTGCTCATTTTCTACTTTCTGTGTCTGTTTTGCAGAGGTCTCTCTGGTGAATCAACAGCAGAAAATCCAACTCCTCACATAGCTCACAATAAGTAACTGGAAATAAATCCCATTCTTACCTCTGTGAAGGTGAACTTCTCGGCGTGCGTGAAGCGGGAACCTTTGGTGCTAGGGGTTGCCTTTCCAGAGCTGTAGGACTGGAGTAGGTGCGTCAGGTCAGGGTCGGAAGGCAGTGAACTCTGTGCCCCGTAGCCGTGCGGAATGTTCTGCTGCAAATGTTCCTGAATCCGTTTCTGCAACCTCTGGCTTTTCCTTGTTTTGTATTCCTGAAAAAAGGAAAAGCAAGGGGGGAAAACAAAAAAAACAGGTTTTTTGACACACAAGAGTGTGTACAATAACCAGAAACAACCCAAACTGGCTACATAATACCAGAAGGAATGGTGAAATTATAAACCCAAATTAGGGAGAACAGAAACCAATACTGGGAGGCAAACTGAGCAGGAGGAGGAAGCTGTTAGCAGTGAAAAATGCCCAGATGCTGTTTGTCAACACAAAAGTTCAAAACTTTGAACAGGACAATCCCTTTAAAATTCTACTAAATACAGCAGGAAACCTCGCGAGATCTCAGACCAATATTGAAGGTGGGGGCCTATGAGATTGGGGATGTTCCAATGCAGACATCACAATCTATGCAGCACAGGCCATCATGTCTGCACTGGCTCCCCAAAGGAGCATCGTGATTTGCTACAATTCCCCTGCACATTTGATTAGTTCAATAGAAATATCAACTCCATTACAACTTCTTCCCTACTGCCACCAGATATTTGAATGGACCTACCTCATATTAAACTGATCTTTCTCTGCACCCTAGCTGTGACTGTAACACTACATTCTGCACTCTCTCCTTTCCTTCTCTATGAACAGTATGCTTTGTCTGAGTAGCGAGTCTAAAACAGAGTCCCTGAAAGGGAGAGCTGGGCCACTCTGAAAGGGAACATCGTCTCTGACAGATCATGGCCAAAGCATCTAACCGGCACATCTTTCAGACAGTGGGAGGAAACCAAAGCACCCGAAGGAAACCCACACAGACACAGGGAGAAGGTACAGACTTCATTAGATAGTAACCCAAGCTGGGAATCGAACCTAGGTCCCTGGTGCCGTGGGGCAGCAGTGCTGGACAGCCTCTCTCACCCACTGACTGCTGAAACCGCGGGGCAGAATGTTATTGAAAGAGGGTGGGACATTGACACTGACACGCACCCCTGGGGAAAGGCGGGACATCAGGCCCTGAGTGTTCCATTCTGCCTCCCACTCCTGAACAGCGCTCAGATCAGTGATAGCTCGCTCCAGCAGCGAGGCAGCAGTAAGGCGATGGTTGCAGAGCTGGGCCGTGACGGGAGGGAGGTAGTGATCGTAATACTCCTTCGCTTCTACGGAATAAAATACAACGCAGTCAGCACATTTCAACTCAGAATTTGATGGCAAGATGAAATAACTTTTTGTACACGTCAGGGTGTGGCCGAGAGGGGGAATGCACTCAGCTCAGAATCAGAAACCTCCTCTCAGTCCCCAACTCCAGAATTTGGGCACAGAAATCGAGGCCAACACCAGGGGTAGGGAAGGCAGTTACTGAGGAAGTCAGACTTGCGGGTCTTCCACTGGCTGTCAAACCAAGGCAACATTGCCCGGTTCTGGGGGTTCAGAAGTTAAGATATAGGAGTGGAATAAGGCCACTCGCCCCATCATGTCAGCTCCGCCATTTGGTCATGGCTTATATGCTCCTCTGCCCCATTTTCCTGCCTTCTTCTCCATAACCCTTCAACCCATTACAATTACATTGTATCTACAGCATATGCACCCCATGGTGTTAACCAGCGAGGTACAGTTCAGCTGCATTTCCCAGTAAAATGCACCCCCCCCCCCCCCACCCCCACTGCTGTCCATGCCCCCAGCTCCCTGTCATCATCCAGAGAACTGCCAGAGATCACACATTTTCAGCCTGAAAGCTCTCCAATCCTTAGTAAATGCAGTGCAGCGCTCACGGAGGAACTTCACCCTGTTACAGTGATCATACTTCACCTTTCGGAATTCTCTTCCCAATGTAATCACGTTCGACTAAACTGAGAGGCTGAGATCGGAACTTCTGCATCAGGCGAGAACTCTGCAACAAAACCAAAAGCAGTTTTACAACTCTCTGCACTGCAGATTGTGGCTTCTGTTACTCTTGGAGACTTTATTATTCATTTGTGGGACATGCGGGTGTCGCTGCCTAGGTTAGCATTTATTACCCATCCCTAGTTGCCCTTGAGAAGTTGGTGACGAGCTGCCTCAAAGCTTTTCTTAAAGTTGGTATATTAGTGTCTCAAGTAAGGCTTACATTATCGCTGAAATGAAGTTACTCTGCAAATCCTCTGGTCGCCACACTCTGGCACCTGTTCAGGTACACTGAGGGAGAATTTATCATGGTCAAAGCACCCTAACCAGTACATCTTTTGGACAGTGGGAGGAAACCAGAGCACATCGGAGAAAACCACACAGACACAGGAACAACATGCAAACTGCACAGATAGTGACCCGAGCTAGGAATTGAACCCGGCTCGCTGACACTGTGAAGCAGCAATGCTAACCACCGTGTCTTCTTGAACCGCTGCAATCCACATTCTGTGGGTTGACCCATAATGCCGTTAGGGAGGGAATTCCAGGATTTTGTCCCAGCGACTGCGAAGAAACAACCAGTGTATTTCCAAGTCAGAATGGTGAGTGGCTCAGAGGGGAGCTTGCAGATGGGGATATGGTTTCTGTGATTGTAAAGCTGTCTAATCAGACAACAATCAGTTCAGGGAAGGGAGGAAGGAAGCTGTGGAAAATTGGCGGACGCGATGCAGCTGGACAATGTCTGTCCTCCATATGTCTGAATGTGCAGGGCAGAGTGGGCTGCCCCCTCCACAATGGGGGGAGCACCACGATACCCATCTCCCCCATTGCAGAGCAGGGCACACTGCTATCGCCTCCCCATCCCCTCCATGGGGACAGTGGCACACTGTGACAACCCCTTCCGAGGACCCCCTCCACCCTCACCATGCCCCTCTCACTTCTACACATTCCATGAGGCAGTGCACATTGTTGCCTTCCCTCTCCCATCCCTTCCATGGGTGCATTAGGACTTTTGCAAACTCCAAGGGAAAGTGTAAAATGAGATTATACAGTTTCTGAAACTGTATTAGCAAAGACTAGAGTCATCAATGGAATATTTGCCACCGAGAGAAAGGAGAAGAGAAATTTACTGAGTTTGTGGGGTCTGGAACTGGATTGGCACTGAAAGGAGGTGGGATTACAAAGGGCATTTGGGTGTCACTGGGCTGGCATGAATAAGATGGGCCAAATTTCCTCCTCCTATGCTATAACTGAGTTATAAGGAGACGCTGAATAAAGTGGGACTTTTGTTCTCTGGAGTGTAGAAGGCTGAGGTGTGATCTTATAGAAGTGTATAAAATAATGAGGGGCACAGATCAGCTAGATAGTCAATATATTTTCCCAAAGTTAGGGAGCCTAAAACTAGAGGGTTTAGATGAGAGGGAGAGATATAAAAAGAGTCCAGAGGATCAATTTTTTCACACATACGGTAGAGAATGTCTGGAACGAGGTGCCAGAGGTAGTAGTAGAGACAGGTACAATTTTGTCTTTTAAAAACCATTTAGATAGTCACATGGGTATGATGGGAACAGAGGGATATGGACCAAATGCGGGCAAGTGAGGTTAGCTTAGAGGTTTAAAAAAAAGTGACATGGACAAGTTGAGCCAAATGGCCTGATTCCATGCTGTAAACCTCAATGACTGTGTGACTTCTCCAGGGTGTCAGGACATGCAGAGGAGCACAGAGCAGGTCAAAGAGTGGAGGGTAATGCAAATGAGCTAGTATAAAGATGGTGCCAACATGGGCCAAATGGTATCCTATGAATACAATAAACTCCAGCAGGAATGAGAGCAAAAAAAAATGCCATAAAACAGCGAAGACCGCACCGTTCTGCCCAGAGATGGGAGAGAACAAAGACCCATACTCACCTGAATTCTCAGAAGGGACGGAGTCCGGAGTGAAGGTGGAACCCACGGTGTAGATAGTTGCTGCTTGATTTGGGACGAAATGGAGCGTTGTAGCACCACAGATTTCCCTGGCACAGGAGCAGGACCAGGTTAACAACAGAGAGCATCAAACCGCCACACGCTCCCAGCCACTCCCTGTCTGCTCCAATACCCAAACTTTAAAAAGCACCAGATTCCTTTCTCCACTCATCACTTCCAAATCTGTCCCATTTCTCCATCCGCAGGCCCCTTCTCTCACAAAATAAACGTGCAACTAAAGCAAGCAGAGAAAGCGACAAATGGTATTTGTCTTTCATAGTGAGAGGATTTGAGTATAGGGATAGGGATGTTTTACTGCAATTGTACAGGGTGTTGGTGAGGTCACACCTGGAGTATTGTGTGCAGTTTTGATCTCCTTATCTGAGGAAGGATGTCCTTGCTATAGAGGGAGCACAGCGAAGGTTTACCAGGCTGATTATATAAGGAGAAACTAAATCGTTTAGGATTATATTCACTGGAGTTTAGAAGAGTGAGAGGGGATCTCATAGAAACTGATAAAATTGCCAATTTCGTATATATTTGACTTGTGTAACTTGGTGCAGGACATAAACAAGCCAGCTTTCTTAATTTAGCAAGTAAAGAGTTTGTTTAAAAACTTATAAAATTGCCAATTTTATACATATTTGACTGCATGTAACTTAGTGGACAGATTCAGAAAGAATGTTCCCAACGGTAGTGGAGGGACTCCAAAACTAGGGATCATAGTTTGAGGATAAGGGGTAAACCTTTTAGAACAGAGGTATGGAAAAATTTCTTCACCCATGGGGTGGTGAATGTGTGGAATTCACTCCCACAGAATGTAGTTGAGGCCAAAACATTGTGTGATTTCGAAAAGAAATTAGATATAGCCCTCTGGGCCAAAGAGATCGAGGAATATGGAAGGGCAGGGGGAAATCAGGATATTGAATTCGATGATTAGCCATGATCAAAATGAATGGTGCTGCAAATTCGAAGGGCCGAATGGCCTCCTCCTGCTTCTAGTTTTGATGTTTACGTTTCTGAGTTAAAGTACCCTGAGCACACTCGGTAAAGGAAAGCTGTCAATATCATTTTGACTTGCACCAAAGACCTGTTACATAAAATATTCATTTATAAAGTCATCTGCTAGAAAACACAGACTCTTTGAACTGTTTCCACAGTTCCTAATCAAAGCTCACTAATCTACAGCAGCTACAATATTGCACCTGTGCAGGACTCTCAGAATCCCTGCAATGCAAAAGGAGGCCATTCAGCCCATCGAGTCTGCACCAACCACAATCTCACACAGGCCCTAACCCCATGCATTTTACCCTAGCTAGTCTCTTCCACAACATCAAGGACAATTTTAATACGGTCAATCCATCTAATCTGCACATTTTTGGAGTGTGAGAGCAGCAGCTGGAGGAAACTCATGCAGACATGGGGACAATATGCAGATCCAAGCCGGGAATGGAACCCGGGTCCCTGGATCTGAGAGTCTGCAGTGCTAGCCACTGAGCCACCATGACTCGAACTGTATCCCAGAGACTCAGAGCCTACAGAGCACTGAGACGGCCACATCACCCAGCTCGGGCACAAGATTTTGAATTTTCAATAGCCATGGCTGTCACACAGCCAATGCCATCACTCCATCTCATTCTCAGAAATCTCTCCAAGCTGTTTGTGATTTGAAGAACCCACCTGAAGACCTCATTGCTGCAAACTAATAGTTCCTGAAGTAAAACAACCAACCACAATTACAGATAGCAGCCCCACTGAGAGAAGAGGGCACTCAGCATTGAACATACATTCTGTTG
This sequence comes from Sphyrna mokarran, assembly GCA_024679065.1. Lineage (NCBI taxonomy): Eukaryota > Metazoa > Chordata > Chondrichthyes > Carcharhiniformes > Carcharhinidae > Sphyrna > Sphyrna mokarran. The sequence continues at coordinate 80,071,256 of JAGIQG010000013.1, read as the reverse complement.
TATTTACTTTTCCCCTTTATCCTTTCTCTGGGTGTGGACAGACAGGTCGATATTTCCTGTCCAATCCTAGTTGCTGTTGTCCTGAATGTCTCATTCGGCCCATTTCAGAGGGATAATTAAGAGAGTCAACCACATTGCTGCGACTCTGGGGTCACATATCAGCCAGACCAGGTCAGAAGGGCAGATTTCCTTCCCCAAAGGACATGGGTGAACCAGATGGGGTCCTTTATTAACTGACAAGCAGTGATAGTTGTCATGGCTGAGACTCACTTTCAATTCCAGAATTATTAATGGAATTTAAATTCCACCAGTTATTGTGGTGGGATTCACACCCAAGTCATCCCAGATCACTGGCCTTGAGCCTCTGGTTTAACCATCCAACAACATGAACACTAAGCACCCTGTTACTTGGCTAAGCTTTTATATCTGATATAATGCAGTGTTTTATTTCTTTTGGCATGTTTATAGACATTGTGTATGTGTTCTTTTCCCATTTGAGAAACGTTGAGTGGCACAATGATTAGCACTGCTATCTCAATGTCAGGCACCCGGTTCAATTCCACCCTTGGGTCACTGCCAGTGCGGACTCTGCATGTTTTCCCAGTGTCTGCGTGGGTTTCATCCCATAGTCCAAAGACGTGCAGGTTAGGTTGATTGGCCATGGTAAATTAGCCTGAATGTCAGGGGGATTAGCAGGGCAAACGTGTGGGGTTATGGGCATAAAGTCTGGATAGGATCGTGATTGATGCAGACTGGATGGGCCAAATGGCCTCCACCTGTACTGTCGGGATTTTGTGATTTCTACATTTCAAATCTTTCATTTATAGTGTCGATATCTGTAAGTTTTAGCAGTAAACTAACTCATTTGATAAATCGAGAAAGCTGGCTTATTTACGTCCTGCACCAAGTTGCACAGAGTAAAATATATGTGGAATTGGCAATATAACCTGCCTTTTAAATTTAAACGTGGTTATATCCAATTCAGGAAGCTAATGTTACCATGTGACTCCAGACTCCACCCTACAATGTGGTTCACTCAACTTCCTACGCCCCCCCTTCAAAATGGCCAAGCGAGCCACCCAGTTCAAAGGGCAATTAGGGATGGGCACAATGCTGGTTCATCCAGTGACACTCATACACCATGAAAGAAGTTGTTTTTAAAGAAGTGTAATCTAGACCTCCTTTTCCTAGTCACCTTAGGTCTGAGCCTCTCTCACTTTCAATTCTTTCACAGGCAGGCACGGTGCAGGAGAGAACTGAGTTCAGCAAGTGGCCAGGAAAATTAGAAGCATCCTCAGTGCAGACTGGCTGTCTCTACACGTACCTGAAATAGTCAGAGCAGACAAAGGGGACGTGGCACTATATCGATCAATAGGACACAGCTGAATGTCCTTGCAAACAGTGCCAAAATCATAACGATGAGATGATTAAGTGACCATTGCCTGAAAGAACATTCCATCCGTCTACCACTAAAGATTATGACGTTACTGATGGGACGCGATTAAGCACTGTTGTCTTGGGCCTATATCTTTATATTGTATATACACAATTTAGTGGTATGCATGACTAGAAACAAGTATCTTTACTATAAGTTGTGCCCTATAAAAAGCTGACCGTACATAAACAACAGAGCAGACTGAAGAAGTCCGAGGAATTCTTCAATTCTCCTCCCCTAAACAAGGCAGCAAATAAAGGATCCATCACTCACAAACACCGTCTCCAATATCCTTACAACTCCAATAACAGGCCCTTTACCAGTCCAGACCACCCGTAATTTTGAACATCTCCACAAACAATTGGAGCAGAATTCCATTCTGGATCTAACCTGCTGGTTGGTGTACAGAATCCACACTGTCCCGAGGCAACTTCTCCACCAGGAACATGAGGAGACGGCGGATCTCGGGCTCATTACTGTACAGGAACGTCTGGTAGCCGATGTCCCCCTGATATCCCAGATCCTAAAGCCGGACAAACAAAACTGGAATTTATTTAGCCTTAATAACGGAGGGGTATAGAAAACTGATTTAAAATAGGGATCATGAGCCTTGGGAGTCCCTGGTAAGTGTGTAAATAGATGATGATATTGACGTATTTGTTTTTATCCTACAGGTGCTTTGGTTCACCTTGTTATCTAACGAGGGACATACACGCGATGGGTTGTGAGAGGGCTGCTCTTGGATCTTTTTCAAGAGTATCCTACTGCTTCACGTCGTTAGTGTACGCTTGACCTGGACCTTCTGATGGGCAACACGACAGCTCAGCGAGTATCACTGTGCTGTGCAAATACATGGATTTGGGCCTGTGTCTGGGGAGTTTGCGCATTCTCCCCGTGCTTGCGTGGGTTTTCTCCGGGAGCTCCGGTTTCCTCCCACATCCCAAAGATGTGCTCTTAGGCTAATTGGCAAAACAAATTCTCCCTAAATTGTCTCAAATTTGGTTTTTAATCCATAGATCTATAAACACGGACAGGGATCGCGGGTAGAGACGGGAACATCGGGGTGGCGGCACAGGCTCGTTGGGCCGAAGGGCCTGTTTCCCGTGCTGTTTTGTTCTTTGTTCTTAATAGCAATCCTGCCGATGCACAGTGGCGGAGAACAGTAACTGGACAAACATTCAACCAGAATCATAGCTTCAGTTACGAAGGCGGATTGGAGAGGTATGAGACTGCTCCCCCTTGGAAGATCTCAGAGGAAGAGGGATCTTAGAACATAGAACAATACAGTACAAACAGGCCTTCGGCCCATGAGTTGCGCCGATCACATCTACCAATCCACAGACCTATCTATAACCCCCTATTCTATTCTTTTCCACATACTCATCCAGAAGTCTCTTAAAAGATCCCAGTGAGTTTGCCTCAACAACCTCCGATGGCAGTCGGTTCCATTCACTCACCACCCTCAGTGAAAAACCTACCTGTGACATCTCCTTTGTATTTGCTTCCCTGCATTCTTGCGGTAATTATTCACAGATCCCTGAAGTCGGCACAGCAGTGAACAGGGCAGTTAAGGCGGCATTTGGGGCACTTGCGTTAATCACTTGTGGCACAGAGTACAAGAGCAAGGAAGCAATGTTGGAGCTGTACAGAGCATTGGCTAGGTCACAGCTGGAGTACTGTGTGCAGTTCTGTTCACCTCACTGTAGGAAGGGTGTGATAGCACCAGGAGGTATACAGAGGAGGTTCATCAGGGTGGAACATTTGAGCTACAACTAAACTGGATAGGCTTGGACGGTTTTCTTTAGAATCATAGTATCACACAGCAAAGAAGATGGCCCATCGAGCCTGCATTGACCCAGGCCAATCCCCATAACTGCACATATTTATCCTGCTAGTCCCCCCAAAATTAAGGAGCAATTTAACACAGCAAAATCAATCTAATGCACACATTTCTAGACTGTGGGAGGAAACTGGAGCACACAGAGGAAACCTACACAGATATGGGGAGAATGTGCAAACTCCACACAGACAGCGACCCAAGCTGCCGGGAATCAAATCCAGATATCTGGCACTGAGAGACAATAATGCTATCCACTGTGCCACCGTGCTTTAGAGCACAGAAAGTTGAGGGGGGCCTTAATTGAAGTGTATAAGATTATGAGGGGTATGGGCAGCTGTTCCCATTGGTTGAGGGAGTCAATCATAAGGGAGCAGAGTTTTAGGGTGAGGGGCTAGAGATTCAGAGGAGATTTGAGAAAAAAAACCTTTTCACTCCGAGAGTGGTGGGAATCTGGAATACTCGACGGGCCAAAGAGCCTTTTCTGCTGTGTATGACTACGAGGAGGAGGCTGAGAGGAGACTTAACAAGAAACATTCATAATCATGAGGGGGCTGGACAGAGGAGATAGGGAGAAACTGTTCCAGCTTGGAAAAGGATCGAGAACAAGAGGGGACACTAATTTAAAATAGTTCGCAAAAGAAGCAAATGTGATGCAAGTAGTGAGTATTGGGGTCTGGAACATATTGCAGGCAGATTTACTCGAGGTATTCAACAGGCCATTTGATGATTTTTTTGAATAGAAAGGATGTACAGGTTACAGGAAAAAAGACATGTGAACAGCACTAAGTCACGATGCTCGTTTGGATGACCAGTGCAATCACGATGGGCTGAATGAATCACACAGAGACCCTTCGGCCCACTGAGTCCACACCGACATTACGAACCCACCTAATCCCACTTACCAGCACTTGGCCCATAGCCCTGGGGGGCAGGTTGGTGTGGAGGGTGTTCTGTGCCTCCTAACTAACCACGAACCTTTGCATAAGAGGCAGAAAGAAGTTCTGCAGAGACTCCGTGCAGCACTGACCTGACAAGCCTGTGCCAGGCTCATGCCAATCCTGAACCTGGCCGACATTCCCGGCGGAAGCAAGTGGCTGATGCCATTTCCCAGAGGGGGGTCAATGATTCGCAAGCATCGGACGACTGACTCCACGATTAACTCCGTGGAAAACTGTTTGATGCTTTCCACATCCTCCGGGATAGCACTGTAGAAAGAGAGGTAGTTTAACATAAATCAAACACTGGTTTGCCCCTCATCCTCACATCAGGAAACCAGGCACACAGGAACATCCAGTGCGCGAGCCGTGTTTGAGATTGTTGGGGGGAGGTGGGGAGAATGATTTGAAATTGGCAAAGGCTGAATGACTTTTTATTTTCCATCTGTTCTAGGGATTTTTTTGTCATTTATCCCCCATCCCTAATTGCCCTTCATGAAGGTGGGGGATGAACTGCCATCTTGAACCTGCTGCAGTCTTTTGTGGTGTAGGTACACCCAGGGCGCTGTTAGGAAGGGAATTCCAGAATTTCAACCCCAGCCACAGTGAAAGAACGGCCAATATATTTCCCAATCGGGATGGTGAGTGGCTCAGAGGAGAACCTCCAGGTGGGGGTGTTCCCCAGGTATCTGCTGTCCTAAATGATAGAGGTGATGGGTTTGGAAGGTGCTACCTAAGGAGCCTCAGTGAGACACTGGAGCGCATCTTGTAGATGGTACACACAGCTGTCACTGAGTGTCGGTGATGGAGGGAGTAGATGTTTGTACTAGTGTGTCAATCAAGCGAGGGATTACTGTGTTCTGGATGATGTTGAGCTTCTGGAGTGTTGTTGGAGCCATCCAGGCAAGAGGAGAGTATTCCATCACACTCCTGACTTGTGCCTTGTAGAAGAACCACCGATTTTGGGGAATCGTAAAAATCATAGAATCATAAAAATCATAGAATCATAGAAACCCTACGGTACAGAAAGTGGCCATCCAGCCCATCAAGTCTGCACCAACCACAATCCCACTCAGGCCCCACCCCCATATCTCCACACATTTTACCCACTAATCCTTCTAACCTAGGCATCCCAGGACAGTAAGGGGCAATTCAATCAACCTAACCCGTGTATCTTTGGGCTGTAAGAGGAAACCAGAACACCCGGAGGAAACCTATGCAGACATGAGGGGAATGTGCAAACTCCACACAGATAGTGACCCAAGCCAGGATTTGAACCCAGGTCCCTGGAGCTGTGAAGTGCTAACCAGTGTGCTACCATGCCACCCCATGGGGAGTGACGAGGAGTTACTTGCTGCAGGATTCCCAGACTCTGATTTGCTCTGGGAATGTATTTACATGGCTAAGTCCCAGCTCAGTTTCTGTCAATGATAATCCCCAGGATGTTGAAAGTGGGGGATTCAGTAATGCCAATGGGTGATAATTACATTCTCTCTCATTGAAGGCTATACCTGCCACTCACAGGATGAGCGTATCAATGAACTGAAGTAGGTCATTCAGCCCATCAAGCCTGTTCCACCATTCAATACATTCATGTCTGATTAAAAACTACAACATCTTTGACACCAACTGTCCCCATAAAGTTTAAGAGTTCCTGTTGATCAGAGAATCATACAGGGCAGAAGAAGACCCTCAAGTCCACACTGACACATTAAAAAACACCCTGAACTCCTACAAAGTTGGGTGCGAGGGCATTATCCTGGGAGAGGAGGGGATAGGGGCAGCTGGGTGCCCTAGTGGTTTGGTGGTCGGGTGGTGAAGACAGGAAAAGAGTACGTTGGGGGAGGACGTTGTCTGGTTGGGAGGGGGGGGGGTACTGTCTGGGTGTGGGAAGGGAAAGGGAAGAGGTGTCCTCTGAGAATGGGAAGAATATCTGAGTTGGGGGGGAGGGGTAGGGCGAACATCTTTGGACTGGGGAAACCCACGCAGACATGGGGAGAACGTGCAGACTCTGCACAGACAGTAACCCGAGGTTGAAATCGAACATTGATCTTTAGCGCCGTGAGGCGTGCTAACCACCGTCCAATGGTGCCACCCCTAAATCAGTCTTAAAGCGACTCTGTCCCTGTGATCAGTCTGAAAGGGCGCTTGTTCCTTTAATCAATCTTAAAGACACCTTGCTCCTTTAATCAGTCTTAAAGGGCCCCGTCCCTGTGATCAATCTGAAATGGACCTTGTCCCTTTAATTAGCCTTAAAGAGAGACTGGCCCTCTAATCATGCCTTCCAGTGTTGACCTCTCTGAACGGTGACAAGATGGTGGTGACATCGCCTCCAATTCTCAGTGTGCCTCCCAGGGAGGTAAGTTTGCAGATTCTCGCTGTGTACCGTAATTATTTAAGTTCCTCACAATGGTTCCATCAATGTTAGATTGGTGTCAACACCACTGCTACCACGTATCACAGCTTAGTCCTCGATTGGGCAGGTTTCCCTCTGTGCATGAGTAAGTCTGAGTGCAGATAGTGTTTGTAAAATTACTTTAAAAAATTGTAGAATGCTAAGAGTATAAAATTGCATGGTCTGTTAAAAACAGATATGGTGCAAAATGCAAACACACGGAGAGACCCAGAATGAAACATTGTGTTGCGGGATTAGGCAGTACTGTTGCTAAGCCAACGGGCTGTTTGTGAATTTTAACCGATCAGTTTAAACTATGCATTTGAATAACAGGAGCATATTAGATTTAAATTTGATGTTTTGGTAACTTGTAAACCAATCCTATTATGAGGAATGTTGCAATGTCTTCAGAGGTATAATTGGCCAGCTCCCAACTACAGAGAGCCAGACAGTAACTGTGTCTGCCACAGTGCGCATAAAGAAGTCTCACAACACCAGGTTAAAGTCCAACAGGTTTATTTGGCAGCAAAAGCCACTGGCTTTTGGAACGCTGCCCCTTCATCAGGTGAGTGGGAGTTCTATTCACAAACAAGGCATATAAAGACACAAGCTCAAATGTACAAATGGTTGACCTCTACGACTTGCCTGGGCTTGCAAAATCTCACTAACTGTCCTGTCTGGAGACAATACACATCTCTTAAACCTGTGCTTAACCTTCTCTCCACTCACATTGTCTGTACCTTTAAGACTTGATTACCCATAAAGACTCGCATTCCAATCATTATTTTGTAAATTGAGTTTGTGTCTTTATATGCCCCATTTATGAACAGAACTCCTACCAATCTGATGAAGGGGCTGTGCTCTGAAAGCTAGTGGCGTTTGCTACCAAATGAACTGTTGGACTTTAACCTGATCTTGTGAGACTTCTTACTGTGTTTACCCCAGTCCAACGCCAGCATCCCCACATCACAGTGCACAGAGACACACTCATATTCAGCCAACAGCTTTGCCCAAGCACATAGCATTAGAGAGAGAGAGAGAAAGAAAGAGAAAGAGAGAGAGAGCCAGCAATTATCTCTGCCACAGCTAACAGATTTTACCTCAGAGCCTTATCTGAATAGAAAGGGTACCCAAAGAAAGCCTCACCTCAACAGTGAAGACAGAATAAATCAGCAAAGAACACAGAATATTTCTCGAAGATAAAACCTGGTTGTAATTTAGAAAGTGACTGAAATATCTATTCTTTTTGTTAACAAGTGGGAATTGGATTTATTTAAACATTTTATTTGGTTTGTTAACAGTGTAGTTAACCTCTTCACTGTTAGTAAAATAAATAAAGTGTTACTTATTGATTTGACAGTCTCAGGTAGTTATCCTGATTTAAACACTATTTCTCACACTCACTTTCACAGATTATGGGGTCCTCTCTGAATGGTTAGGTGTTCATTCTCAGAGAGGGGTCATTCTCCCCTTTATAACATTCCAATCTTACTCAGGCTGGTTACTTCAAATATATTTTATACATTTTGGACATACATTTTATACAAGTTGGACTACGAAAGTAAATACACCTTCCTCCTGCCCAGACTGTTCCACATATCAAGTCTTTAGCACATAACTGCTCCAATCACTGTTACAACATTGTACACATCATTAACTCATCGCAAGAATTCTTAACCATTCGCATGTGTTCCAAATATCACAGGGAAATGGGATAAATAGATTCTCCTTTATTTGGGGAGTTTGGACTGGGAGGTAGAATTTAAAATGTGAAGCTGGGAGAGGAATGAGTAAAGGCTCCTAAACGCTGAGAGTTACAGAAGCTCAGAACTCTCATTCCCAGATGCCAATCCATGTAAGATAAATTGTCAATTTTAAATCTCAAGATGTATACACTTTTGTCATCCAGAGTATGTGGTTGGGGGGGGGGGTAATATAAAGGAGGAGATCACCAGCTGTGATCTCACTGAACCAAGCAACACATCAAGAGTCGTTGAATGACATCCTCCAGCTCCTGTGTAACAGGCTTGAGAGGGGATGAATGGCCTCCTCCTTTTCCTGTAACAGGCTTGAGAGAGTGAGAGAAAGAAGGACTGAATGGCATCCTCCAGTGTAACAATATTGAGAGGGACTGAACAGGCTTCCCCTTATTCCTGTGTAACAGGCTCGAGAGGGGCTGAATAGCCTCCTACTGCTCCTATGTAACAGGCTCAAGATGGGTTGAATGGCCTTTTCCTGTTCATGTATAACAGGCTCGGGAAGAGATGAACGGGTCTCCTCCTGTCCCTGTGTAACAGGCTCAAGAAGGGCTGAATGGCCTTGTTCTATTCCTGTGTAACAGGCTTGAGAGGGGCTGAATAGCCTCCTCCTGTTCCTGTGTATGCCTGTTACAGAGTATGTGTTTACAGCGGCTTCGAGGGAGAAAGATTAATGTCTGTGGTAAGTATTCCTTCTGTGTCTACAGTGTCTGAGGTACTGAATGTCTGAGGGATATTGTCACTACACAAGGCAGCAATAGAGCGATACAGATTGAGGCCTGTTGGTGTTTGCCAGTAAGTGTCCTGGGAGATCTTGTCCACGTGGATTGTATATCCTGGTCTGCACAGCTCCATGGAGTGAAGGTGGGCAAAGAGCTGGGGGAATTCCCTCATCAGCTGGTACTTGGAGGCTAGCTGGAGGGTGTCAGGAATCTCCCCGTGTCCAGTGTGGCTGAAAGATGCCACGATGAACTTGGAGAGGTCTTGGCAATGAGCGACAGCCTGGCACAGCCTCTGTGCGATCATGGAGACAGCTACGGTGAAGCTGACTCCCTGGCCGAGATCCTCTTGGCTCACTCTGCCAGGGTCCGCCGCTCTCGTCTCCATCCCGGCGTTCGGCTCCTTGGAGGCGATCACAATGATGTAGTCCGACTCCCGGATCTGACAGCTCAGCCATTCCAGCTGACCCTCACAGCTGATGGCCAGCCACTCCCACAGATCCAGAACAACCTGTGCAGAGCGAGAGAGAGAGAGTGAGCTCATTGAGATCAAAGAATTCCTACAGTGCAGAAGGAGGCTATTCTGCCCATCGAGTCTGCATCGACCACAATCCCACCCAGGCTCACCCCCCATATCCTTATATATTTTACCCGCTAATCCCTCTAACCTACGCATCCCAGGACACGAAGGGGCAATTTTTAAGCAAGGCTAATCAACCTAACCCGCGCATCTGTGGACTGTGGGAGGAAACCGGAGCACCCAGAGGAAATCCACACAGACACGGGGAGAATGTGCAAACTCCACACAGGCAGTGATCTGAGCCGGGAATCAAACCCAAGTCCCCAGGGCTGTGAAGCAGCAGTGCTAACCCACTGTGCCACCGAGCTGCCCAGTAGATGTAGCAGCAATGTACATACTACCCTGATGTAAATATAACATCTGTCTGTCTGTCTGAAATCTGACTGTCTGATACCTGTCTGACATGTGGGCTATGCAGATAATGCCATTCCTCCCCTCCACCCACCCCTTCCCCCTCTCCCAGCACCCATCCCAGTCTCATTCCCACGCTGCATCTCTCTTACCCGACATCCGCAATGTTCCTGCAGAAACGCAGCAAAGTGCAAGATCATATTGACAGCTTTCTCTCCATCCCTGTTACAATAACAGAGAAAAACCTTGGGAACATTTCGGAATCCGTCCGGCTCCTGCAACTCCTTTCCCTTATTCCCAAACTCCATGTCGTTGTTGAATTCTGGAGTGAGAGCATAAAGCAAAGATCACCCTGGGGATATCAGACACCCTCCCTCAACCTGAAACTCTCCCCCTCCCCACCAACCTCACTAAGCAGATACATGCTCCTCCTGCCCCGACACATGTTTCTCCTGCCCTAATATGTGTTCCTTCCTCTGACACGTGTCTATCAGTCCCTCACGCAAACATGCATTCCTTCTATCCTAGACACACGTCCCTCTTTTACTCACCCACACAGGTACACACACAGAAAGACCCACACACGGACAGGCACTTATACACACATAGATAGATACATAGACCCACACAGAGACGGGTACTTACACCCACACAGATACACACAGTGACCTGCAACAGACAGGCATATATACACACACACAGACCCGCACAGACCCGCACACAGACAGGCACATACACCCACACAGAGAATCGCACACAGACAGGCACATACACCCACACAGATCCACACGTAGACAGGCACATGCACTCACACAGATCTGCACAGAGACAGGTACATACACACACAGAGATCCACATACAGATAGACATATAAACACTCGCAGATACACACACAAACAAGCACATACACCCACACAGATACACATACAGAATCGCACACAGACAGGCACATACACCCACACATATCCACAAATAGACAGGCACATGCACTCACACAGATCTGCACAGAGACAGGTACATACACACACAGAGATCCACATACAGATAGGCACATAAACACTCGCAGATACACACACAAACAAGCACATACACCCGCACAGATACATACACAGACCTGCACACAGAGACATGCACACACACACACACAGACCCACACACAGACAGGCTCAAACACCCACACAGACCTGCACACAGGCACATACACCCATACAGATACACACACAGACCCACACACACAGACAGGCGCGTACACATATACAGATGCACGCACAGGTAGATTGTTACAATGCAGATATTGATCCCCTTTTGAGAAGCCACGCCAAATCCCCAAGAGGATTCTTGGCTTCGTAATCTGTTAAAACTATTTGGAAAGGTGTGAACTGTCTTTCAGTAATGTTTAGAGGTTCATTAACGAGAGAGCTGACACTCATTTTAAGTGAACAATTAACAAGCTGTTTAGTTACCCAATCGGGAACTATAACTAAATAAGTAACATATCAATTAAAGTAAGATTCTACTGGAATGCTGTTCAAATAAATACAAGGACCATTCATTACAAAAAAAAATTTTAGTTGCTCACACAAAAAAAAATATAAACAGGTGTCTTGACTTTGGAAAAACTGTGGAGTTCCTCTATCGATTCCGCTGACTGTAAGTTCTTTCTGATTTTTGTACTTTTTGTTAGATAGATGGAGAGTTCTCTTAAGAGATATTTTAAGCTGGCAGGGAGTCGTTCTTTCTTTCTCTAAGTATTGAGAGGTAGCAGCTCTTCAGTTGATATGCAGGCAAGCAGTTGAGTTTCTCTCTTTATAACTATGATGATCTGATCACATTTCTTACACCAGGATTGTCAACAACAGCAAGTTCAAATTGGATAGGTTCCTGGTGGCTGAGTGTCTTCTTTAAATTGGTAGGCTGTCAAAATTCAAAAGCCTGCAAAGCCTGTTACCAAGGCAAGCCTGATACTTGATCCTTGTTACAAATGTTGCATTCTATATACTCTGTATGCACCTACATTCTAAACATCCAAGCATTGAACACAACACCAGCTTTTAAAAAGACCACACTTCACAAACTCAACTTCACAACACTGTACACGCATTCTCCTCTGAATGCTACTCAATATTTGTGTAATAATTACCCTCTGGATTCTCACTTTTCTTCTTCACGCGGGTTGCGATGAAAATCCCAGCGGTAATGCCAATGACGGTGATTGCTCCCAGGCTGATAACTAGCCATATCACAGGGAAGGTTACATCATCGTCTGTGGAATAAAGGTCAAGCTTGGAATCAAGTCAATCTGAAAAGGATAGAGACATCATGGAGAGACATGGCCTTTTGATAGGGGGCGCCACTCCTGCAGCATCTGAAAATGGCCTTTCCTGAAGCATAGGCAACACTCGGAGAGAACCCCAGAAACAGGGATTGACAACGTTCCCTGTGACAGTGCTCAGCCCTCCTCCCAATGGCAACCAGTACAGGCGAACATTGCTACTCTCAGAATTGTACCTCACACTCTGTATAATCACTGTCAGAACAGTGTTGGAAAAGAAACACTGACCTGTGCTGACAAAATGAGTAACATGCCTCCTCCTGGCATTCAGAAAGTCAGAATAAATCTGCAAAAAATAACAGGAGAGATTGTGAATAATTCTTAGTGGACAGAATACAGAGACTCTGATACATAGATATCAGAATACATGGATTTTAACACACATATCAGAATACACACACCCTAATACGCAGATATCAGAATACACGATCCTAACACACAGATATCAGAATACACACACCCTAATACGCAGATATCAGAATACACGATCCTAACACACAGATATCAGAATACACACACCCTGATATGCAGATATCAGAATACACGGATTCTAACACACATATCAGAATACACAAATCCTGATACACAGATGTCAGACTACACGGATCCTAATACACAGATATCAGAATACACGGATCCTAACACATAGATATCAGAATACACAGACCCTGATACACAGATATCAGAATACACAGATCTTAATACACAGATATCAGAATACATGGATCCTAACACAGAGATATCAGAATACACAGACTCTGATACACAGATATCAGAGTACACAGTATACAATATACAAATCACCAGGGTCAATTCTGATTGTCTATATTGTCAGTGTTGGGGTACAGGAACTCACCATCACACTGTAATTGTAACCTGGCTGTAGATTTCCCAGTGACACAGTCACTGTGCGCTCACTCTCATGGGGCTGTAAAAATGAAAAAAAAACTCCAAACAATTATCAAAACAGTAGAAAACACAGTCCCTGATATACAGATATCAAAATACACAGACCCTACAGACAGATATCAGAATACACAGACCCTACAGACAGATATCAGAATACACAAACCCTGATATATAGATATCAGAATACACAGATCCTGATATATAGATATCAGAATACACACACTCCAATACACAGTTATCAGAATACTAAGTCCCTGACACGCAGTATCCTTGCTGTAGAGGGAGTACAGCAAAGGTTTACCAGGCTGATTCCTGGGATAGCAGGTCTGTCATATGAGGAGAGACTAAGTGGGTTAGGATTATATTCACTAGAGTTTAGAAGAGTGAGAGGGGATCTGATAGAAACTGATAAAATTCTAATAGGGTTAGACAGGGTAGATTCGGAAAGAATGTTCCCGATGGTGGGGAGGAATCCAGAACTAGGGATCAGAGTTTGAAGATATGGAGTAAAACTTTCAGAACTTTTAGATTTCTTCACCCAGAGGGTGATGAATATGCGGTATTCACTCCCATAGAAAGTAGCTGAGACCAAAATATTGTATGATTTCAGGAAGAAATTAAATATCGCTCTTGGGGCTAAAGGGATCGACGGATACAGGAGGGAAGGAGGGATCAGGATATTGAATTTGATGATCAGCCATGATAAAAATGAATGACGGAGCAGGCTCGAAGGGCCGAATGGCCTCCTCCTGCTTCTAGTTTCTGACACGGGTATCAGAATACACAGTACATTTGCAAAGTTTAATTGCGGCACATTCCACAACGACAACACCCCCCCCCACCTCCATTCCTTCTTCTCCACCCTGCTCCGACCCACATACCCAAGTAACAGGGAACATAATCCAATGGGTAAGTGCAGTGGGAACACTCCCGCTGTGTGGGAGTGTAACTGTGACTATTACTGTCCACTCGCTTGACATTCCGCCATCTCCTTCTCCCAGCGCCTCCACCCCTCATCTCCACCGCTCCACCCTGCGCCGTAGTTTCTCCATGGAAAGCAGTGTATCTGGGAGAGAGTAGCAGGTTAATCCAGTGTCTGCCTACCACAGAAATGTGCTTCCATCTTTCCGGCTGGGATCTTCCCCTTCCTATTTGGCCATAGCTGATATGGTAGCAATGGAAGCCATAATTTTCTGGAGCTGGTTCGAAGGTCAGGATTACACTGGTCCACTCCTGTTTAAAGATGATATTCTCTGGTACCCAGCCTGAGAGGAGAGATGGAATAATGGACAGAAACAATTACAATGTCAATAAACTCAAAGTGATTGGAGTATAAAAATAGGGAAGTTTTCATAAAACTACAAGGCAGCAGTTAGACCATACCCAGAATAGTGCGAACATTTAGCAGGAGTTAGATACAGGGTAAAGCTCCGTCTATAATGTCCCCCATCAAACACTCCCAAGACAGGTACAACACAGGGTTAGATACAGAGTAAAGCTCCCTCTACACTGTCCCCATCAAACACTCCCGGGACAGGTACAACACAGGGTTAGATACAGAGTAAAGCTCCCTCTACACTGTCCCCATCAAACACTTCCAGGACAGGTACAGCACGGGGTTAGATACAGAGTAAAGCTCCCTCTACACTGTCCTCCCATCAAACACTTCCAGGACAGGTACAGCACAGGGTTAGATACAGGGTAAATCTCCCTCTACACTGTCCCCAAAGTCTCTGGACCCTATTTTGCCATTTTCACTCCAAGTACTTTGTGGACTGGAAACTGGGAGTGTTTCAGATCTGACTTTTAGACCCGTTCTCAGACGCCTCCATACGCGCTGTGCCTGAAAAAATATCAGCGATTCTGAATCGCGTTGCACAAGCCTGTGGGTGGGATTTAATGCGCGCAAAACCCTCCAGCCCCGGTTTGTGCTTCCAACTGCGTGTGCGCAGAAAAAAAAGTGATGATGTGCTGCCGCCCCTGCCATATCAGTGCCGGGCTGGAAAATGCCTCCCCCTAGCTCACAGGCATTGCCCCATCCCCCAAAACATTACTGACCCCTCGCTCCTCCCCCCCCCCCTCCCCCAGTCCCCTCCTCCACTGCTGGCCCTTTTCCCTCACTGATCTCAGGCAGAGTGGCAGCAGCGGAACCCTCCTCTCCCCAGTCTCAAGCAGAGAGCCATCGGACACTCAACACTTGCCTCCTCCCTTGCTGGAGCACCCAGATAGGACTTTTGTGGACCGTATCAGTTTCGCACCGACTCGTGAACGCAGTTGGTAAAGGGGGAAGTGCTATTAAGTCCATTTAAATGCATGCAAATGTATTGCAGTTGTGGCCTCGATGGTGGCCATTTTGGGGCCTTGGTAACGGGGGAGCCGGTGCAGAGGCAGGCACGGATTGCACTAATTGCCTCATGCCCGACTCTATCAAGTCCTTGTGACCAAAAACGGACACAACTTGATGGTAAAATTGGACCTCCTGTCATCATAGTTTTTAATACCACAGGTGACAGCCTAATGGTATTACTATTGGACTATTAATCCAGAAACTCGGTGAATATTCTGGGGGCCCGGGTTCGAATCCCGCTACAGCAGATGGTGAAATTTGAATTCAACAAAAAAGAAGTGGAATTAAGAATCTACTGATGACCCATTGTTGTAAAAACCCATCTGGTTCCTTTAGGGAAGGAAATCTGCCATCCTTACCCCAGTCTGACCTACATGTGGCTCCAGAGCCACGGCAATGTGGGTGACTCTAACTGCCCCCCAAGGGGCAACTAGGATGAGCAATAAATGCTGGCCCAGCAGCGACATACATGGTCCATTAATAAATAAACAAACAGACCCCAGTATCAGCAGAGTTCACGTTTACGGAGAATTTGTGAAAACTCATTAGGAAACTGTGACATTTAACGGAGTCACGGGATCAGAGGTTACTCACGTCTGAGACATTCTGTCTTCCTGCTCCCGAAAAGGCGATTGCAATCTGAAAGAGAAGTTTTCTTAT
This sequence comes from Sphyrna mokarran, assembly GCA_024679065.1. NCBI lineage: Eukaryota > Metazoa > Chordata > Chondrichthyes > Carcharhiniformes > Carcharhinidae > Sphyrna > Sphyrna mokarran. The sequence continues at coordinate 80,054,996 of JAGIQG010000013.1, read as the reverse complement.
TTCATTCTGGTGTTGGCTGGGAGTGTGTGTGAGTGTGTGCCCACTCAAACACAAACACACAGGCACACACACTGACACAGACTCACACACTCACACATTCTCCTTTATAATCCAGTGGAACCCCAGGCCCATTCCCCGCACCTTTCCCCACAGCTCCACTCTGTCAGCCCAGCACTGACATAACACAAAGGAGGGAATCAAGAGAGAGGGAGAACCAAACTGTCCCATCATAGCCCACTGCTGTCAAACCTCAAATTCACCTCATTCATAGGATGGAAAAAGAGCAAAACTGGCTAGAAACAGGATTAAAAAGCAGAAAGCAGTTACCAGGGGTGAATCCAAGAGGAGATTCAGGCGGTCCTGTGAAGAGAAAGAGGCAAAAAAATTGAATCACAATTCATCGCAACTCCCAGAGTGAGAATAATCCCAATTCCCAGAGTGAGAATAATCCCAATTCCCAGAGTGAGAATAATCCCAATTCCCAGAGTGAGAATAATCCCAACTCCCAGAGTGAGAATAATCCCAACTCCCAGAGTGAGAATAATCCCAACTCCCAGAGTGAGAATAATCCCAACTCCCAGAGTGAGAATAATCCCAATTCCCAGAATGAGAATAACCCAATTCCCAGATGAGAATAAATCCCAATTCCCAGAGTGAGAATAATCCCAATTCCCAGAGTGAGAATAATCCCAGTGAGAATAATCCCAATTCCCAGATGAGAATAACCCAATTCCCAGAGTGAGAATAATCCCAATTCCCAGAGTGAGAATAATCCCAACTCCCAGAGTGAGAATAATCCCAATTCCCAGAGTGAGAATAATCCCAATTCCCAGAGTGAGAATAATCCCAACTCCCAGAGTGAGAATAATCCCAACTCCCAGAGTGAGAATAATCCCAATTCCCAGAGTGAGAATAATCCCAATTCCCAGAGTGAGAATAATCCCAATTCCCAGAGTGAGAATAATCCCAATTCCCAGAGTGAGAATAATCCCAACTCCCAGAGTGAGAATAATCCCAACTCCTAGAGTGAGAATACTCCCTACTCCCAGAGTGAGAATAATCCCAACTCCCAGAGTGAGAATAATCCCAACTCCCAGAGTGAGAATAATCCCAATTCCCAGAATGAGAATAAACCCAATTCCCAGAGTGAGAATAATCCCAACTCCCAGAGTGAGAATAATCCCAATTCCCAGAGTGAGAATAATCCCAATTCCCAGAGTGAGAATAATCCCAACTTCCAGAGTGAGAATAATCCCAACTCCTAGAGTGAGAATAAACCCAACTCCCAGAGTGACAATAATCCCAATTCCCAGAGTGAGAATAATCCCAATTCCCAGAGTGAGAATAATCCCAATTCCCAGAGTGAGAATAATCCCAATTCCCAGAGTGAGAATAATCCCAACTCCCAGAGTGAGAATAATCCCAACTCCCAGAGTGAGAATAATCCCAACTCCCAGAGTGAGAATAATCCCAATTCCCAGAGTGAGAATAATCCCAACTCCCAGAGTGAGAATAATCCCAACTCCCAGAGTGAGAATAATCCCAATTCCCAGAGTGAGAATAATCCCAATTCCCAGAGTGAGAATAATCCCAATTCCCAGAGTGAGAATACTCCCAACTCCCAGAGTGAGAATAATCCAAACACCAGAGTGAGAATAATCCCAACTCCCAGAGTGAGAACAATCCCAATCCCAGACTGAGAATAACCAATTCCCAGAGTGAGAATATCCAACTCCCAGAGTGAGAATAATCCCAACTCCCAGAGTGAGAATAACCAATCCCAGAGTGAGAATAATCCCAACTCCCAGAGTGAGAATAATCCCAACTCCCAGAGTGAGAATAATCCCAACTCCCAGAGTGAGAACAATCCCAATTCCCAGACTGAGAATAATCCCAATTCCCAGAGTGAGAATACTCCCAACTCCCAGAGTGAGAATAATCCCAACTCCCAGAGTGAGAATAATCCCAACTCCCAGAGTGAGAATAATCCCAACTCCCAGAGTGAGAACAATCCCAACTCCCAGAGTGAGAATAATCCCAACTCCCAGAGTGAGAATAATCCCAACTCCCAGAGTGAGAATAATCCCAACTCCCACAGTGAGAATAATCCCAACTCCCAGAGTGAGAATAATCCCAACTCCCAGAGTGAGAATAATCCCAACTCCTAGAGTGAGAATAATCCCAACTCCTAGAGTGAGAATAATCCCAATTCCCAGAGTGAGAATAATCCCAATTCTCAGAGTGAGAATAATCCCTACTCCCAGAGTGAGAATAATCCCAATTCCCAGAGTGAGAATAAACCGAACTCCCAGAGTGAGAATAATCCCAACTCCCAGAGTGAGAATAATCCCAACTCCCAGAGTGAGAATAATCCCAACTCCCAGAGTGAGAATAAACCCAACTCCCAGAGTGAGAACAATCCCAATTCCCAGAGTGAGAATAAACCGAACTCCCAGAGTGAGAATAATCCCAACTCCCAGAGTGAGAATAAACCCAACTCCCAGAGTGAGAATAATCCCCACTCCCAGAGTGAGAATAATCCCAATTCCCAGAGTGAGAATAATCCCAACACCCAGAGTGAGAATAATCCCAACTCCCACAGTGAGAATAATCCCAACTCCCAGAGTGAGAATAATCCCAACTCCCAGAGTGAGAATAATCCCAACTCCCAGAGTGAGAATAATCCCAACTCCCAGAGTGAGAATAAACCCAACTCCCAGAGTGAGAATAATCCCAACTCCCAGAGTGAGAATAATCCCAACTCCCAGAGTGAGAATAATCCCAACTCCCAGAGTGAGAACAATCCCAATTCCCAGACTGAGAATAATCCCAATTCCCAGAGTGAGAATACTCCCAACTCCCAGAGTGAGAATAATCCCAACTCCCAGAGTGAGAATAATCCCAATTCCCAGAGTGAGAATAATCTCAACTCCCAGAGTGAGAATAATCCCAATTCCCAGAGTGAGAATACTCCCAACTCCCAGAGTGAGAATAAACCCAATTCCCAGAGTGAGAATACTCCCAACTCCCAGAGTGAGAATAATCCCAACACCCAGAGTGAGAATAATCCCAACTCCCAGAGTGAGAACAATCCCAATTCCCAGACTGAGAATAATCCCAATTCCCAGAGTGAGAATACTCCCAACTCCCAGAGTGAGAATAATCCCAACTCCCAGAGTGAGAATAATCCCAACACCCAGAGTGAGAATAATCCCAACTCCCAGAGTGAGAACAATCCCAACTCCCAGAGTGAAAATAATCTCAACTCCCAGAGTGAGAATAATCCCAACTCCTAGAGTGAGAACAATCCCAACTCCCAGAGTGAGAATAATCCCAACACCCAGAGTGAGAATAATCCCAACTCCTAGAGTGAGAATAATCCCAACACCCAGAGTGAGAATAATCCCAACACCCAGAGTGAGAATAATCCCAAATCCCAGAGTGAGAATAATCCCAAATCCCAGAGTGAGAATAATCCCAATTCTCAGAGTGAGAATAATCCCAATTCCCAGAATGAGAATAAACCCAATTCCCAGAGTGAGAATAATCCCAATTCCCAGAGTGAGAATAAACCCAACACCCAGAGTGAGAATAATCCCAAATCCCAGAGTGAGAATAATCCCAACTCCCAGAGTGAGAATAATCCCAATTCTCAGAGTGAGAATAATCCCAACTCCCAGAGTGAGAATAATCCCAACTCCCAGAGTGAGAATAATCCCAATTCCAGAGTGAGAATAATCCCAACTCCCAGAGTGAGAATAATCCCAATTCCCAGAGTGAGAATAATCCCAACTCCCAGAGTGAGAATAATCCCAACTCCCAGAGTGAGAATAATCCCAATTCCCAGAGTGAGAATAAACCCAACTCCCAGAGTGAGAATAATCCCAATTCCCAGAGTGAGAATAATCCCAATTCCCAGAGTGAGAATAATCCCAACACCCAGAGTGAGAATAATCCCAACTTCCACAGTGAGAATAATCCCAACTCCCAGAGTGAGAATAATCCCAACTCCCAGAGTGAGAATAATCTCAACTCCCAGAGTGAGAATAATCCCAATTCCCAGAGTGAGAATAATCCCAACACCCAGAGTGAGAATAATCCCAACTTCCACAGTGAGAATAATCCCAACTCCCAGAGTGAGAATAATCCCAACTCCCAGAGTGAGAATAATCCCAACTCCCAGAGTGAGAATAAACTGAACTCCCAGAGTGAGAATAAACCCAATTCCCAGAGTGAGAATAAACCGAACTCCCAGAGTGAGAATAAACCCAATTCCCAGAATGAGAATAAACCGAACTCCCAGAGTGAGAATAATCCCAACTCCCAGAGTGAGAACAAACCCAATTCCCAGAGTGAGAATAATCCCAATTCCCAGAGTGAGAACTCCACACGGGCCTCCTGAGTGTTTTGGGATTGGAGACTGCACTAGGAGTATTGTGGACAATTTTGATCTCCTTTTCTGAGGAACCATTTTCTTGCTCTCAAGCGGGTGCAGCAAAGGTTTACCAGGCTGATTCCAGGGATGGTGGGACTGATGAGGGGGGAGATCATAGAAACTTCTAAAATTCTAACAAACTAGCCCAGGGTAAATGCAGGGGGGATGTTCCCGATGGTGGGGGGAGTCCAGAACAAGGATTACAGTCTGAGAATTCGGGGTAGACTATTTAGGACGGAGGTGAGGAGACATTTCTTCACCCAGTGAGCCTGTGGAATTCATTCCCATGGGAAGTAGCTGATGCCAAAACATTGAATGTATTCAAGAAGTGGCTGGATATAGCACTTGGGGCGAATGGGATCAAAGGTGATGGGGAGAAAGCAGGATTAGGCTATTGAGTTGGACAATCAGTCATGATTGTGATGAATGGTGGAGCAGGCTCGAAGGGCCGAATGGCCTCCTCCTGCTCCTATCTCCTATGTTTCTATTGAGTTGCAAAACCTGATTTGAAATCTGCGCTAAATTGCACTCACGTTCTCTCTGGAACACAATGATTCTTGCCTCTCGCTCTCGCCCCTGTGGAATGGGGTAGGCGTTAACCGCTATCAAATACTGGGACTCTGCTGGCACACAAAATGTTGTCTCAATCAACTGGAGAGTAAGACAGAAAGTAGAATAAATACAACGGGGTAAGGGACTGAGTGCCAGTATATCATCCCAATAAATGTAACACACTAAAACTCCCTCTACACTGTCCCCCATCAAACACTCCCAGGACAGGAGCAGCATGGGGTTAGATACAGAGTAAAGCTCCCTCTACACTGTCCCCCATCAAACACTCCCAGGACAGGAACAGCACAGGGTTAGATACAGAGTAAAGCTCCCTCTATACTGTCCCCCATCAAACACTCCCAGGACAGGTACAGCACGGGGTTAGATACAGAGTAAAGCTCCCTCTATACTGTACCCCCATCAAACACTCCCAGGACGGGTACAACACGGGGTTAGATACAGAGTAAAGCTCCCTCTACACTGTCCCCCATCAAACACTCCTAAGACAGGTACAGCACGGGGTTAGATACAGAGTAAACTCACTCTACACTGTCCCCATCAAACACTCCCAGGACAGGGACAGCACAGGGTTAGATACAGAGTAAAGCTCCCTCTACACTGTCCCCATCAAACACTCCCAGGACAGGTACAGCACGGGGTTAGATACAGAGTAAAGCTCCCTCTACACTGTCCCCATCAAACACTCCCAGGACAGGTACAGCACGGGGTTAGATACAGAGTAAAGCTCCCTCTACACTGTCCCCCATCAAACACTCCCAGGACAGGAACAGCATGGGGTTAGATACAGAGTAAAGCTCCCTCTACACTGTCCCCCATCAAACACTCCCAGGACAGGAACAGCATGGGGTTAGATACAGAGTAAAGCTCCCTCTACACTGTCTCCCATCAAACACTCCCAGGACAGGAACAGCATGGGGTTAGATACAGAGTAAAGCTCCCTCCACACTGTCTCCCATCAAACACTCCCAGGACAGGAACAGCATGGGGTTAGATACAGAGTAAAGCTCCCTCTGCACTGTCCTCCATCAAACATTCCCAGGACAGGAACAGCATGGGGTTAGATACAGAGTAAAGCTCCCTCTACACTGTCCCCCATCAAACACTCCCAGGACAGGAACAGCATGGGGTTAGATACAGAGTAAAGCTCCCTCTGCACTGTCCCCCATCAAACACTCCCAGGACAGAACAACATGGGGTTAGATACAGAGTAAAGCTCCCTCTGCACTGTCCCCCATCATACACTCCCAGGACAGGTACAGCACGGGGTTAGATACAGAGTAAAGCTCTCTCTACACTGTCCCCCATCAATCACTCCCAGGACAGGAACAGCATGGGGTTAGATACAGAGTAAAGCTCCCTCTACACTGTCCGCCATCAAACACTCCCAGGACAGGTACAGCACGGGGTTAAATACAGAGTAAAGCTCTCTCTACACTGTCCCTCATCAAACACTCCCAGGACAGGAACAACACAGGGTTAGATACAGAGTAAAACTCCCTCTACACTGTGCCAATCAAACACTGATGTGGAGATGCCCGCTTTGGACTGGAGTAAACACAATAAGAAATCTCACAACACCAGGTTAAAGTCCAACAAGTTTATTTGATAACAAATGCCACTAGCTTTTGGAGCGCTGCTCCTTTATCAGATGAGTTATGTTCACAAACAGGGCATATAAAGACACAAACTCAATTTACAGAATAATGATTGGAATGTGAGTCTTTACAGCAAATCGTCTCTTTGAGAGGGTTAAGCACTGGTTAAAGAGATGTGTGTTGTCTCCAGACAGGATAGTTAATGGGATTTTGCAAGTCCAGGCAAGTCATGGGGGTTACAGATAGTGTGACATGAACCCAAGATCCCAGTGGAGTCTGTCCTCATGTGTGCAGAACCTGGCTATCAGTCTCTGCTCAGCGACTCTGCATTATCATGTGTCATGAAGGCCACCTTGGAGAACATTTGCCCAGAGATCAGAAGCCAAATGCCCATGATCGCTGAAGTGTTCGCCAACCGGAAGGGAACAGTCTTGCCTGGTGATTGTCAAGTGGTGTTCATTCATCTGTTGTCATGGCGTCTGCAATGTCTCTCCAATATACAATGCTTCAAGATATCCTTTCCTGCAGCGTATTAGGTAGACATATATCAGGCAGATTATATGCCCTGTTTGTGAACAGACCTCCCACTCACCTGATGAAGGAGCAACGCTCTGAAAGCTAGTGGTGGTTCCTACCAAGTAAACCTGTTGGACTTTAAACTAGTGTTGTGAGACTTCTTACTGTGTTTACCCCATCAAACATTCCCAGGGCAGGTACAGAGTAAACCTCCCTCTACAAAGAGCAAGAATAAAACTGATCACCAGTACCTGATATCAGTGTTTCTCCTGGTTACTGATCAGCAGAAGGAGACAGCGAGAGTCCCACTTACCATCTCGGAGCTCAGTTTGTCCCTCTCTCTGATCGCAAGTTGCCTGCAGTCAGTGTAATCGTTGGAACTATCAATGCTCCTGACTCTCACCTGAAATCCTTGCAAGAATTTAATTCCTTCAATCAAAGAGACCAAACAATAAAATCAGCTCCGACAGAAGTCTTTAATCTACAGCACAATAAAGGTTGGAGCATTGAACAGAAAGCTTAGCTGATCAGATGTGAGGTTAGTGAATCAGAGACACGGGCAATTAACCTTCCTCGTGAAACTTAATTTCAATTCTTCCACTCAATCTGGATGTAAAAGCTAGTCTCAGGTATGGTGACAATGAGGAAGCGATGGCCCAGTGATATTATCGCTAGACTATTAATCCAGGAACTCAGCTAATGTTCTGGGGACCCGGGTTCAAATCCCGCCACAGCAGTTGGTGGAATTTTAATTCAGTAAAAAATATCTGGAATTAAGAATCTACTGATGACCCATTGTCGGAAAAACCCATCTGGTTCACTAATGTGTGTGTGTGCGTGAGAATGTGTATGAGTTTGAGTGAGTTCTGCATGAAGTCAGTTTTAACTGCAGGTTCTGTTCGGGTTTGTCATTGTGAAGGTGTATCAGGAACTCCCTGAGAGATTTGAACATTTACAAACCAAACTTGCTGGGATTCCAACCAATTATCAATGTCTCCAAAATTCCACATTTTCCAGAAAGTTCTATTCGCGCTCCCAGATTTTCAGGACTTCCAACAGCATGGTCGCAGTCTTCAGTATCAGATGCTGTCGCAAAGCAGGGGAAATTCAAAACACACTCTAAAAGGAAATGATAATGTGAATTGTATCTTGGAATTAAAATATCATTGACCAAGAATCATAGCAACATGGGAACACAGCAACATGGGAACATGTTAATCTGGAAATATGACAACATAGGAACATGGCAACATGAGAACACAGGGACATGGCTATAGAGGAACATGAGAACATAGGAACATGGGACCATAGGAACATGAGAACATAGAGACATGACAACATGGGAACAAAAGAACATGGCTATATAGAAGTGTGAGAACATAAGGGACCTGGTAACAAGTTAATTTGAGAACATAGCTACTGAATCAGTCCATGTTCAAATGCAACAGGATCCAGACAATATCCAGGCTCGGGCTAACAAGTGGCAGTAACATTTGCACCACACAGTGCCAGGCAATGCCCATCTCCAATAGGAGACACTCAAACCAACGCTTCTTGACGTTCAATAGTGTTACCATCACTGAATCCCCCATTATCAACATCCTGGGCGTTACCATTGAGCAGAAATTCAACTGGACTCACCACATAAACACAGGGGCTACAGGAACAGGTTACAGGTAACTCACCTCCTGACTCCCCAAAGCCCGTTCGCCATCTACAAGGACACAAGTCAGGAGTGTGATGGCAGACTCTCCCACTTGCCTGGATGGGTGCGGCTCCAACAACACTCGAGAAGCTCGACACCATCCAGGACAAAGCAGCCCTGCTTGACTGGCACCACATCTACAAATGTTCAATCCCTCCACCACCGACGCTCAGTAGCAGCAGTGTGTATTATCTATAAGATGCACTGCAGCAATTCACTAATGATCCTTAGACAGCACCTTCAAAACCCACGACCACTTCCATCCAGAAGGACAAAGGCAACAGATACATGGGAACGCCACCATCTGGAAGAGCCACTCATCATCCTGACTTGGAAATATATCGGCCATTCCTTTGCAGTCACTGGGTCAAAATGCTGGAATTCCCTTCCTAACGGCATTGCGGCATCACTGAATCCCCCCCACTGGAGGACAAAAGCTGGGGGTTCTTTGTACAATGGGTTTCAGGAGTGCCCTTGACGTAGCCAGAGAGGTTCTTGCACAGGGTCCCATTGCCCGATACGATGGGACAGCCAGGTGTGTTTGCCTTGTGTATCTTTGGGAGGCAGTAGAGATCTCCAATGCGAGGACCATGTGAAATAAGAGCACGGAGGGTGCTCTGAGGGTCCGGATCAAAGGTCTTGATCAGAGTGTTGAGTTGACGAGTGTGTTCTTTGGTCAAATCTGTAGATAACTGTCTGTAGTGTTCCTTGTTGTTTAGTTGTTGGTACACTTCTTTGCAGTAATCCATTCTGTTCAGTATGACGATGGCCCCTCCTTTGTCTGCTGGTTTGATGACAATATTGGTCTTGAGAGCATGGATGGCATTACGTTGTGCTTGGGTGATGTTCGGGGCTGTCTTGTGAGTGCAGTTAATGAATCTGGTGTTGACGCACCTCCTGGCGGCTTGGGTGTACATGTCCAGTCGAGGGCAGCGGCCTTCCAGAGGAGTCCACTTGGACCCTTTCCTCTTTGGTTGCTTCATTGCGGATCTCTCTGTCAGTTGTTCTGGTTCATTGGCTGTATCATTGTGTTCACTGTTGGCCTCTTAGAGTTTGTGGAAAAACTCCCGCAGCCTCGTTCACCTGATAAATTCCTCTGTGTCCGCTGTGAGACTGATGGGGTCCATTTTGGTGGTGGGGCAGAAATTAAGCCCTGGGCTGAGAACTTCAACTTCATCTGGTTGATGTGTGTCGTCTGACAAGTTGTCAGGATTTCAGACTGTCTGCTGGTATCTGTACAGGGACATGGTTACAGATTGTCTACTGGCGCCTGTACAGGGTTACAGGCTGTCTACTGGTGCCTGTAGAGGGACAGGGTTACAGACTGTCTGCTGGTGCCTGTAGTGGGACAGGGTTACAGACTGTCTGCTATTGCCTGTACAAGGATAGGGTTACAGACTGTCTGCTGGTGCCTGTACAGGGACAGGATTACAGACTGTCTGCTGGTGCCTGTACAGGGACAGGGTTACAGACTGTCTGCTGGTGCCTGTACAGGGACAGGGTTACAGACTGTCTGCTGGTGCCTGTACAGGGACAGGATTACAGACTATCTGCTGGTGCCTGTACAGGGACAGGGTTACAGACTGTCTGCTGGTGCCTGTACAGGGACAGGATTACAGACTGTCTGCTGGTGCCTTACAGGGACAGGATTACAGATTGTCTGCTGGTGTTTGTAAAGGGACAGGGTTACAGATACAAACTCGCTCAAAGTATAATTCTTCTTGAGAAACACTTACCCTGAGAAGTGAAGGAAGAGTTTGCAGTTTCCTGTCTCTCTTGATTTGATGTACTCAATTCTCCGCTATTATTTACAGAATCTACCTGTTAACAAAACCAAAATTTGTGAAAAGCTAAAAACATTAAAGCTTGTTAAATGGGTCTGTTTTTCTCCCACGGGTATACTTCCTCCAACTCTCATTCAACAGAACTTTAGTAAAAGGGTGGCGGCTTTGCAGGAGAGGGGGGGCATGAGGAAGGAGATTTACCTCAAAGAGTCCTGGGGAAGAGGCAACTTCAGTTCATGTTGAAAAGACAGACTGGGATAGAGAGAGAGAGACTGGGATAGAGAGAGAGAGAGACAGGGAGAGAGAGAGAGAGAGAGAGAGACTGGGATAGAGAGAGAGAGAGAGATGGATAGAGAGAGAGACAGAGAGACTGGGATAGAGAGAGAGAGAGAGAGAGAGACTGGATTAGAGGAGAGAGAGACTGGGATAGAGAGAGAGAGGGAGAGAGACTGGGATATGAGAGAAGAGAGAGACTGGATGATAGAGAGAGGAGAGAGAGACTGGGATAGAGAGAGAGAGAGAAAGAGAGAGGCCTGGGATAGAGAGAGAGAGAGAGAGACTGGGATAGAGAGAGAGAGAGACTGGGATAGAGAGAGAGAGAGAGAGGAGACCGGGATAGAGAGAGAGAGAGAGAGAGAGACGGGATAGAGAGAGAGAGAGAGGAGAGAGAGACTGGGATAAGAGAGAGAGAGAGAGAGACTGGGATAGAGAGAGAGGAGAGAGAGACTGGGATAGAGAGAGAGGGGAGAGACTGGATAGAGAGAGAGAGAGAGAGACTGGGATAGAGAGAGAGAGAGATGGGATAGAGAGAGAGAGATGGGATAGAGAGAGAGAGATGGGATAGAGAGAGAGAGATGGGATAGAGAGAGAGAGATGGGATAGAGAGAGAGAGATGGGATAGAGAGAGAGAGAGAGAGAGAGAGAGAGAGAGAGAAAGAGAGACTGAGAAGAGAGAGAGACTGGGATAGAGAGAGAGAGAAAGACTGGGATAGAGAGAGAGAGAAAGACTGGGATAGAGAGAGAGAGAGAGAGAGAGAGAGAGAGAGAGAGAGAGAGAGAGAGAGAGAGAGAGAGAGAGAGAGAGAGAGAGAGAGAGAGAGACTGGGATAGAGAGAGAGAGAGAGAGACTGGGATAGAGAGAGAGAAGACTGGGATCGAGAGAGAGAGAGAGACTGGGATAAAGAGACTGGGATAGAGAGAGAGAGAGACTGGGATAGAGAGAGAGAGACTGGGATAGAGAGACTGGGATAGAGAGAGAGAGACTGGGATAGAGAGAGAGAGAGAGAGAGACTGTGAGAAGCTGGGATCCAGCTCCTAAGAGCAGAAATGTTTCAAGATTTCCAACTGGCCTCTAATGTTTTCTCCCTGTTTCCAGCACTCCGTCTCTTTCCCTCTGCCCCCTCTACTGCTCCTCATTTCTCTCCTCTTCTTGCTCTCTCTCTCTCTCTCTCTCTCTCTATTTCTACATCTCTGTCACTCTGTCTCGTTCTCTGTCTTTTTCTGTCTCTCTATTGCTCCCTCTCTCTCTATCTCTGTCCTTCTGTCTCTCTGTGCCTCGCTCCTTCTCGATCTCTCTTTTTTTGTCTATTTGCCTCACTCTCTCACAGTTTCTCTCCCTCTCTCTTTTTCTGCCTCTCCCTCTCTCTCTGCCTCACTCTCTCTTATCTTTTTTGTCGCTGTTTCATTCTCTCACAGTCTCTCTCTCTCACTGTCTCTCTGCCTCTCTCTCTCTCTCTCTCTGCCTCTCTCCCTCTCTATCTCACACTCTCTGTCTCTCTCTCTTGCTCTGTCTCTGTCTCTTTCTTTTTCACTCTGACTCTCTCTCTACCTGTTCCTCTCTCTCTCTCTCTCTGTCGTTCTCTCTCTGTTTCTCTCTCACTGTTTTTCTCTTTCTCTCTGTCTCTCTGTATCACTCTGTCACTCTCTCCCTCTGTCTCTTTCTCTCTCTCTGTCTCTCTCTCTCTCTCTCTCTATCACTCTGTTCCTCTCTCTCTCTCTGTCTGTCTGTCTTTGTCTCTCTCCCTGTCGCTCTCTCTCTCTATCTCTATCTCTATCACTCTCTCCCTCTCTCGTACAAACACAAATTGTTCCCCTTCTGTCTGCTGAGGGTCGCTCTATCTCTTACTGGGATTTGCAGAGAATCGCATGGACCCCGAGTTAGGAACAGGTATCAGTCTGGAGCAGAGATCTTTTTTCTGACCTGGGATTTGGGGATTGCAGTAAACAGGAGCAGGATCAGTGCAGTCATTTCCATTGGGATCCAGGCAGGGATCTGCTCCAGAGAATTGTAGAGAGTCAGGAGGGAAACTTACCTGCATGAAAGCAAGTTTCAGTCCCGGAGCAATTAACCCCAAACCATCCGCAATAGTCAGGAACAAAACATTATACAACTCAAAACCTCAAACTAAATACCCACATTACAGAAATGTCCGCAATCCCAAATTATATCCATCCACATCCCACCTCCAGTGTCCAGATACTGACCCCCCAGTGTCCAGTGAGCAGATACTGACCCTCCCCCAATGTCCAGTGATCACATACTGACCCTCCCCCCAGTGTCCAGTGATCAGATACTGACCCTCTCCCAGTGTCCAGTGAGCAGATACTGACCCTCCCCCAGTGTCCAGTGATCAGATACTGACCCTCCCCCAGTGTCCAGTGATCAGATACTGACCCTCTCCCAGTGTCCAGTGAGCAGATATTGACCCCTCCCCCAGTGTCCAGTGATCAGATACTGACCCTCCCCCAGTGTCCAGTGATCAGATACTGACCCTCCCCCAGTGTCCAGTGATCAGATACTGACCCTCCCCCAGTGTCCGGTGATCAGATACTGACCCTTCCCCAGTGTCCAATGATCAGATACTGACCCCTCCACCAGTGTCCAGTGAGCAGATACTGACCCTCCCCCAATGTCCAGTGATCACATACTGACCCTCCCCCCAGTGTCCAGTGATCAGATACTGACCCTCTCCCAGTGTCCAGTGATCAGATACTGACCCTCCCCCAGTGTCCAGTGAGCAGATACTGACCCTCCCCCAGTGTCCAGTGATCAGATACTGACCCTCTCCCAGTGTCCAGTGATCGGATATTGGCCCATCTTCCAGTGTCCAGTGATCAGATACTGATCCCTCCACCAGTGTCCAATGATCAGATATTGACCCCTTCCCCAGTGTCCAGTGAGCAGATACTGACTCCTCCACCAGTGTCCACTGAGCAGATACTGACCCTCTCCTGCAGTGTCCACTGATCAGATACTGACCCCATTCCTATGATTTGTCACAGGTCGAAGGGACATACACAGATACACAGGAGGATAGTTACACAGATACATGGGAGGGTAAATACACCGATACATGGGAGGGTAGATACACAGATACACGGGAAGGTAGATACACAGATACATGGGAGGGTATATACACCGATACATGGGAGGGTAGATACACAGATACACTGGTGGGCAAGTACACAGATACATGGGAAGACAGATACACAGGAGGGTAGATACACAGATACACGGGTGGGCAAATACACAGATACATGGGAAGTCAGATACACGGGAAGGCAGATACACAAATACACGGGAAAGCAGATACACAGATACACGGGAGGGTAGATACACGGGAAGGCAGATACACTGTTATATGGGATGGCAGATATACAGTTACATGGGAGGACAGATACACAAACACACAGATATATGGGAGAGCAGTTACACAGATATACAGGAGGGCAGATACACAGATATATGGGAGAGCAGTTACACAGATATACAGGAGGGCAGATACACAGATATATGGGAGGGCAGATACACAGATAATGGGAAAGCAGTTACACGGGAGGGGAGATACAAAGATACATGGGAAAGCAGATACACAGATACATGACAGGGTAGATACACAGATATATGGGAGGATAGATACACAGATACACGGAAAGGCATACAGATATAAGAACATAAAAAATAGGAGCAGGAGTATGCCATCTAGCCCTTCGAACCTGCCCCGCCTTTCAATAAGATCATGGCTGATTGAATCACTTTCCCGCTTTCTCCCCATAACCCTTAATTCCCTTGTCTATCAGAAATCTATCTTATAGAAATCTATCCCGTGACTTAAATAGATTCAGCGAGGTAGCCTCCACCACTTCAATGGGCAGAGAATTCCAGAGATTCACCATCCTTTGAGTGAAGAAGTTCCTCCTCAACTCCGATCTAAATGTGTCCCCCCCTTATTTTGAGACTGTGCCCCTCTAGTTCTGCTATCCTTTCTAAGTGGGAAGAATCTCTCTACCTGTAATGTATGGGAGCAAGATACACAGAAAGGCAGATAGACAGATATATGGGAGGACAGATAAGCGAATGTTTGGGAGAGCAGATACACAGATATACAGGAGGGCAGATATACAGATACACATTGGGGTGGGTAGATACATGTACATGAGTGGTAGATATACAAATACTTAGGTTAGATACACAAAAGAAAATGCACAGATACATGGGTAAGGGGAAATGCACAGATACACAGTGGAGGAGCTAGATACATAGATACTGGGGAGGAGATACACAGATACATGGGGAGGGAGGTAGACACATAGATACACGGGAGGGTAGATACACAGATACAAGAGGCGTGAGTGAAGATACATAGATATATGGCAGGGTAGATACACATACACAAGGGAGGAGAGATACACAGATATACAGGGCTGTAGATACACATTGTTCCCACAATACACACAGTCTAAAACTTTTTGCCCACTATTATAACTGGTCAGTGCCTTTTTTTTAGACCCCTTGAGTGCTTTTCACAACTCACTTTCCTGTCTATTTTTGTGTGATTAGTAAATTCAGCCACCAGATATTCAGACTGTCATCCAAAGCCTGGACATAATTGATAAACCACTCTGGCCCTGACCCCTGTGTGGCACACCACTCATCATACCAGACTAAAAATGACCCAGTGTTGCCTACTCTGTGTATCTATTAACTAACCAATCCTCCATCCATGCTAATATCTTATCCACGTCCACCTCCTGACCATTGAGCCCTGCCAAGGGAGGTGGCTGGAAATCCTTTACAATCCTTTAAAAAATATTTGGATGAGCATTCGAAACATCAGAACATGGGACAAATGCACGAAATCGGGATCAGCACCACTCCAGTGGTAGTAATTGTCAGTGTAAACTCAAAGGGCCCCTTCTGCGATGTACGAGTCAATGGCTATGATATTTAATCAGCATTAGATGCTGGAGAATGTTCAAAGGCTCCGAAACACTGGTTAAAATGATAGAATTAGTTTGAAATTTGAATTTAAATACATACCTGGATGATTCTCATATCCCCATTCTCGGCCTGAAGCACACCACAATTGAACATTCAAAAGGCACGGTGGTTACACCACCATTTCACAGTGCCAGGCACCCGGAGTTCAATTCCCGGCTTGGGTCACCGTCTGCGTGGAGTCTGCACACTCTCGCTGTGGGTCTCCTCCAGATGTTCCAGTTTCCACCCACAGCCCAAAGACGTGCATGTTACGTGCATTGGCCATGCTAAATTGCCCCCTGGCACAGAAGGGGTTAATGCTAAAGGCTTGTTGTGAAGTGAGCTGCATGCAAAATAAATTTGTTGTGCTGTCAGCTGGAGGGGAAAGGTTTGGACACACAACAGCACTGAAGGATTTTGTGAAAGAGTTAAATGCGAACTTACATCTATTGTGACTTAAGAACAAAAATCCAGCTGCCTCTCGTGATCATGTACACACTTGTGCCCCATTCCACACTCCACTTTATTCTTTAATGATGAACTGAAGTGTTGGGGCGGCACAGTGTGCTGCCTCACAGTGCCAGGGAACTGGGTTCGATTCCCGGCTCGGGACACCCTCTGGGTGGAGTTTGCACATTCTCCCCGTCTCTGCGTGGGTTTCCTCCGGGTGCTCCTGTTTCCTCTGAAAGACGTGCTGTCTAGTTACATTGACCCGAATTGATGCCGTCGGGGAATTTCACACAGTGGCTGAATTACAGTGTTAATGTAACTAACTAATAAAGAAACTTTTTGCTTTAACTTCCGATATTAAACTGTGGTTTTACACAGAGAAACTTTGACATTTCCCTTACACCCTCCCTAACCTTCAAACAGCCTGAATGCAGAGTCCATCAGCTACTTTTTTGTACTGGAATAACATTAAGAGATTTCCCAAAGTTGGTATCAATAGATTATTGGCAGCTGTGGGCATTATAACAGTGGGAGGCCATTCGGCCCATTGAGAATCATTCTCGGATGAAGCACTGCTTTAAAGTCGACAACCCATGCCCTATCCGATGGACCACCAGTCACTGATACTCCAGCCCCTCCCAATATCCCCACTGTGCCCCTCTCTCTAACCAATGAATGGATCTGCTTGGCAGATTCCCCCTCCTGCTCTCTGAGTGGCTGTTCTGGAATCGATCTCAAATCCCGGAGCTAATTCCAGGGATCAGTTGTCAGTCTGGATTTTATCCTTGCCCCTGTGATCTCAGCATCGCTTCCCCTCAACCATCTCCTCCATCCCCACTTCCTGCCACCTCCCATCCACCACTATTCCCCCCCATCCCCACTTGTCTCCCCCCAACACCACTCCCCCCCCAGCCTTCCCATCACCGCCACTCCCTGCCCCCTCCCATTCACCACTACCACACCCCACTTGTCTCTCCCTCCACCACCCACCCCCCAGCCTTCCCATCACCCCACTCCCCGCCACCTCCCATCCACCACTACTCCCCCACCCTATTCACTTCTCCTCCACCACCACCACCCCCCAAGCCTTCCTCACCCCCGCCCCCCTGCCCTCCCCCCACCTCCTACCACTACCGTTCCCCCCACCCCTACTCACTCCTCCCCACCACCAACCCAACCCGGCCTCCCTGCCACCCCTGCCCTCCCTGGCCTCCCCTCCCACCGCACCCCCCTCCAGGCCTACCCCCATCTATCCCTCCCTCCCCCTGGCCTCTCCCCACCCCTGCACCCCTCCCCATCACTCCCCGACCACCGGTTCTCCCTCCTCTTCCCCCCAGCCTTCCCCCAACTCCCTTCCCTCCTCTGACCTCCCCCCCCCCCCCCTCCCCATCCTCCCCCCCTCCACCCTGGCCCCCTTCTCTTCCCCATGTCCCCACCCTGGCCCCCCATCCCCTCTTGCCCTCACCCCATTCCCCCCCCCACCCCCCCGCAGCACTTCTCCCTGCCACCTCCTGCCCCGCTGTGAGATGCTGGGGAAAGTTTCAGGGGATTGAACAAATGACCTGAAACACATCTCCAGTGTGCAGCAAATTCAGCTCCTGTCAAACTCAGATACCACACAGGGAATCCTCCCTGTTGTGTGAGTTGAGAGCGACCAGTTCCAACTTGTTTTCAAGGAGTGTGTCAGGCGAACCCGCAGCAATCTGTCCCAGGCTGACTGACAAACTATCTCAAGCACTAACTCGCCTGTATCCTCAGGCTGTTATTGAAGTTGACAGCAATTCCTATCGGGGACTGAGGCAGTCTACAGAGACAGCTGAATCGTGAGTGTCCCACCCCATGAGTCACTGCACACACACCCAATACACTGTACACACATCCAATTCACTGCACACAGATCCCAATACATTGCACACAGACCCAATTCACTGTACACCTACCCCAATTCACTGCACACAGATCCCAGTCCACTGTACACCTACCCCAATTCATTTTACACTGACCCCAGTTCACTGCACGCAGACCTTAGTTCACTGTGTACAGACACCAATTCACTGCACACAGACCCCAATTCACTGTACACATCCCCAATCCCTGTACACATCTCCAATTCACTGTACACAGACCCCAATTCATTGTACACAGACCCCAATTCACTGTACACAATCCCCAAATCATTGTATATATCTCCAATTCACTGTACACAGACCCCAATTCACTGCACACAGTCCTGGTTCACTGCAGCCAGTCCCTGATTCACTGTACACAGTCCTGTATTACTCTCCGTAGCCCATAATTCATTGTGTGCAGACCCTAATTCACTGTAAACAGACCCCAATTCACTGCACACAATCCTGTCAGTACACACTGCCCTGATTCACTGTACACAATCCTAGCTCACTGAACACAGACCCCAATTCAGTGTACAAAGTCCTGATTATCTGTACACGGAACCCAATTAACTGTACACAGTCCCTGACTCATTGTATACACTCCACAATTCACCGTGCATTCTCCCAGTTCACTTTTCACAGTTTCTAGGTCTGTTACACACTCTCTGAATCTGTTACACGGGGCCCCTGTTGTACCATTTTGATTGTAAGTGCTTGGCAGATTTGAAACTGGGAGTGTTACAGATCCGACTTTTAAAGCTGTTCTCAGATGCCCCTATACACACTCTGCCTGGAAAAAAAAAACAGCGATTCCAGATTGTGCTGTCGAAGCCTGTGGGCGCAGCTTAACATGCCCGAAATCCTGCAGCTCCACCTGCACATGTGCAGAAAGAAAACGACCGAATGCCAATCCCCTCCACGCCACTCACAGGCCAGATAATGCTTCCCCTCCTGGTCCTCACAGACATTGCCCCCATCCTCCCCTTATCCCCCCTCCCCCCCTCCCCAACTCCTCGCCACCGATCTCAAACAGAGAGCCATCACATTCTCGCAGTTATCCCCTCACTAACTGAAGTGCCTGAATTAGAGTTTTGTAGGGGATGCCTGTTCCTGGATGGGCGAACGCAGTGGTAAAGGGGGAAATGATGGTATGGTTGGCCGTAAGTCGATTTAAATGTATGCGTTTGGTAAAGGGAGAACCAGCACAGAGACAGGGTCAGATTGTGCTACTTGCCTCAGCCCAGCTTTACCATGTTTTCATGCCTGAAAACAGGTCAAATGTAATGGTAAAATCAGGCCCACAGTCTCTGAAACTGTTACATACTCTCTGAATCTGTTACACACTCCCTGAATCTGTTACACACTCTCTGAATCTGTTACACATTCCCTAAAACCGTTACACACACCTTGAGTCTGTTACACACACCCTGAATCTGTTACACACTCCCTGAATCCATTACACACTCCCTGAATCCATTACACACTTCATGAATCCATCACATACTCTTTGAATCCACTACACGTGCTCTGAATCTGTTACATTCTCTCTCTGAATCTGCTACACACTCTCTGAATCCGTTACACCCATATGTACAGGGTATGTGCACAGTAATATACAGGATGTGTGCACAGTAATGTATGGGATGTGTGCACAGTAATCTACGGGGTCTGTGTACACTTCATTACACACTCTCTGAGTCTGTTACACACTCCCAGAATCCATTACACACTCCCTGAATCCGTTACACACTCTGTGAATCCATTACACACTCCCTGAATCTGTTACACCTCCCTGAATCTTGCACACTCTCTGAATCTGTTGCACACTTCCTGGATCTGTTACACATTCCCTGAATCTGTTGCACACTTCCTGAATCTGTTGCACACTCCCTGAATCTGTTGCACACTTCCTGGATCTGTTACACATTGCCTGAATCTGTTGCACACTTCCTGAATCTGTTACACATTGCCTGAATCTGTTGCACACTTCCTGGATCTGTTACACATTGCCTGAATCTGTTGCACACTTCCTGGATCTGTTACACATTCCCTGAATCTGTTGCACACTTCCTGAATCTGTTACACATTCCCTGAATCTGTTGCACACTCCCTGAATCTGTTACACACTCCCTGAATCTGTTACACGCTCCCTGAACCTCTTACATGCTCCCTGTGCCCTGACAATAGTTAACACATGACGGAATGTGCACTGAATGTCTGGGAATAAAGTTCTGGAGCTGATGACTGTGTTTCTGAGCTGATACAGGAGGAAGTTCTCTTGAGAAATGCCATGGAGGTGAATATTTGCTTTGCCCCACACACATTAACAGACAATGAATAGACTTCAGCTGTGATCTTTACTGAGGTTTTATTTCAGTTCTGCTCATTGACCTCCAATCAATCCTGAAATGATCCCATCTGATAAATAAAAGGCTGATCTGGACGAATGAGGTGTTTTTCAATTCCTTCCCTCTCTCTCACAGAGCCCCTCGGGGAATGAAGAGTACGACAACTCAATCACCTCACGGTCTTGGCTGGTGCTTTAGTGGAGCTGCCATCTTCTTCAGCATGCCTGTTTAAGTAGGAGGAAATAACAGACTAATACAGGTAGAATCTAAAATCCCAGATATCAGATACAGTCAGGATTGTGTACAGTAATGTACAGAGTGTGTGTACAGTAACATACAGTGTGCACAGTAATATATGGGATGTGTGTACAGTAACCTACAGGGTGTGTGTACAGTAATGTATGAGGTGTGTGTACAGTAATGTACAGGGTGTGTGTACAGTAATGTACAGGATGCGTGTACAGTAATGTACGGGGTGTGTACAGTAATGTACAGGGTGTGTGTACAGTAATGTAGGAGCTGTGTGCACAGTAATATATAGGGTGTGTGCACGGTAATGTATGAGGTGTGTGAAGAGTAATGCACAGGGT
Organism: Sphyrna mokarran; assembly: GCA_024679065.1. Classification (NCBI taxonomy): domain Eukaryota; kingdom Metazoa; phylum Chordata; class Chondrichthyes; order Carcharhiniformes; family Carcharhinidae; genus Sphyrna; species Sphyrna mokarran. The sequence goes on along the minus strand of JAGIQG010000013.1, from coordinate 80,033,848 downwards.
GAGTGCACAGTGATGTACGGGATGTGTGTACAGTAATGTATAGGGTGTGTGCACAGTAATGTATTGGATGTATGTACAGTAACATACAGGGTGTTGCATAGTAATGTACAGGGTGTGTGCACAGTAATGTACAGGGTGTGTGCACAGTAATGTATGGGGTCTGTGTACAGTAATGTACGGGGTATGTGTACAGTAATGTAGAGGATATGTGCGCAGTAATGCTATCGGGTCTGTGCACAGTGGTGTACAGGGTGTGTGCACAATAACAAGCAATGTTTGTGCACAGTAATGCATCATACTCTGTACACAGTAATGTACAGGGTCTGTGCACAATAACGTAAAGATGTGTGTACAGTAATGTATCAGGGTCTGTGCACAGTAATGTACAGATTGTGTACAGTAACATGTCAGAGCCTGTGTGCAGTAGTGTACAGGTTTGTACAGTAACACACTGGGGTCTGTGTACAATAATGTACGGTGTGTGTATACAGTAATGCATCAGGGTCTGTGCAGAGTGGTGTACAGGGTGTGTGTAATAACACATCAGGGTCTGTGCACAGTAGTTTACAGAGTGTGTGTACAGTAGTGTAGAGGGCATATGCACTGTAGTGTATGGGGTGTGTACAGTAATGCACCAGGTACTGTGTACAGTAATGTATCGGGATCAGTGCACAGGAATGTACAGGGTGTGTGTACAGTAACACATCATAGTCTGTGCACAGTAATGTATCAGGGTCTGTGCACAGGAGTGTACAGGGTGAGTGTGCAGTAACACATCATAGTCTGTGCACAGTAATATATCAGGGTCTGTACACAGGAGTGTACAGGGTGAGTGTGCAGTAACACATCATAGTCTGTGCACAGTAATATATCAGGGTCTGTGCACAGGAGTGTACAGGGTGAGTGTGCAGTAACACATCATAGTCTGTGCACAGTAATATATCAGGGTCTGTGCACAGGAGTGTACAGGGTGAGTGTGCAGTCATCATGTCTGTGCACAGTAATTTGGGTTGTGGGGTGTGGGTGGTGTACTGAGTGCATCAGGATCTGTGCACAGTAATGTATGGGGTCTGTGTACGGTAACGTATCAGGGTCTGTGCACAGTTATGTACCATTATATAGAAGGCTGGATAGACTGGGAGTTTATTTCTTGGAGCGTGGAAGATATAGGGGAGGTCTATAAATTAATGAGGGGCACAGATCAGCTAGATAGTCAACATCTTTTCCCAGAGGTAGGGGAGTCTAAAATTAGAGGGCATAGATTTAAGGAGAGAGGGGAGAGATACAGAAGGGTCCAGGGGGACAATTTTTTCACACAAAGGGTGGTGAGTGTCTGGAACGAGCTGCCAGAGGTAGTAGTAGAGGCAGGTACAATTTTGTCTTTTAAAAAGCATTTAGACAGTTACATGGGTACATTGGGTATAGAGGGATATGGGCCAAATGTGGGCAATTGGGATTAGCTTAGGGGTTAAAAAAAGGGGTGGCATGGACAAGTTGGGCTGAAGGGCCTGTTTCCATGCTGTAAACCTCTAAGACTGTGATCACATCAAAAAAAGAAAGAGTCACAATTGCAGAACAAAAAGCAAGAGAGAGAGGAGAGGGCTTTTGAACATCAGAAACTGGAATTGAACAGTGAACGTCGACTTAAACTGGTGGAGGAAAAGGGAAACGTTGGGCAGTTGCAGCCTCTGAGGAATCAAAACTGGAGAAAAGAGAAATACTCAGGTATTAAAGATAAAGGAAATCTCAAGGGAGATAATAAACTCAGTATATCCCAGGCTAAAAAAGGAAACGCACTCCACAGATGTGTAGGTTAGATAGATTGGCCATGCTAAATTGCCCCTTAGTGTCCAAAGATGTATACCTTAGGTGGATTGGCCATGCTAAATTGTAAAGTTACAGGGCAGGGGAGAGGGATTGGGAGAAATATTCAGACAGAAGGTCGGGTCAGAGTCACTGGTCCAAATGACCTCTTATGCGGAATGGATGATAAAATTAGAAGGTGCGTTTAGTCCGATACCTTGCTGCTTTCTGCCCTCGCCGCCGTTGGAATTCCATTTCATCGACCGTCCAGACAGACCCTTTCACATTCTCCACGCGGACAAAACACTTGTGCAGGCTGAGGTTGTGGCGGACGGCATTCTGTGGCAAAGAGAAAGGCAACGTGAGGACTCAGGGAGAGACACATGATTGGGAGTCAGCCGCGGGAATCGAACCTGGCTGCGCCTACCTTCCAGGTAGCTGTGTTGTAACGAAAGAAAGCGAAAGTGCGAGTGAACCAGTGATAGATTTCATTCAGAGTCAGCTGCTTTTCCACAGCTTCCAAGATGGCCTGTGGGTAAAGATCCAAAATTATCCACTCAAAACACATCACCCAAAACATTACAGACACAAACATCACACAGTGTTACAGCGAGGGGTGTGGGGTGTATCAGATTGTTACAGTGAGGGGTGTGGGATATATCAGAGTGTTACAGTGAGGGGTGTGGGGTATATCAGAGTGTTACAGTGAGGGGTGTGGGGTATATCAGAGTGTTACAGTGAGGGGTGTGGGGTATATCAGAGTGTTACAGTGAGGGGTGTGGGATATATCAGATTGTTACAGTGAGGGGTGTGGGATATATCAGAGTGTTACAGTGAGGGGTGTGGGGTATATCAGAGTGTTACAGTGAGGGGTGTGGGATATATCAGAGTGTTACAGTGAGGGGTGTGGGTATATCAGAGTGTTACAGTGAGGGGTGTGGGGTATATCAGAGTGTTACAGTGAGGGGTGTGGGGTATATCAGAGTGTTACAGTGAGGGGTGTGGGGTGTATCAGATTGTTACAGTGACGGGTGTGGGGTGTATCAGTATTACAGTGAGGGGTGTGGGGTATATCAGAGTGTTACAGTGAGGGGTGTGGGGTATATCAGAGTGTTACAGTGAGGGGTGTGGGGTATATCAGAGTGTTACAGTGAGGGGTGTGGGGTATATCAGAGTGTTACAGTGAGGGGTGTGGGATATATCAGAGTGTTACAGTGAGGGGTGTGGGGTATATCAGAGTGTTACAGTGAGGGGTGTGGGATATATCAGAGTGTTACAGTGAGGGGTGTGGGGTATATCAGAGTGTTACAGTGAGGGGTGTGGGGTATATCAGAGTGTTACAGTGAGGGGTGTGGGATATATCAGAGTGTTACAGTGAGGGGTGTGGGATATATCAGAGTGTTACAGTGAGGGGTGTGGGGTATATCAGAGTGTTACAGTGAGGGGTGTGGGGTATATCAGAGTGTTACAGTGAGGGGTGTGGGGTATATCAGAGTGTTACAGTGAGGGGTGTGGGGTATATCAGAGTGTTACAGTGAGGGGTGTGGGATATATCAGAGTGTTACAGTGAGGGGTGTGGGGTATATCAGAGTGTTACAGTGAGGGGTGTGGGATATATCAGAGTGTTACAGTGAGGGGTGTGGGATATATCAGAGTGTTACAGTGAGGGGTGTGGGGTATATCAGAGTGTTACAGTGAGGGGTGTGGGATATATCAGAGTGTTACAGTGAGGGGTGTGGGGTATATCAGAGTGTTACAGTGAGGGGTGTGGGGTATATCAGAGTGTTACAGTGAGGGGTGTGGGGTATATCAGAGTGTTACAGTGAGGGGTGTGGGGTATATCAGAGTGTTACAGTGAGGGGTGTGGGGTATATCAGAGTGTTACAGTGAGGGGTGTGGGGTATATCAGAGTGTTACAGTGAGGGGTGTGGGGTATATCAGAGTGTTACAGTGAGGGGTGTGGGATATATCAGAGTGTTACAGTGAGGGGTGTGGGGTATATCAGAGTGTTACAGTGAGGGGTGTGGGATATATCAGAGTGTTACAGTGAGGGGTGTGGGATATATCAGAGTGTTACAGTGAGGGGTGTGGGATATATCAGAGTGTTACAGTGAGGGGTGTGGGATATATCAGAGTGTTACAGTGAGGGGTGTGGGATATATCAGAGTGTTACAGTGAGGGGTGTGGGGTATATCAGAGTGTTACAGTGAGGGGTGTGGGATATATCAGAGTGTTACAGTGAGGGGTGTGGGGTATATCAGAGTGTTACAGTGAGGGGTGTGGGATATATCAGAGTGTTACAGTGAGGGGTGTGGGATATATCAGAGTGTTACAGTGAGGGGTGTGGGGTATATCAGAGTGTTACAGTGAGGGGTGTGGGGTATATCAGAGTGTTACAGTGAGGGGTGTGGGGTATATCAGAGTGTTACAGTGAGGGGTGTGGGATATATCAGAGTGTTACAGTGAGGGGTGTGGGATATATCAGAGTGTTACAGTGAGGGGTGTGGGATATATCAGAGTGTTACAGTGAGGGGTGTGGGATTATATCAGAGTGTTACAGTGAGGGGTGTGGGATATATCAGAGGTTACAGTGAGGGGTGTGGGGTATATCAGAGTGTTACAATGAGAGGTGTTGGACATATCAGTGTATTACAGTGAGGGGTGTGGGGTATATCAGATTACATGAGTGGTGTAGTGATATCAGAATGTTACAGTGAGGGGTGTGGGATATATCAGAGTGTTACAGTGAGGGATGTGGGATTTATCAGAGTGTTACAGTGAGGGGTGGGATATATCAGAGTGTTACAGTGAGGGGTGTGGGGTGTGGGGTATATCAGAGTGTTACAATGAGGGGTGTAGGACATATCAGAGTGTTACAGTGAGTGGTGTGGGGTATATCGGAGTGTTACAGTGAGGGATGTGGGATTTATCAGAGTGTTACAGTGAGGGGTGTGGGATATATTGGAGTGTTACAGTGAGGGATGTGGGATTTATCAGATTGTTACATTGAGGGGTGTGGAGTATATCAGAGTCTTACAATGAGGTGTGTGGTATATATTAGAGTGTTACAGTGAGGGGTGTGGTGTATATCAGAGTGTGGGAGTGGGTGAGGGATGTGGTGTATATCAGAGTGTTACAGTGAAGAGTGTGGGTATATCAGAGTGTTACAGTGAGGGATATGGGATTTATCAGAGTGTTACAGTGAGGGATGTGGGATTTATCAGAGTGTTACAGTGAGGGGTGTGGGATATATCAGAGTGTTACAGTGAGGGGTGTGGGATATATCAGAGTGTTACAGTGAGGGGTGTGGTGTATATCAGAGTGTTACAGTGAGGGGTGTGGGATATATCAGAGTGTTACAGTGAGGGGTGTGGGGTATATCAGAGTGTTACAGTGAGGGTGTGGGGTATATCAGAGTGTTACAGTGAGGGGTGTGGGATATATCAGAGTGTTACAGTGAGGGGTGTGGGATATATCAGAGTGTTACAGTGAGGGGTGTGGGATATATCAGAGTGTTACAGTGAGGGGTGTGGGATATATCAGAGTGTTACAGTGAGGGGTGTGGGATATATCAGAGTGTTACAGTGAGGGGTGTGGGGTATATCAGAGTGTTACAGTGAGGGGTGTGGGGTATATCAGAGTGTTACAGTGAGGGGTGTGGGGTATATCAGAGTGTTACAGTGAGGGGTGTGGGATATATCAGAGTGTTACAGTGAGGGGTGTGGGGTATATCAGAGTGTTACAGTGAGGGGTGTGGGGTATATCAGAGTGTTACAGTGAGGGGTGTGGGATATATCAGAGTGTTACAGTGAGGGGTGTGGGGTATATCAGAGTGTTACAGTGAGGGGTGTGGGCATATCAGAGTGTTACAGTGAGGGGTGTGGGATATATCAGAGTGTTACAGTGAGGGGTGTGGGGTATATCAGAGTGTTACAATGAGGGGTGTAGGATATATCAGAGTGTTACAGTGAGGGGTGTGGTGCATATCACAGTGTTACAGTGAAGAGTGTGGGTATATAAGAGTGTTACAGTGAGGGATATGGGATTTATCAGAGTGTTACAGTGAGGGATGTGGTGTATATCAGAGTGTTACAGTGAAGAGTGTGGGTATATCAGAGTGTTACAGTGAGGGATATGGGATTTATCAGAGTGTTACAGTGAGGGATGTGGGATTTATCAGAGTGTTACAGTGAGGGGTGTGGGATATATCAGAGTGTTACAGTGAGGGATGTGGGATATATCAGAGTGTTACAGTGAGGGGTGTGGGGTATATCAGAGTGTTACAATGAGGGGTGTAGGACATATCAGAGTGTTACAGTGAGGGGTGTGGTGTATATCTGAGTGTTACAGTGAGTGGTGTGGGGTATATCGGAGTGTTACAGTGAGGGATGTGGGATTTATCAGAGTGTTACAGTGAGGGGTGTGGGATATATTGGAGTGTTACAGTGAGGGATGTGGGATTTATCAGATTGTTACATTGAGGGGTGTGGAGTATATCAGAGTCTTACAATGAGGTGTGTGGTATATATTAGAGTGTTACAGTGAGGGGTGTGGGATATATCAGAGTGTTACAGTGAGGGGTGTGGTGTATATCAGAATGTTACAGTGAAGAGTGTGGAGTATATCAGAGTGTTACAGTGAGGGGTATGGGATTTATCAGAGTGCTACAGTGAGGGATGTGGAATTTATCAGATTGTTACAGTGAAGGGTGTGGGATATATCAGAGTGTTACAGTGAGGGGTGTGGTGTATATCAGAGTGTTACAGTGAGGGGTGTGGGATATATCAGAGTGTTACAGTGAGGGGTGTGGGGTATATAAGAATGTTACAGTGAAGAGTGTGGGGTATATCAGAGTGTTACAGTGAGGGGTGTGGGATATATCAGAATGTTACAGTGAAGAGTGTGGGGTATATCAGAGTGTTACAGTGAGGGGTGTGGGGTATATCAGAATGTTATAGTGAGGGGTGTGGGATATATCAGAGTGTTACAGTGAGGGGTATGGGATTTATCAGAGTGTTACAGTGAGGGATGTGGAATTTATCAGATTGTTACAGTGAAGGGTGTGGGATATATCAGAGTGTTACAGTGAAGGGTGTGGAGTATATCAGAATGTTACAGTGAGGGGTGTGGGATATATCAGAATGTTACAGTGAGGGGTATGGGATTTATCAGAGTGTTACAGTGAGGGATGTGGAATTTATCAGAGTGTTACCGCGATGGGTATGTGGATATATTTTTGGCATACATCTTTTCGTTGATATCAGTATTTGAGCCGAACTGTTACAGTTTGTAATGATTGTTTGTGAGATTCTTACCCATCTGATTAATGCAGCATAAGTTAATGGTGGGCGCACGTTATAAATTCGATAGTATTCCAATGTAGGATTGATCTCTGCAGGTTAAAAAGGAAGATTGTCTCTAAATATATTTTATTTCAAACAAACTCCATCTAGACTTATAGATCTTCCTTGGAATAAGCAGTATGGCAGGGTGGCACAGTGGTTAGCACTGCTGTCTCACAGCACCAGGGACCCGGGTTTGCTTCCCTGCTTGGGTCACTGTCTATGTAGAGACTGCATGTTCTCCCCATATCTTCATGGGTTTCCTTCGGATGCTCCAGTTTCCTCGCACAGTCCAAAGATGTGCAGGTTAGGGTGCATTGGCCATACTAAATTCTCCCTCAGTGTACCCAAAAAGGTGCCAGAGTGTGAGGACTAGGGGATTTTCACAGTAACTTCAATGCAGAGTTAAGGTGAGCCTACTTGTGACATTAATAAATAAACTTTAAAGCTTATTGTCCAAAGATTTGTAGGTTAGGTGGTTGGCCCTGCTAAATTGCCTGTTAGTGTCCAAAGATGAGCAGGTTAGGGGGATGAGCAGGACAATTAGTTTGGAATTAAGAATAGAGCACACGGCTGAGGTATTCTGTCAGAGTCAGTGCAGACTCGATGGGCTTAATTGCCTCCTGCACTGTAGGGATTTTATGGTTCCATGGTTCTATGTTAGAGTTACAGTTACGGTTCGGGTTCGGGTCAATGTTAACCTGCTGTTTTACCTGAGAAGGGAATGTTATATTTTTCCTGGAGTTGATTTCGGCTGAGGGACAGACTCTGACTGTTCCCAGCGACAGGGCAAGCTCTGATCCCGGGCAAATCCACGAGGAAGGATGCAGCAGGGTGGGATTTAGAAGAGTCCTTCCTCGAGATATCGAAAACTTTCTTCGGGGCAATGAAGAGAGAGAGAGAGAGAGTTAGAGTGAATGAGATATCTCAGCACCACATCTCAGCAATCTGTACCCAGATTTAGTAACAGGATCGGGATGTGTGAAACTCCAGGCTATTGATCAGCCTCACGTCAGGTCCCCTACCAATCCTACCCTCACCTTGCACTGAGAATGGCACTGAGGACAAAACAGTATCATCAGTACTCTAATTGGAATCTGTTCTAACCCCCTGCCTCAACATCTGTCACTCCACTGAACATCTGTAACCCTCCCCCATCATAAACCTCTGATATAACCATCTGTAACTCCTCGAACATCTGTAACCTTCCCCACCATGAACATCTGTAACTCCTCAAACACTTGTAACCCTAATCCATCATAAACATCTGTAGCATCCCCTTACCTTGAACATTTGTAAGCTCCCCAAACATCTGTAACTTCCCCCACATTAACATCTCTAGTTCTCCACCCTGAGCATCTGTCACACCCCCAAACATCTGTAACCTTCCCCCACCTCAAACTTCTGTAGCCCCCCTGAACATCTTTAATCTTCCCCATCATTAAGATCTGTAGTTCCCCACCCTGATCATCTGTAGCCACACCCAAACATCTGTAACCCCTCACCTCAAACACCTCCCTCTGCCTGCGCTGCCCACTCACCCAGCCGCCACCCCCCCCCCCACCCCCCCCCTCAGTCAGATACTCACTGCAGGGTAGGGTTCTGATACTTTCATCTCCAGTTGTGTTTGCATAGCCCGCAACCGCTCCTTCTCAAATAGCAGCTGTACAGAGAAAGATCCCAAATCAGGAAGTGGATAACTGGAATGTGGCAGCAATCCGGAACCTTCTCCCCCGGGCCTGAGGGACAGACCTTCTTACACAGCAGCGAAACCCTCCACATATTACTTCGAAACCAACAGCCCCATAACCCCAGAAACATACCCCAGCTCCCCTCACCACCAGCCCTCTCAAACACCCCACAGCAAGACCCCCGCATCACCTCAGAATTACCCCTCCAGCATCCCCCACGCCAACATCCCTTGTGCCCCCAGCGCTCACAACTCAGAAACAATACCCTCAGAAATCTCCCCTCTTCCTCACTCCCACCCCAGGGATCATCTCCCTCCCCATTTCTTTACCCCGACATTCCCTGCAATACCCCTCACTGGCCATTTCTCCCATCCTGTTTCCCTCCCCGAGTTCAGAGATAGCTGCGCGGGTTGTGCCCGTCTGTATCGACAGGCGGGTCGATGTTCAGCGTGTTCAAACCTTTGACTGCAGCTGATGAACCTTTTCCGTTTGGATCAGGCACTGGGCAGTGCTGGTATCATTGAGGCAATGAATCTCGTCGAGGTGCCTGAAACCAATAGAATAGGAAAGAATCAGCAATTCATTCACATTGTCTGCCTGACACCCACACAATCATACCCAGCGCCCTCTGACTGACACCCAGCACTATTCAACTGACACCCAGCGCCATCTGACTGACACCCAGCCCTGTCAGACTGACACCCAGCATCACCTGACTGACACCCAGTGCCATCCGACTGATACCCAGCACCGTCAGACTGACACCCAGCCCTGTCAGACTGACACCCAGCATCACCTGACTGACACCCAGTGCCGTCCGACTGACACCCAGCACCGTCAGACTGACACCCAACCCTGTCAGACTGACACCCAGCATCACCTGACTGACGCCCAGCGCCATCAGACTGACACCCAGCGCCGTCAGACTGACACCCATCCCTGTCAGACTGACACCCAGCCCTGTCAAACTGGCACCCAGCACTTTCTGACTGACATCTATCCCTGTCAGACTGACACTCAGTGTTGTCAGACTGACACCCAGTGCTCTCTGACTGACACCCTGCGCAGTCAGACTGCCACCCTGTGCTCTTTGACTGATACCCAGTGCTCAGACTGACACCCAGAGCTCTCAGACTGATGCCCAGTGCTCTCAGACTGATGCCCAGTGCTCTCAGACTGATGCCCAGTAATCTCAGACTGATGCCCAGTAATCTCAGACTGATGCCCAGAGCTCTCAGACTGATGCCCAGTGCTCTCAGACTGACACCCAGTGCTCTCAGACTGATACTCTCTCAAGCACACTCAGCGCTTACTGACTTTTACATGTAAAATATAATTAAACCTACTTTAGAAAGGTCTCGTAATCCTTAAACACCTGATCACAGCCTGGCCATTTACAGGAACCATGGAAGAAGAGTGGATTGGATGAGACTGCATCGCTACAGGAAGAGCACAGGGAGAATCACTGACAGTGACAGGCAACAGGAACACTCTTCCCACATGTATATTATCACACTACAACATTCTCTCCGCCTGTAGCACAGAAACATTGGGCCTGATTTGACCACTTTGATTCTAAGTGCTGAATCTGGGCACAATTCAGATTCGATTTGGAAATCTGTTCTCCCGCACCCCCCCACGCACTCAAAAAAAATCACGGGTCCAAATCGCACTGTGGGTGGGGCTTAGTGCGTCCAAAATGCTGCTGCTCCAATCGGAACCTTCAACTGTGAAAAAAATGAAAAAACACGTTCCTGGGTTCTGGTCACAAAAAGTGGCCCCGGGGGTGATGGCCCCCACAGACATTGTACCAACCCCCAGAAACATAATTATCCCCCTTGCACACCCACCAATTATATCCCCCATCCAGAGCGATCACAACACTCTTCTCCTTTTCCCCCCACTAATCTGCCTGTAACATAGAAACACAGATGTTCTGCTTGTATCACAGAAACACAAACATTCTGCCTGTGATACAGAAGCACAGATGTTCTGCCTGTAACACAGAAACACAGACATTCTGCCTGTAACACAGAAACACACATTCTCTCTGTCTGTGACACAACTTTCCATACCTGTGATCTGCTTCCCCTCACTATCGCCCAATACAGGTTCCTACAGCACACTGCATTTGGAGTCAGAGGTTGTGTGTAAGACTCACCGTCCTCTAACTGGAGGGGGAATGGAAGTTTCCCCATTTGCAGAGTTATAACAAACAATGACAGGAGTTGCTCTGGATGGAGGGCAGCCCAATGCTGAGGCACGGATGTCTGCGGACTGGAGAGGCTCCATCTCCTGTCTAGACCAGCTTGTGAAGGTCTGGTTAAGCCCTGAAATCAGAATTCAGTGGTCACCGAGAGAGGGAGAGATGGAGACAGAGAGAGATAGAGAGAGAGAGAGACAGAGAGACAGGGAGGGAGACAGATAGACAAAGACAGAGAGAGGGAGAGAGAGAGAGAGAAATAGACAGAGAGAGATAGAGAGAGAGAGACAGAGAGACAGGGAGGGAGACAGATAGACAAAGACAGAGAGAGGGAGAGAGAGAGAGAGAAATAGACAGAGAGAGAGAAAGAAAGAGAAAGAGAGAGATAGAAAGACAGAGAGAGATTGAAAGAGAGAGATAGAGACAAAGAGAGAGAGACAAGAGAGGTAGAGAGACAGAGAGATAGAGAAACAGAGAGAAAGAAAGTGACAGAGGGAGAAAGGGAGAGAGAGAGAGACAGGGGGAAAGAGACAGAGGGGAGAGAGAGACAAGGACAGAGAGACGAAGACACACACACACACACAGCGTCAGAGAGAGAGAGAGAGACAGAGTGAGTGAGAGAGACAGAGTGAAAGACAGAGAGAGAAAAACAGAGAGACAGAGATAAAGAGAGAGAGGGAGACAAAGAGACAGAGAGAGAAAGAGAGACAGAGAGAGCTGTTAACTGAATCTTACCTGGAGAGGTATCTGGGTTCACTTGGAGATTAGCGGCTTTCAGGGTGAGCAGTCCCTGCTGCTGGAGATGGAAGATGTGTCGGTAGTGGAGAGGGTTCAAGTGGATCAGCTGCTGGGAGCTTGTGTTAAGCAGTAACTGTCAAAAAAGGAGCATAGAATCACAGAGTGCCGACAGTCCAAGAGGCCATTCAGCCCCTGGAGCCTGCACTGACTACAATACCACCCAAGGCCTATTCCCGTAACCACATGTATTTACCCTGCTAATCCTATTAAGGGACAATTTATCATGACCAATCCACCTAACCTGCACATCTTTCAGACTGTAGGTAGAAACTGGAGCACCCAGAGGAAACCCATACAGACACGGGGAAAATGTGCAGACTCCACACAGACAGTGACGCAAGGCTGGGAATCGAACTCGGGTCCCTGGCGCTGTGAGACAGCAGTGCTAACTGTGCTGCCCATTCAGCCACTTTTTGTCGCTGTTAAGAGGCAAGTAAAGGATTAAGAGCCCACTGTCACAGACTCTGCAAACACCCGGGATTGGAGGAGGAGGAGGACAAGGAGGATTGTTATAGGGAAGTAGATGAGGAGGGGAGGGGAGAGGATAGGGAGAGGCAGAGGAGGGGTGAGGGGGAAGAGCAGGTGGAGAGAGGGGAAGGAGGAATGGATAGAAAATATGGGTGCGCAGAATGGAGAGTGTGCAGGGGTGCTAGAGGGAGGAAGGTGAGTGAATGGAGGGAGGGAGAGTGAGGGAATGAGTGAGGGAGAGAAGGAGGGAGTGAGAAAGAGGAATGAATGGAGGGAGAAGAGAGGGAGTGAGGGAAGGAGGAAGGAGAGAGGGAGTGAGTGAGGGAGGGGGAGTGAGGGAGGGAGAGAGGGAATGAGTGAGTGAGGGTGAGTGGGGGGAGAGAGTGAGGGAGGAGAGTGAGTGAGGGACGGAGGGAGAGGGAGGAGAAAGACAGAGAGGGGAGTGAGGGAGGGAGAGAGGGAGGGAATAAGTGAGGGAGGGGGAGTGGGGAGAAGAGGGAGGGGGGGGAGGAATGAGTGAGTGAGGGAAGGAGAGAGAGAGAGAGAGAGACAGAGAGGGGGGAAGGAGGGAGGGGGAGTGCAGGAGGAAGAGAGAGAGAGGGTGGGGGAAGGAGGGAGGAGAGTGAGGGGGGAGAGAGAGGGGAGGAGTGAGGGAGGGAGAGAGGGATAGGAGGGAGGGGGAGTGGGGAGAGAGAGGGAGAGGGGGGGGAGGAGGGAGGAGAGTGAGGGGGAGAGAGAGGGAGGAGTGAGGGAGGGAGAGAGATGGAGAGTTAGTCTAACAGAATGGGCAGTGTGATTGGCTGGAGTGTGTGACGACACTGGCATGTGTTGGCACTGGGACTCCGCACTGTAAAGTTCACAAGGCGATGGTTAACCTGGCTCTGAGGCAAACTGAACTCTGCTCTAAAACAGATTTACCTGCTGGGCGTGAGCTGGTTCAGAGCTGCCGTTAATCCCAGTGTCCAGCTCCCGACTCTCCTCCGATTGACCCTGTTTACCAACTCCGGTCATCTTCACCCTTTCCAAACTCTGAAATCAGAGGAAATGTTTCAATCAATTCTCACCTCAGGGCACTGGCTTCATAACAGGAGCTGGAACACTGCCAGAGAGTGGGAAACCTTTCCATGTACATCCCTCCCCCTCCTCACACTGGTCACTAACTCACCACACACTAACTCACTGGACACTGTCACATTGGACACTGTCACGCTGGGCACTGTCTCACTGGACACTATCACATTGGACACTGTCACGCTGGGCACTGTCTCACTGGACACTGTCACACTAGGCACTAACTCACTGGACACTGTCTCACTGGACACAGTCACACTAGGCACTAACTCACTGGACACACTCACTGGACACTGTCACACTGGACACTGTCACACTTGGCACTGTCTCACTGGACACAGTCTCACTGGACACTGTCACACTGGGCACTGTCTCACTGGACACTGTCACACTAGGCACTAACTCACTGGATACTGTCACACTGGATACTGTCACACTGGGCACTGTCTCACTGGACACTGTCTCACTGGACAGTGTCACACTGGACAGTGTCACACTGGATACTGTCACACTGGGCATGGTCTCACTGGTAAGTGTCATACTGGACACTGTCTCACTGGACACTGTCACCTTGGACACTGTCGTGCTGGACACTGTCACACTGGACACTGTCGCACTGGGCACTGTCACACTGGGCACTGTCATACTGGGCACTGTCTCACTGGACACTGTCTCACTGGGCACTGTCACACTGGACACTGTCTCACTGGGCACTGTCTCACTGGGCACTGTCACACTGGACACTGTCTCACTGGGCACTGTCTCACTGGGCACTGTCTCACTGGGCACTGTCACACTGGGCACTGTCACACTGGACACTATCACATTGGACACTGTCTCACTGGGCACTGTCACACTGGGCACTGTCTCACTGGGCACTGTCTCACTGGGCACTGTCTCACTGGACACTGTCACCTTGGACACTGTCGTGCTGGACACTGTCACACTGGACACTGTCACACTGGACACTGTCTCACTGGGCACTGTCTCACTGGGCACTGTCTCACTGGGCACTGTCTCACTGGGCACTGTCTCTCTCCCATAACAGAAACAGAAAATGCTGGAAAATCTCAGCAGGTCTGACAGCATCTGTGGAGAGAGACTCAGCCCAACATTTTGAATTTAGATGACCTTTGTCAGATATTAGGGTATCTGCCTGAATCCCAGCATGGCGAAAGCCTTCTTCACTGCGCTAGCTACCTCTAGGGAAGCGTGCACATGAACTCCAAGCTCCCTCTGTTCCTCAATATTCCCTAAGGAACTGCCTTCACCGTGAAAATCCCACCCTGATTTGACTTTCCAATATGCAACACCCCACACTTATCTGCATTGAACTCCATTTCCCATTTCTGGGCTCACCCACCAGCTGATCAAGATCCTGCTGTAATTTTTGATAACTTTCACTGGCTATAATACTATCTATTTTAGTGTCATTGGTAAATTTACCACATCTTGTCCGTTCCTATCTAAATCATTGCTATAGATAATAAACAGTTAGACCCAGCACTGAGCCCTGAGTCACACCTCCAGCCTGAGAAGCCCCCCCTTCCACTATTACCCTCTGCTTGTTACCATTAAACCAAGCGGATATCCAATTTACCGATTCTTCCTGGATTCCATGTGATCTAACCTCCCAGAGCAGCCAAACACACTTTGTACCTCCACCCTCCCCCCACCCACAACCACACCTCCCACTCGCACCTCCTCCCCACCCTCTCCCCACATCCTTTCTCCCGTGCCCTCCTCCCAATCCTCTCCCCACATCTCCCCCCGTGCCCTTCTCCTCACCCTCTCCCCATACCCTTCCCCGCACCCTTCTCCCTATCCTAAACCCCCAACCCTTCCCCCGAGCTCTTCTCCCGCATCCTCCCCCACGCCCTCCTCTCTACCCTCCCCCACACCTTCCCCTCCACCGTCCTACCTACCTTCGTTTCCCCCACCATCCCCTCCACCCTCCCCCTGGACCCTCTCCCCACCCTCTTCCATCACTCCCCTCACCCATCACCTTCCCTCACTCACCCTACCCCACACTGTCCCACCTACCCTCAACCCCCACCATCCTCCTCCTTCACCCTCACCCCACCCTCCCTGTCACCTTCCTCCCCGTTATCTTCCCTCCCCTCACCCTCCCTCCCACCATCTCCCAACACCCTTCTCCTGCA
Source organism: Sphyrna mokarran (assembly GCA_024679065.1). Lineage (NCBI taxonomy): Eukaryota > Metazoa > Chordata > Chondrichthyes > Carcharhiniformes > Carcharhinidae > Sphyrna > Sphyrna mokarran. The sequence goes on along the minus strand of JAGIQG010000013.1, from coordinate 80,018,310 downwards.
CCCTCTCCCCCTCCCTCCCCCGTCACCCTCCCTAACCCCTGTCACCTTTTCCCATGCACCCTCCCAAACCCTCTTGTGCAGAGCAGGAGTTGTACCAAGCTGAATTACGAACAGAAACAATGCTTTTGATGGTGCATCTAAAAGTTGAGGCTGTACCTGGAGTATTGTGTGCAGTTTTGGTCTCCTTATCTGAGGAAGGATGTCCTTGCTATAGAGGGAGCACAGCGAAGGTTTACCAGGCTGATTCCTGGGATGGCAGGTCTGAATTATGAGGAGAGACTGAGTCGGTTAGGATTATATTCACTGGAGTTTGGAAGAGTGAGAGGGGATCTGATAGAAACTTATAAAATTCTAACAGGATTAGATAGGGTAGATTCAGAAAGAATGTTCCTAATGGTGGGAGGGGTCCAGAACTAGGGGTCAGAGTTTGAGTTTCTTTAGAACTGAGGTGAAGAGAAATTTCTTCACCCGAGGTTGGTGAATGTGTGAAATTAAGGTTTATTTATTAGTCACGAGTAAGGCTTACATTAACACTGCAGTGAAGTTTTTTTTTAACTGTGAAATTCCCCTAGTCTCCACACTCTGGCGCCTGTTCGGGTCAGTGCTCCCTAACCACCACGTCTTTCAGAATGTGGGAGGAAACTGGAGCACCCGGAGAAAACCCTCGCAGACACGGGGAGAACGTGCAGACTCCACACAGACAGTGAGCCAAGCCGGGAATCGAACCCGGGTCCCTGGCGCCGTGAGGCAGCAGTGCTAACCCACCGTGCCACCATTGCCACCCTACTGTGTCACCATGCTGCCCCAATTCACTCCTGCAGAAAGTAGTTGAGGCCAAAACATTGTGTGATTTCAGGAAGAAATTAGATATCGCTCTTGGGGCTAAAGGGATATGTAGGGGGGATCAGGATATGGAATTAGATGATCAAAATGAATGACAGGGCAGTCTCGAAGGGCTGAGTGGTCCCTCTCCTGCTTCTAGTTTCTGTGTTTGAGAGTGCGGAGATCTATAAGCAGAAATAGATCATCAGTGATAAACACCAGGCTGGAAAATGAAGGCAGAAAGTGAAGTAGAGCCTTGTGGTGAAAACTGAGAGTCTGGATCTGAATGGAGGGGATTTCCTGCCATCACACTGTGCTCCAGCTCAGACTCAATGCTCTCGGCACCGCAACGTTCCATTGTCTGATCACCCACCCTCGAAACCAACTAAAACTTTCTCTCCTCTGAGATCAGATTCCGTTACCTCTTGACTCAGATATCACAGCACCATTCACATGTTCGCTGCGTGAATAGTGTAGCAAGATCGGAAATCAGATATAAATAAAGGAACACATTTCAGACAGAACCTTCAGACAGATACACAGTAAATCGCCCCTTACACTATTCCCACCACACACCCCCGCCCCCAGTCAAATACTCCCAGGACAGGTACAGCACAGGGTTAGATACAGAGTAAAGCTCCCTCTACAGTGTCCCCCCATCAAACACTCCCAGGACAGGTACAGCACAGGGTTAGATACAGAGTAAAGCTCCCTCTACACTGTCCCCCATCAAACACTCCCAGGACAGGTACAGCACGGGGTTAGATACAGAGTAAAGCTCCCTCTACACTGTTCCCCATCAAACACTCCCAGGACAGGTACAGCACGGGGTTAGATACAGAGTAAAGCTCCCTCTACACTGTCCCCCATCAAATACTCCCAGGACAGGTACAGCATGGGGTTAGATACAGAGTAAAGCTCCCTCTACACTGTCCCCCATCAAACACAGTAAGAAATCTCACAACATCAGGTTAAACTCCAACAGGTTTATTTGGTAGCAAACGCCACTAGCTTTCGGGGCTTTGCCCTTTCGTCGGGTGAATGGGGAGTTCTGTTCACAAACTGGGCATATAAAGGCACACACAGTTTACAGAATATTGATTAGAATGCAAGTCCTTACAGCTAATCAAGTGTTAAATGTACAGACACTGTGAGTGGATATAGGATTAAGCGCAGGTGAAACAGATATGTATTGTCGCCAGTCAGGACAGTTAGTGAGATTTTACAAGCCCAGGCAAGTCATGGGGGTTACAGATAGTGTGACATGAACTCGAGATCCCGGTGAGACCGTCCTCATGTGTGCGGAACTTGGCTATCAGTCTCTTTTCGGCGACTCTGCGCTGTCGTGTGTCATGAAGGCCACCTTGGAGAACGCTTACCCGAAGATCAGAGGATGCTGAAGTGTTCGTCAACAGGAAGAGCGCAGTCTTGCCTGGTGACTGTCGAACGGTGCTCATTCATCCGTTGCAGATGAATAACTTCCTCCTTCAATATGTCATTGACGAACGAACATTTCGCCAGGGCCATCCCCACACCCCTCCGCTTCTTGCTTTCAAACAACCGCACAACCTCAAACAGATCATTGTCCGCAGCAAACTACCCAGCCTTCAGGAGAACAGTGACCACAACACCACACAACCCTGTCACAGCATCCTCCTCAAGACATGCCGGATCATCGACATGGATACCATCATATCATGTGAGAACACCATCCACCAGGTACACGGTACATACTCTTGCAACTCGGCCAACGTTGTCTACCTGATACGCTGCAGGAAAGGATGTCCCGAAGCGTGGTACATTGGGGAGATCATGCAGACGTTACGACAACGGATGAATTAACATCGCTCGACAATCACCAGGCAAGACTGTTCCCTTCCTGTTGGAGAACACTTCAGCGGTCACGGGCATTCGGCCTCTGATCTTCGGGTAAGCATTCCCCAAGGCAGACTTCACGACACACGACAGCGCAGAGTCGCTGAGCAGAGACCGATAGCCAAGTTCCACACACGTGAGGAGGGTCTCAACTGGGATCTTGGGTTCATGTCACACTATCTATAACCCCCATGACTTACCTGGGTTTGTAAAATCTCACTTACTGTCCTGTCTGGAGACAATACACATCTCTTTAACCTGTGCTTAACCCTCTCTCCACTCACGTTGTCGGCACCTTTAAGACTTGATTAGCAGATTAGCTGTAAAGACTCACATTCTAATCAGTATTCTGTAAACTGTGTGTGCCTTTATGTATTGTGATCAGAACTTCCACTCACCTGATGAAGGAGCAGCACTCTGAAAGCTAGTGGCGTTTTCTATCAAATAAACCTGTTGGACTTTAACCTTGTGTTGTGAGACTTCTTACTATGTTTACCCCAATCCAACGCCGGCATCTCCACATCATGTCCATCAAACACTCCCACGACAGATACAGCACGCATTAGATACAAAGTAAAGCTCCTCCTACACTGTCCCCAATCAAACACTCCCAGGAGAGGTACAGCACGGGGTTAGATACAGAGTAAAGCTCCCTCTACACTGTCCCCCAATCAAACACTCCCAGGAGAGGTACAGCACGGGGTTAGATACAGAGTAAAGCTCCCTCTACACTGTCCCCCATCAAACACTCCCAGGAGAGGTACAGCACGGGGTTAGATACAGAGTAAAGCTCCCTCTACACTGTCCTCCCCATCAAACACTCCCAGGACAGTTACAGGACAGGGTTAGATACAGAGTAAAGCTCCCTCTACACTGTCCCCCCATCAAACACTCCCAGGACGGGTACAACACGGGGTTAGATACAGAGTAAAGCTCCCTCTACACTGTCCCCCCATCAAACACTCCCAGGACAGGTACAGCACGGGGTTAGATACAGAGTAAAGCTCCCTCTACACTGTCCCCACATCAAACACTCCCAGGACAGGTACAGCAAGGAGTTAGATACAGAGTAAAGCTCCCTCTACACTGTCCCCACATCAAACACTCCCAGGACAGGTACAGCACGGGGTTAGATACAGAGTAAAGCTCCCTCTACACTGTCCCCCCATCAAACACTCCCAGGACAGGTACAGCACGGGGTTAGATACAGAGAAAAGCTCCCTCTACACTGTCCCCCATCAAACACTCCCAGGACAGGTACAGCACGGGGTTAGATACAGAGTAAAGCTCCCTCTACACTGCCCCCCATCAAACACTCCCAGGACAGGTACAGCACGGGGTTAGATACAGAGTAAAGCTCCCTCTACACTGTCCCCCATCAAACACTCCCAGGACAGGTACAGCACGGGGTTAGATACAGAGTAAAGCTCCCTCTACCCTGTCCCCCATCAAACACTCCCAGGACAGGTACAGCACGGGGTTAGATACAGAGTAAAGCTCCCTCTACACTGTCCCCCATCAAACACTCCCAGACAGTGACAGCACGGGGTTGGATACAGAGTAAAGCTCCCTCTACATTGTCCCTGTCAAACCTTCCCAGCACAAAAAACAGTTTAATAAAATATCAAACACAAAAAATATCAGGAGTAATTCCTCCAGCTCACTGCGCTATTCTTGCTGGGAGCCATAAGCACAAACTGCGTAGCCAGCTCGTCACTGGGTGCTTCGACCTCTGTGTGTCTCTGGATTTCTGGAGTTGTCTGCTCCCTGCCACAAACCGTTTTCAATATTTAACATCTAATTGTAATCTTATTAGCGGTTCCAGGATTGAGTTCTCTGGGGCCACTGGCTTCTCCCCACCCCGTCAAACTGTTTCACCCTTGACGGCCTTCCCACCTCTGGGAAATTATCCCGACAACTCTGCTGGAGTGAAGGGATGCCCCCCCCACTCCAATGGTGGAATGGCATGGTGTGGTACCCCCTGGACATGGGCACCCTGGCAGTTCCAGCTTGTGCCGCGTGGGGGGAATTCTTGTCTGAAGCCCCGCCAAAAAAAACAGCACGAATTACACCAGTTTTCACTCAAATTTGGCACTTTGAGGATTTTTGTTGTAGGGAGAATTCCAGCCTCTTATCGTGGCTGGAACGGATTCGCAAATGCTGAAAATCGGCTAACTTTTGGACAGTGATAGCCTTTTTCCTAGGATGGAGAAAGCTAGCACGAGGGGACACAACTTTAAATTAAGGGGTATGAGTTATAGGACGGATATCAGAGGTAGGTTCTTTACTCAAAGAGTGATTAGGGAGTGGAATGCCTGCCTGCAGCTGTTGTAGATGCGCCAAGTTTGGTGGCGTTTAAGAGGTTAGTTGATAAGGATATGGATGAGAAGGGAATGGTGTAGTTAGGAGGGGCATTGCTTTTTATTTTGGTCGGCACAACATCGAAGGCCGAAGGGCCTGTTCTGTGCTGTATTGTTCTATGTTCTATGAGAATCACTCACTGCACTAAAAAAATTAGCACAGCAGGATGGGAGAATCACGGGATCGACATTGCTCTTGGGACCCAAGGGATCCAGGAATATGGGAGGAAGGAAGGATCAGGATGTTGAATTCGATGATCAGCCATGATAAAGTGAACAGCAGAGCAGGCTTAATGGGCCGAATGGCCTCCTCCTGTTTCTCTTTTTTATGTTGCGATAAAACACTGGAGCAACTTTATAAAACACACAGAATAGTTTTATAAGCAAATAAAACAAACAACTTTACAAAACAGTTTTATAAAACACAAAACGCCTGAGCAACTTTATAAATATGTCATGGAATATAGAACAGTACAGCACAGTACAGGCCCTTCAGTCCTCAATGTTGTGCTGAGCTATACCCAAACCCAAGATCAAGCTATCCCACTCTCTATCATTCTGGTGTGCTCCATGTGCCTATCCAATAACCGCTTGAAAGTTCCTAAAGTGTCCAACTCCACTATCACAGCAGGCAGTGCATTCCACACCCCAACCACTCTCTGAGTGAAGAGTCTACCTTGGACATACCTCCTATATCTCCCACCATGAACCTTATAGTTATGCACCCTAATAACAGCTAATCCACCCGAGGAAATGTTCTCTGCATGTCCACTCTATCAATCCCCCTCATCATCTTATAAACCTCTACTAAGTCACCTCTCATTCTCCTCCACTCTAAAGAGAAAAGTCCCAGCTCCCTCAACCTTTCCTCATAAGACCTACCCTCCAAACCAGGCAGCATCCTGGTAAATCTCCTCTGCAATCTCTCCAATGTTTCCACATCCTTCTTATAGTGAGGTGACCAGAACTACACACAATATTCCAAATGTGATCTCACCAACATCCCGTATAGTTGCAGCATAACCCCATGGGTCCTAACCTCAATCCCCCTGTTAATAAATGCTAACACACTATAAGTCTTCTTCACGACTCTATCCACTTGAGTGGCAATCTTCAGAGATCTGTGGATATGAACACTAAGATCTCTCTGTTCCTCCACATGCTTCAGAACCCTGCCGTTGACCCTGTAATCCGCATTCAAGTTTGTCCTACCAAAATGAATCAACTCACACTTATCAGGGTTAAACTCCATCTGCCACTTTTCTGCCCAGCTCCACATCTTATCAATGTCTCTTTGCAGCCTACAAGAGTCCTCCACCTCATCCACTACTCCACCAATCTTGGTGTCAGCAAATTTCAGCCCCGTCTTCCAAGTCATTGATAAAAATCACAAAAAGCAAAAGTCCCAGTACTGATCCCTGTGGTACCCTCGCTGGTAACTGGCCTCCAGTCTGAAAATTTTCCACCACCACCCTCTGACTTCTGTGAGAGAGCCAGTTACTTATCCAATCAGCCAAATTTCCTTCTATCCCACACCTCCTTATCTTCTTCATGAGCCTACCGAGGGGAACCTTATCAAACACCTTACTAAAATCCATGTGTACGACACCAACTGCTTACCTTCATTCACACAGTTAGTTACCTCCTCAAAGAATTCAATTAAATTTGTGAGGCAGGACTTACCCCTCACAAAACCGTGCTGATTATTCCAGATTAAACTGCATCTTTCCAACGGTCATAAATCCTATCTCTCAGGACCCTTTCCATTAACTTACCGACTACCGAAGTAAGACTAACTGGCCTATAATTACCACAGTCATTCCTATTTCCTTTCTTGAAGAGAGGAACAACGTTTGCCACTCTTCAGTCCTCTGACACAATCCCTGTGGACAGTGAGGACCAAAGATCAAAGTTAAAGGCTCCACAATCTCATGCTTTGCCTCCCAAGTATTCTAGAATATATCCCATCTGGCCCAGGGGACTTATCCACTCTCAGGTTTTTCAAAATTACTAAAACACCTTCCCTCAGAACATCTACCTCCTCATTCTATCAGTCCGTATCTCGCACTCATCCTAAAAACATGGCTCCTCTCCTTAGTGAACACTGAAGAAAAGTATTCATTCAACATCTCATCTATCTCTTCTGACTCCATGCATAAGTTCCCATTACTATCCTTGACTGGCCCTAACCTCACCCTGGTCATTCTTTTATTTCTTACATAAGAGTAAAAAGCCTTGGAGCTTTCTTTTATCCGACCCGCCAAGGATTTCTCATGCCCCCTCCTAGCTCTCCTAAACCTTTCTTTAACTCATTCCTAGCTACCTTGTAACCCTCAAGCAATCCAACTGAACCTTCTCTTTTCATTCTTACATACACTTCCTTTTTCTTCTTAACAAGACATTCAACCTCCTTTGTGAACCATGGTTCCCTCACTCGGCCATTTCCTCTCTGCCTGACAGGGACATATCTATCAAGGACACACAGTACTTTTTCCTTGAAAAACTCTACTTTTCATTTGTGCCCATACCTGACAGTTTCTGTTCCCAGCTTATGCTCCCTAATTCTTGCCTAAGTGCATCATAATGACCCCTGCCCCAATTATAAACCTTGCCCTGCCGTGTGACCCTATCTCTCTCGATTGTAATAATGAAGGACACCGAACTGTGGTCACTATCTCCAATGTGGCTCCACCTCTTGTCGGCTTATCCACATATTGTGTCAGGAAACCTTCCTGCACACGCTGTACAAAAAGTGTCCCATCCAAACTATTCAATTTATAAAGGTTCCAATAAATATTTGGAAAGTTAAAGTCACCCATGATAACTACCCTACGACCTCCTTTGCCATTTCCTCCTCCACATTTCTATTACAATTTGGAGACCTATAGAAAACTTCTAGCAGATCAAAGAACAAAGAATCTTTCCTAGTTCTGTGTTCAGCCCATATTATCTCAGTAGGCCGATTGCCCTTTCAGCAGCCGTTAAACTATCCTCAATTAACAACGCTATTCCTCCACCTCTTTTACCGCCTTCCCTACTCTTACTGAAACATCGATATCCTGGAACTTCCAACAACCATTCCTATCCCTGTTCTAACCATGTCTCTGTAATGGCCACAACATCATAGTCTCAAGTATCAATCCACGCTCCAAGTTCATCTACCTTATTCCAGATGCTCCTTGAATTGAAGTAGATACACTTCAAATCACCATCCTGTCTGCCTATTCACTCCTGCGACCTTGATACCTTCCTCAGTACCTTGCAACCCTCAACACTGGCTTTTGGACTACAGCTTGTTTTCCCATGCCCCTGATAAATTAGTTTAAATCCTCCCCAAAGAGCTGACGCAAATTTCCCTCCCAGGATATTAGTGCCCCTCTGATTCAGGTGTTTGTGTAGGTCCCACCTTCCTCAGAATGTGTTCCAATTATCCAAGTAAATGAAACCCTCTCTCCTACACCATCCCTGCAGCCACATGTTAATCTGTACTCTCTCCCTGTTCCTCAACTTACTAGCAAGTGGCATCGGCAACAAACCAGAGATGACAACATGGTTTGTCCTGGCTCTCAGCTTCTATCCCAGCTCCCTAAATTCCTGTTTTAATTCCCCATCCCTTAAGGTTTATAATATGGAAACCGAACCTTCAGTCCAATCCATCCATACTGCGCTATTTTTACTGACCACTCTGCTACTCCCAATTGCCCGCCTTTGGCGCATAACTCTCTGTACCCATCTTACCCAGCACACAGAACAGGGTTATAAACAAATAAAACACAGGAACAACTTTATAAAGCACACAAAACAGTTTATAAAACAAATAAAACATAAGAACAGTTTTATAAAACACACGAAACAGATGTATAAATGAATAAAACAAAGGAATAACTTTATAAAACACACAAAACAGTTTATAAATCAAATAAAATACACAAACAACTTTATAAAACACACAAAACAGTTTATAAAACAAATAAAACACAGGAACAACTTTATAAAACACGCAAAACAATTTATAAATCAAATAAAACACAGGAACAACTTTATAAAACACACGAAACAGATTATGAAACAAATAAAACACACAAACAACTTTATAAAATACACAAAGCAGTTTATAAAACAAAAAACACACACAAATAACTCATTTATGCCGTCCTTTTTATTATTAACCACTCTGCTGCTCCCAATTGCCTGCATTTGGCCCAGATTCGTCTATTCCCATTTAAACCAACACACCAAAAAGCATTATAAATGAATAAAATAGAGAAACATCTTTATAAAACACACAAAACAGTTTATAAATCAAATAAAACACACAAACAACTTTATAAAACACACAAAACAGTTTATAAAACAATTAAAACACAGGAACAACTTTATAAAACACACAAAACAGTTTATAAAACAATTAAAACACAGGAACAACTTTATAAAACACACAAAACAGTTTATAAAACAAATAAAACACAGGAACAACTTTATAAAACACACAAAACAGTTTATAAAACAAATAAAACACGCAAACAACTTTATAAAACACACAAAACAGTTTATAAAATAATTAAAACGCACAAACAACTTTATAAAACACACAAACAGTTTATAAAACAATTAAAACACAGGAACAACTTTATAAAACACACAAAACAGTTTATAAAACAATTAAAACACAGGAACAACTTTATAAAACACACAAAACAGTTTATAAAACAATTAAAACACACAAACAACTTTATAAAACACACAAAACAGTTTATAAAACAATTAAAACACACAAACAACTTTATAAAACACACAAAACAGTTTATAAAACAAATAAAACACGCAAACAACTTTATAAAACACACAAAACAGTTTATAAAATAATTAAAACGCACAAACAACTTTATAAAACACACAAACAGTTTATAAAACAATTAAAACACAGGAACAACTTTATAAAACACACAAAACAGTTTATAAAACAATTAAAACACAGGAACAACTTTATAAAACACACAAAACAGTTTATAAAACAATTAAAACACACAAACAACTTTATAAAACACACAAAACAGTTTATAAAACAATTAAAACACACAAACAACTTTATAAAACACACAAAACAGTTTATAAAACAATTAAAACACACAAACAACTTTATAAAACACACAAAACAGTTTATAAAACAATTCAACTTTATAAACACACAAAACAGTTTATAAAACAATAAAAAACAGGAACAACTTTATAAAACACACAAAACAGTTTATAAAACAATTAAAACACGCAAACAACTTTATAAAACACACAAAACAGTTTATAAAACAATTAAAACACACAAACAACTTTATAAAACACACAAAACAGTTTATAAAACAATTAAAACACAGGAACAACTTTATAAAACACACAAACAGTTTATAAAACAAATAAAACACAGGAACAACTTTATAAAACACACAAACAGTTTATAAAACAAATAAAACACACAAACAACTTTATAAAACACACAAACAGTTTATAAAATAATTAAAACACACAAACAACTTTATAAAACACACAAAATAGTTTATAAAACAAATAAAACACACAAACAACTTTATAAAACACACAAAACAGTTTATAAAACAATTAAAACACAGGAACAACTTTATAAAACACACAAAACAGTTTATAAAATAATTAAAACACACAAACAACTTTATAAAACACACAAAACAATTTATAAAATAATTAAAACACACAAACAACTTTATAAAACACACAAAACAGTTTATAAAACAATTAAAACACACAAACAACTTTATAAAACACACAAAACAGTTTATAAAACAATTAAAACACACAAACAACTTTATAAAACACGCAAAACAGTTTATAAAACAATTAAAACACAGGAACAACTTTATAAAACACACAAACAACTTTATAAAACACACAAACAGTTTATAAAACAAATAAAACACAGGAAACAACTTTATAAAACACACAAAACAGTTTATAAAACAAATAAAACACAGGAACAACTTTATAAAACACACCAACAGTTTATAAAACAAATAAAACACAGGAACAACTTTATAAAACACACAAAACAGTTTATAAAACAAATAAAACACAGGAACAACTTTATAAAACACACAAAACAGTTTATAAAACAAATAAAACACAGGAACAACTTTATAAGACACACAAACAGTTTATAAAACAAATAAAACACACAAACAACTTTATAAAACACACAAACAGTTTATAAAACAAATAAAACACACAAACAACTTTATAAAACACACAAAACAGTTTATAAAACAAATAAAACACAGGAACAATTTTATAAAACACACAAAACAGTTTATAAAACAAATAAAACACAGGAACAACTTTATAAAACACACAAACAGTTTATAAAACAAATAAAACACAGGAACAACTTTATAAAACACACAAAACAGTTTATAAAACAAATAAAACACAAACAACTTTATAAAACACACAAAACAGTTTATAAAACAAATAAAACACAGGAACAACTTTATAAAACACACAAACAGTTTATAAAACAAATAAAACACAGGAACAACTTTATAAAACACACAAAACAGTTTATAAAACAAATAAAACACAGGAACAACTTTATAAAATGCACAAAACAGTTTATAAAACAAATAAAACACAAACAACTTTATGAAACACACAAAACAGTTTATAAAACAAATAAAACACAGGAACAACTTTATAAAACACACCAACAGTTTATAAAACAAATAAAACACAGGAACAACTTTATAAAACACACAAAACAGTTTATAAAACAAATAAAACACAGGAACAACTTTATAAAACACACAAATGGGGTTTATAGTCATTTAGAAAGGAATAATTTGATTAGGAATAGTCAAGGCAATTTTGTGAAGGGTAGGTTGTGCCTCACAAACCTTATTGAGTTCTTTGAGAAGATGACCAAAGAAGTGGATGAGGGTAAAGCAGTTGATGTGGTATATATGGGTTTCAGTAAAACGTTTGATAAGATTTCCCATGGTAAGCTATTGCAGAAGATACAGAAGCATGGGATTGAGGGTGATTTTGCGGTTTGGATCAGAAATTTGCTAGCTGTAAGAAGACAGAGGGGGTGGTTAATGGGAAATGTTCATCCAGGAGTTCAGTTACTAGTGGTGTACCGCAAAGATCTACTTTGGGGCCACTGTTGTTTGCCATTTTTATAAATATACTCGATGAGGGCATAGAAGGGTGGGTTAGTAAATTTGCGGATACCACCAAAGTTGTTGGAGTTGTGGACAGTGCAGATGGATGTTGCAGGCTATAGAGGGACATAGATAATCTACAGAGCTGGGCTGAGAGGTGGCAAATGAGTTTAATGCGGATAAGTGTGAAGTGATTCACTTTGGAAGGAGTAACAGGAATACAGAGTACTGGGCTAATGGTAAGTTACTTGGTGGTGTGTTTGAGCAGAGAGATCTCAGTGTCCGTGCGCGTAGATCCCTGAAAGTTGGAATTCAGGTTGATAGGGTTGTTAAGAAAACATATGGTATGTTAGCTTTCATTGGTAGAGGGATTGAGTTTAGGAGCCATGGGGTTACATTGCAGCTGTACAAGACTCTGGTGCGACCATACTTGGAGTGTTGCGTACAGTTCTGGTCACTGCATTATAGGAAGGATGTGGAAGCAGTGGAAAAGGTGCAGAGGAGATTTACCAGGATGTTCCCTGGCATGGTGGGAAGATCCTATGTGGACAAGCTGAGGGACTTGAGGCCGTTTTCGTTCGGGAGATGAAGATTAAAAGATGACTTAGTAGAGGCATAGAAGATGATCAGAGGATTAGGTAGGGTGGACAGTGAGAGCCGTTTTCCTTAGATGGAGGTGGCTAACATGAGAGGACATAGCTTTAAATTGAGGGGTGATAATTATAGGACAAATGTCAGAGATAGGTTCTTTACTCAGAGAGTAGTAAGAGTGTGGAATGCCCTTCCTGCAGCAGTAGTGGACTCGCCAATATTAAGGGCATTAAATGGTCATTGGATAAACAGATGGATGATATTGGAATAGTGTAGGTTAGATGGGCGTTAGATTAGTTTCACAGGTCGACGCAACATTAAGGGCCGAAGGGTCTGTACTGCGGTGTAATGTTCTATGTTCAAAACAGTTTATAAAACGAATAAAATACACAAACAACTTTATAAAACACACAAAACAGTTTGTAAAACAATTAAAACACACAAACAACTTTATAAAATGCACACAACTGTTTATAAAACAAATAAAACAAACAACATTATAAAACACACAAAACAATTTATAATACAAATAAAACACAGGAACAACTTTATAAAACTCAAAACAGTTTATAAAACAAATAAAATACACAAACAACTTTATAAAACACACAAAACAGTTTATAAAACAATTAAAACACAGGAACAACTTTATAAAACACACAAAACAGTTTATAAAATAATTAAAACACACAAACAACTTTATAAAATGCACGCAACTGTTTATAAAACAAATAAAACAAACAACGTTATAAAACACACAAAACAATTTATAATACAAATAAAACACAGGAACAACTTTATAAAACTCAAAACAGTTTATAAAACAAATAAAAGACACAAACAACTTTATAAAACACACAAGACAATTTATAAAACAAATAAAATATAGGAACAACTTTATAAAACACACAGAATACTTTTATAAAACAAATAAAACACACAAACTGTTTGCGTGTTTTATTTGTTTTACAAACTGTTTTGTGTGTTTTATAAAGTTGTTTGTGTATTTTATTCGTTTTATAAACTGTTTTGAACATAGAACATTACACCGCCATACAGACCCTTCGGCCCTTAATGTTGCGTCGACCTGTGAAACCAATCTAACGCCCATCTAACCTACACTATTCCAATATCATCCATCTGTTTATCCAATGACCATTTAATGCCCTTAATATTGGCGAGTCCACTACTGCTGCAGGAAGGGCATTCCACACTCTTACTACTCTCTGAGTAAAGAACCTATCTCTGACATTTGTCCTATAATTATCACCCCTCAATTTAAAGCTATGTCCTCTCATGTTAGCCACCTCCATCTAAGGAAAACGGCTCTCACTGTCCACCCTATCTAATCCTCTGATCATTTTATATGCCTCTATTAAGTCATCTTTTAATCTTCTTCTCTCAAACACAAATAGCTTCACAAAACACACCAAACAGTTCTATAAAGCAAATAAAAGACAGGAACAATTTTATAAAACTCAAAATAATTTATAAAACAGACAAAGCACGGGAACAACTTTAGGAAACACCCCAACAACTTGTTCATGCCGTCCTTTTATTATTAACCACTCTGCTACTACTAATTGCCCGCGTTTGGCCCGGATCCATCTATTCCCATTCTACCCAACACACAAAACAGCGTTATAAACAAATAAAACACAGGGACATCTTTATAAAACACACAAGACAGTTTATAAATCAAATAAAACACAGGAACAACTTTATAAAACACACAGAATGGTTTTATAAAACAAATAAAACAAACAGCTTTATAAAACGCACAAATAGCTTTACAAAACACACAAAACGGTTCCATAAAGCAAATAAAAGACAGGAACAATTTTATAAAACACACAAAACTTTATAAAACAGACAAAACACAGGAACAACTTTACAAAACACACAAACCAGTTTATAAAACAATAAAAACACAAACAACTTGTTCATGCCGTCCTTTTATTATTAACCACTCTGCTACTACTAATTGCCCGCGTTTGGCCCGGATCCGTCTATTCCCATTCTACCCAACACACAAAACAGCGTTATAAAGAAATATAACGCAGGGACAACTTTATAAAACAGACAAAACAGCGTTATAAACAAATAAAACACAGGGACATCTTTATAAAACACACAAAACAGTTTATAAACAAATAACTTTATAAAACACACAGAACAGTTTTATGAAGCAAATAAAAGACAGAAACGTTGTTATAAAACATACATAATATTTTTATAAAACAATTAAAACAGGCAGCTTTACAAAACACACAAAACAGTTCTATAAAGCAAATAAAAACAGGAACAATTTTATAAAACACACAAAACTATTTATAAAACAGACAAAACACAGGAACAACTTTACGAAACACACAAACAACTCATTCATTGCCGTTCTTTTATTATTAACCACTCTGCTACGCCCAATTGCTCGTGTTTGGCCCAGATCCGTCTATACCCATTCACAAAACAGTGTTATAAAGAAATATAACGCAGGGACAACTTTATAAAACACACAAAACAGTTTATAAAACAAATAAAGCTGTTAATATAATTGTTCTGACCAGTGAGAATCACAGGTCGTCTCCACTAGCACAAGCCAGGTGTGATGGGCTCCCTGTGTGTATTGGAGGCCATTGACGCACCCTGATGGGCTGGGGAAAGGCTGGGCAGTGCCCATGGGGCAATGACAGTTTGGCACTGTCTGCCTCGTATCCCGGCACTGCCCATTGGGTATCCTCGCACTGCCCACCCGCCACCATAACTGTGCGAGCAGCAGTGCCAGTGGGCTGGGGCTGGAGTGGAGGTTGGGGGTGGATCGACAACAGGGGGAGGTAATTGGACCTCTGTGAGGGGAGGGGTTGGTGGGGAAAGGGGGAACTTTGCAGGGCGGGTGACCAGGAGGAAGGGAGGGAAGGTGCAGAAAGAGGTGATCACGAAAGAGGGACAGAGCGTCAGAGTTAACTCCAAACCCGCAGAAAATCTTATAAAATTCCCACAGGATTAGACAGGGTAGATACAGAAAGAATGTCCCTAGTGGGGGGGAGAAGTGCAGAACTGGAGGTCATCACAGAATCATAGAATAATAGAATTGCTACTGTGCAGAAGGAGGCCATTCAGCCCATTGAGGCTGCATCAAACACAATCCCACCCAGCCCTCGTCCCCATAACCTCATGTGTTTACCCTAGCTAGTCCCCCTGACACTAAAGGACAATTTAGCATGGCCAATCCACCCTAACGTGCACATCTTTGGACTCATCTATTGTTTGAGGATAAGGAATAAACCTTTTAGAACTGAGATGAGGAGACATTTCTTCACCCAGAGGATGGGGAATGTGTGGAATTCACTCCCACAGAAAGTAGTTGAGGCCAAAACGTTGTGTAATTTCAAGGAGAGATTAGATCGGGATCGAGGCATACTGAATTTGATGATCAGCCAGGGTCAAGGGCCGAATGGCCTCTTCCTGCTTTTATTTTCTGTGTTGCTCTGAACTTACAGGATAACACAGACAGATAACAAAATAACCACCTGTGTGATCCTGCAAATTAATATCTGTGTTATAGAATCATAGAGGTTTACAACATGGAAACAGGCCCTTCAGCCCAATTTGTCCATGCTGCCCAGTTATTACCATTAAGCCAGTCCCAATTGCCCGCATCTGCCCCATATCCCTCTATACCCATGTAACTATCTAAATGCTTTTTAAAAGACAAAACTGTATCCACTTCTATTACTAGCAGCTCGTTCCAGACACTCACCACCCTCTGTGTGAAAACATTACGTAGAGATGCCAGCATTGGACTGGGGTAAACACAGTAAGAAGTCTCACAACACCAGGTTAAAGTCGAATAGGTTTATTTGATAGCAATCTCACAAGCTTTCGGAAACAGTGTTCCTTCATCAGGTGTATGCAAGGTTCTGATCAGAGAAGGGCATATAAAGGCACACATAGTTTACAGAATACTGATTAGAATGTGAGTCTTTACAGCTAATCTGCTATTCAAGTCTTAAAGATGCAGACAATGTGAGTGGAGATAGCATTAGCACAGGTTAAAGAGATGTGTACTGTCTCCAGACAGGACAGTAAGTGAGATTTTGCAAGCCCAGGCAAATCATGGGGGTTACAGACAGTGTGACATGAATCCAAGATCCCGGTTGAGACCATCCTCATGTTTGTGGAACTTGGCTATCAGTCTCTGCTCAGCAACTCTGCGCTGTCATGTGTTGTGAAGACCACCTTGGAGAACACTTACCTGAAGATCAGAGACTGAATGCCCGTAACCGCTGAAGTGTTCTCCAACAGCAAGGGAACAGTCTTGCCCGCACAACCTCAAACAGACCGTTATCCACAGCAAACTACCCAGCCTTCAGGAGAACAGTGACCACAACACCACACAACCCTGTCACAGCATCCTCCTCAAGACATGCTGGATCATCGACACGGATGCCATCATTCACATGAGAACACCATTCACCAGGTACATGGTACATACTCTTGCAACTCAGTCAACGTTGTCTACCTGATACACTGCAGGAAAGGATGTCCCAAGGCATGGTACATTGGGGAGACCATGCAGACGTTACAACAACAGATAAATGAACATCGCTCGACAATTACCAGCAAGACTGTTCTCTTCCTGTTGGCGAGCACTTCAGCGGTCACGGACATTCGGCCTCTGATCTTCGGGTAAACGTTCTCCAAGGAGGCCTTCACAACACACAACAGCACAGAGTCGCTGAGCAGAGACCGATAGCCAAGTTCCGCACAGATGAGGACGGCCTCAACCGGGATCTTGGGTTCATGTCACACTATCTGAAACCCCCATGACTTTCCTGGGTTTGTAAAATCTCATTTACTGTCCTGTCTGGACACAATACACATTTCTTTAATTTGTGCTCAATGCTCTCTCCACTCACACTGTCTGTACCTTTAAGACTTGATTAGATGTAAAGAGTCACATTGTAATCAGTATTCTGTAAACCGTGTGTGTCTTTATATGCCCAGTTTGTGAACAGATCTCCCACTCACCTGATGAAGGAGCAGCACTCCGAAAGCTTGTGGCTTTTGCTACCAAAATAAACTGTTGGACTTTAATCTGGTGTTGTGAGACTTCTTACTGTGTTTACCCGAGTCCAACACTGGCATCTCCACATCATGACCTCCCCTGTAGCCAGTGAGGATATAAAGATTTCTCTAAAGGCCCAGCAATTTCCTCTCTTGCCTCTCTCAGTATTCTAGGGTTTATCCCATCAGGCCCTGGGGACTTGTCTACCTTAATGTTTTTCACGAAGCCCAATACCACCTTATTTTTAATCTCAACATGACGCAAGCTGTCTACACACCCTTTCCCAGGCTCATCATCTACCAAGTTCTTCTCTTTGGTGAATATTGATACAAAGTACTCATTTAATACCTTACCCATTTCCTCTGGATCCATGCAAGAATTCCCTTCCTTGTCCTTGAGTGGGCCAACTCTCTCCCTGGATACCCTCTTGGTCTTTATATATATAAAAAGCCTTGGGATTTTCCTTAATCCTGGTGTCCAATGATTTTTTTGTGACCCCTTTTAGCCCTCCTTATTCCTTGCTTAAGTTTTTTTCTACTTTCCTTGTATTCCACACTTGCTTCATGTGTTCCCAGCCTCCTGACCTTGACAAATGCTTTCTTTTTCTCTTTGACTAGGCTCACAATATCTTTCATTATCCAAGTTTCCCTTCATTCTTCTCCTTTATCCTCCATTCTCACAGGAATGTGCCGACCCTGAATCCCTACCAATTTACACTTGAAAGCCTCCCACACGCCAGATGTAGATTTGCCCTCAAACATCTGCCCCCATCTACATTCTTCAGTTCCTGCCTAACGTTGTTGTAATTAGTCTTCCCCCAATTTAGCACCTTAACTTGGGGGGCTATACTTATCTTTATCCATCAGTACCTTAATGCTTACTGAATTATGGTCAGTAAGCCATATTATGGTCAGTTCCCAAACTGCTCCCCTACTGAATAATCAACCACCTGGCCAGGCTCATTCCCCAATACCAGGTCCAGTTCCCTTCCCTACTTGGACTATCTACATACTGTTTCAAGAAGCCCCCCTGGATTCTCCTTACAAACTCTGTCCCATCCACGACCCTAGCACTAAGTAAGTCCCAGTCAATGAAGGGGAAGTTAAAATCTCCCATCACAACAACCCAGTTATTTTTACACCTTGTCAAAATCTGCCTACATATCTGTTCATCCATCTCCCGCTGGCAGCTGCGCAGCCTATAGTAAACCCCCAACATTGTGACTACACCCTTCCTATTCCTGAACTCCACCAATATTGCCTCGCTGTATGAGCTTTTCGAGGTGTCCTCCCGCAGTATAACTCTGGGTCAGTTTAAGCTTTGGGGTCAGGGATTAGTTTAAACTGACCTTGAAAGGGGAGGGGGGTGGTAATAGTCGAGGACTTTAACTTTTCCAGCATTGACTGGGACAGCCATAGTATTAGAGGGTCGGATGGAAAGAAATTTGTTGAGTGTATTCAGGAGGAATTTCTCATTCTGTATTTGGATGGCTCGACTACAGAGGGGGCAAAACATGACTTCCTATTGGGAAATAAGGAAGGGCAGGTGACAGAAGTGTTAGTGAAGGACAAGTGTCCATAATTCCATCAGTTTTAAGATAGCTACGGAGAATGATAGGTCTGGTCCAAAAGTTAAAATTCTAAACTGGGACAAGGCAAATTTTGACTGTATCAGGCAGGAACTTTCAAAAGTTGGGAGAGTCTGTTGGAAGACAAAGGGCTATCTGGTAAATTTTCAAAAATGTGTTAACCAGGGTACAGGGTAAACACATTCCTCTTCACGTGAAGGGTAAGGCTGGTAGAAGTAGGGAATACTTGATGACTCGGGATATTGACGCCCTGGTCAAGAAGAAGAAAGAGGCACATGGGATCAAGTGGATCCCTTGAAGAGTATAACAGGTGTCAGAGTAGAGTTAAGAGAGAAATCGGGAGGGCAAAAAGGGGACACGAGATTGCTTTGCAGATAAAGCAAAGGAGAATCCAAAGAGTTTCTACAAATACATAAAGGGCTAAAGAGTAACTTGGGAGAGAGTGAGGCCCCTTAAGGATCAACAAGATCATCTATGTGTGGATCCACAAGAGATGGGTGAGATCCTAAATGAATATTTCTCATCAGTATTTAGTGTTGAGAAAAGCATGGATGTTAAAGAACTTGTGGAAATAAATAGTGATGTCTTGAGGAGTGTACATAAGACAGAGAAGGAGGTGCTGGAAACCTTAAAGTGCAGCAAGATAGATAAATCCCCGGGATCTGATGAAGTTTATCCCAGGATGTTTTGGGAGGCTAGAGAGGGAATTGCAGGTCCCCTAACTGAAATATTTGAATCATCGATAGTCATAGACGAGGCGCCTGAAGATTGGAGAGTGGCAAATGTTGTACCTTTGTTTAAGAAGGGCTGTAGGGAGAAGCCTGGGAACTACAGGCCAATGAGCTTAACGTCTGTAATAGGTAAATTGTTTTCAGTTATTCTGAGAGACAGGATCTGCAGGCATTTAGAGAGGCAAGGATTGATTCAGCATGGTTTTGTGAGTGGAAAAGATCCCAAATATGAGGAAGAAACGGGAAGCGTTCAGAAAGCTAGTGGCGTTTTTTACCAAATAAATCTGTTGGACTTTAACCTGGTGTTGTAAGACTTCTTACAGGGAAAGTCCCAGAGGATTGGAGACTAGCCAATGTTGTTCCTTTGTTTAAGAAGGGTAGCAAGAATAATCCAGGTAATTACAGGCCAGTGAGCTTTACATCAGTTGTAGGGAAATTATTGGAAAGGATTCTTCAAGACAGGATTTATTCTCAGTTGGAAATAAGTGGATGTATTAGTGAGAGGCAATATGGTTTTGTGAAGGGGTTGTGTCTCATTAAACTTGATTGAGTTTTTCGAGGAAGTGATGAAGATAATTGATGAGGGTAGGGCAGTGGATGTTGTCTACATAGACCTCAGTAAGGCCTTAAACAAGGGACCTCATGGCAGACTGGTACAGAAGATGAAGTCGCATGGGATCAGAGATGAGCTGGCAAGGTGGGTACAAAACTGGCTTGAATATAGAAGACAGAGGGTAGCAATGGAAGAGTGCGTTTCTGAATGGAGGACTGTGACAAGTGATGTTCCTCAGGGATCAGTGCTGGGATCTTTGCTGTTTGTACTGTATATAAATGATTTGGAGGAAAATGTATCTGGATTGATTAGTAAGTTTGAGGACAACACAAAGGTTAGTAGATTTGCGGTGAGGACCATCAGAGGATACAACAAAATATAGATCGTTTGGAGGCTAGGGCGGAGAGATGATAGATGGAGCTTAATCCAGATAGATGTGAGATGTGCATTTTGGAAGGTCTAATGCAGATAGGAAATACACAGCAAATGGCAGAACCCTTAAGAGTATTGATAGGCAGAGGGATCTGGGTGTACAGGTACACAAGTCACTGAAAGTGGCAATGCAGGTGGAGAAAGTAGTCAAGAAGGCGTACGGCATGTTTGCCTTCATCGGCCGGAGTATTGAGTTTAAAAATTGGCAAATCATGATGCAGCGTTATAGAACCTTAGTTAGGCCACACTTTGAATATAGCGTTCAATTCTGGTTGCTACACTACCAGAATGATGTGGGGACTTTGGAGAGGGTACAGAAAAGATTTACCAGGATGTTGCCTGGTATGGAGGGCATTAGCTATGAGGAGAGGTTGGAGAAACTTGGTTTGTTCTCATTAGAATGACGGAGGTTGAGGGGAGACCTGATAGAAGTCTACAAGCTTATAAGGGACATGGACAGAGTGGATAGTCAGAAGCTTTTTCCCAGGGTGGAAGAATCAATTACTAGGGGGGCACAGGTTTAAGGTGCAAGAGGCAAGATTTAAAGGAGATGTATGAGGCAGGTTTTTTTTACACTGAGGGTGGTGGGTGCCTGGAACTCATTGCTGGGGGAGGTAGTGGATGTGTTAGTGACTTTTAAAGGACATTTTGACAAATACATGAATAGGATAGGAATAGAGGGATATGGTCCCCGGAACGGTCAGGGTTTTAGTTTAGTTGGGGCAGCAGGGTCGGTGCAGGCTTGGAGGGCTGAAGGGCCTGTTCCTGTGCTATAATTTTCTTTGTTCTTTGTTCTTTAAACAAACCCAGAACTCTGAACCCAGAGTTTAAACTGACCCCTTATCCAGAGCTTAAACTGATCCTGACCCCTGAACCCAAAGTTTTAACTGACCCTGACAGCTGAACCCAGAGTTTAAACTGACCCCGACCCCTGACCCCAGAGTAAATTGAACCCTGATCTCTGAACCCAGAGTTTAAACTGATCTTGACCATTGAAAATAGGGTTTAAGTGACTCCCCAATGACTACACAGATTTTTACTGAATAACCTTGAGGCATAGATGAAATAAAAATTGAAGTTTTAACATCATTCATGCATGTTTGATATAATTTGTCAGGCACATTAAGCACTACCTTCCCGTTTGGATTCTCCGCAGTATAACAGATATAAATTCATACTCACAGTTCACTCACTTCCAAAGTCACTCAGGAGTTGAGACAGTAGTTTAATCTGGTTGAGGTAACTGAATGTGTTGTGTACTGACATGCTGGGTGTATATATAATATACATCTAGTTTGTGAGTTAATGAGTGAACTTTGATTGTTCCTAGAACTTCGGGTTAAAAAAAGTCCCCAACACCTTCAGCTCCTCTGCCCCAGCTACTGCCTTCTAACCGTCTGCGTCAGAAACCCAGCGAAACTGGTACCACTGCATCACGCAACAGCAGGTACAACTTACAGCACAGTCCCACATCAAAGGCACGACCGCCCCATTCTTAATTGGAAATATCAATTTGAATGTTTTCGATAAATTATTTTTAAAGAAAGGGCTTGTGGTTTGAGATTGAACGCGTTCGGAGAAACTGTGCCCTAAAGGTAGCGTTTCGAAACTGACAGGGATTTAAAGAGCATGCAGGGTGACCCAGTGCGAAACAACCTGGTCAAACTGAAGAATTCCCCGTCTCTGGAAGAGTTTAATCAATTGTCTCTTCACAATCATATCTTGTTACTTAAATAGGTGTAAATTGAGAGAGGTGGATACTCAGCGAGAGCTTGGAGTCCTCGCATATCAGACGCTGAGAGTAAGCGCGCAGGTACAGCAGGCAGTAAAGAAGATAATTGGTATGTTGGCCTTCACAGCGAGAGGATTTGAGTATGGGGATAGGGATGTTTTGCTGTAATTGTACTGAACATAAGAACATATAAGAACATAAGAAATAGGAGCAGGAGTAGGCCATCTAACCCCTCGAGCCTGCCTCGCCTTTCAATAAGATCATGGCTGATCTGAAGTGAATCAGTTCCACTTTCCCGCCTGCTCCTTAATTCCCTTATATTTCAGAAATCTTAAGGCATTGGTGAGGCCACACCTGGTGTATTGTGTGCAGTTTTGGTCTCCTTATCTGAGGAAGGATGTTCCTTGTTATAGAGGGAGAACAGTGAAGGTTTACCAGGCTGATTCCTGGGATGGCAGGTCTGTCACATGAGGAGAGACTGAGTGGGTTAGGATTATATTCACTGGAGTTTGGAAGAGTGAGAGGGGATCTGATAGAAACTTATAAAATTCTAACAGGGTTAGATTCAGAAAGAATGTTCCTGATGGTGGGGGGAGTCCAGAACTAGGGGTCAGAGTTTGAGGATAAGAGATAAACTTTTTAGAACTGAGGTGGGAGACATTTCTTCACCCAGAGGGTGGGGAATCTGTGGAATTCACTCCCACAGAAAGTAGCTGAGGCCAAAACGTTGTGTGATTTCAGGAATAAATTAGATATCACTCTTGGGTGTAAAGGGATCGAGGGATCTTGGCGGAGAAGGGGGGGATCAGGATATTGAATTGGATGATCAGCCATGATCATAATGAACGGAGGAGCAGGCTCAAAGGGCCGAATGGCCTCCTCCTGCTTTTAACTTCTATGTTCCTATGATCTTCCGTGATAACACAGAAAAATATCAAAATAATTATCTGTGTTATCCTGTATAATAACTATCTGCGTAATCCTGTACAATAATGATCTGTTTAATCTGTATAATAACTATCTGTGTGATCCTGTGTAATAACTATGTGTGATCCTGTATAATAAGCCTGCGTAATCCTGTACAATAATGATCTGTGTAATCCTGTATAATAACGATCTGTTTAATCCTGAATAATAACTATCTGTGTGATCCTGTATAATAACTATCTGTGTAATCCTGTATAATAACTATCTGTGTGATCCTGTATAATAACTATGTGTGATCCTGTATAATAAGCCTGCGTAATCCTGTACAATAATGATCTGTTTAATCCTGTATAATAACTATCTGTGTGATCCTGTATAATAACTATCTGTGTAATCCTGTATTATAACTGTCTGTGTGATCCTGTATAATAACTACCTGTGTAATCCTGTATAATAACTATCTGTGTGATCCTGTATAATAACTATCTGTGTAATCCTGTATAATAACTATCTGTGTAATCCTGTATAATGACGATCTGTTTAATCTGTATAATAACTATCTGTGTGATCCTGTATAATAACTATCTGTGTTATCCTGTATAATAACTACCTGTGTAATCCTGTATAATAACTATCTGTGTGATCCTGTATAATAACTATCTGTGTGATCCTGTATAATAACTATCTGTGTAATCCTGTATAATAACTACCTGTGTGATCCTGTATAATAACTATCTGTGTGATCCTGTATAATAACTATCTGTGTTATCCTGTATAATAACTACCTGTGTAATCCTGTATAATATCTATCTGTGTGATCCTGTATAATAACTATCTGTGTTATCCTGTATAATAACTAACTGTGTAATCCTGCATAATAACTATCTGTGTAATCCTGTATAATAACGATCTGTTTAATCTGTATAATAACTATCTGTGTGATCCTGTATAATAACTATCTGTGTTATCCTGTATAATAACTATCTGTTTAATCTGTATAATAACTATCTGTGTGATCCTGTATAATAACTATCTGTGTGATCCTGTATAATGATTATCTGTGTAATCCTGTATAATAACTATCTGTGTAATCCTGTATAATAACTATCTGTGTAATCCTGTATAATGATTATCTGTGTAATGCTGTATAATAACTATCTGTGTAATCCTGTATAATAACGATCTGTTTAATCTGTATAATAACTATCTGTGTGATCCTGTATAATGATTATCTATGTAATCCTGTATAATATCTATCTGTGTGATCCTGTATAATAACTATCTGTGTAATCCTGTATAATGATTATCTGTGTAATCCTGTATAATAACTATCTGTGTAATCCTGTATAATAACGATCTGTTTAATCTGTATAATAACTATCTGTGTGATCCTGTATAATGATTATCTGTGTAATCCTGTATAATATCTATCTGTGTGATCCTGTATAATAACTATCTGTGTAATCCTGTATAATGATTATCTGTGTAATCCTGTATAATAACTATCTGTGTAATCCTGTATAATAACGATCTGTTTAATCTGTATAATAACTATCTGTGTGATCCTGTATAATGATTATCTGTGTAATCCTGTATAATAACTATCTGTGTGATCCTGTATAATAACTATCTGTGTGATCCTGTATAATGATTATCTGTGTAATCCTGTATAATAACTATCTGTGTGATCCTGTATAATAACTACCTGTGTGATCCTGTATAATAACTATCTGTGTAATCCTGTATAATAATTATGTGTGATCCTGTATAATAACTATCTGTGTTATCCTGTATAATAACTATCTGTGTGATCCTGTATAATAACTATCTGTGAGATAGAGTCATAGTGATTTACATCATGAAAACAGGCCCTTCAGCCCAACTTCTCTATGCCACTCAGTTTTTACCATTAAGCTGCTCCCAAGTGCCTGCATTTGGCCCATAACCTTCCATATCCATCTCATCCTTGTAATGTCTAAAAGTTTTTTAAAAGACAAAATTGTATCTGTCTCTGCTACTACCTCTGGCAGCTCATTCCAGAACTCAGTACTCCCTGTGTGAAAAAATTGCCCCTGTGGACCCTGTTGTATTTCTCCCCTCTCACCTTAAACCATATTCTCTAGTTTTAGACTCCCCTACTTTGGGAAAAGATATTGACTATCTAGGTGATCTGCGCCCCTTATTATTTTATAGACCTCTAAAAAAAAAATCAACATTCAGCTTCCTGTGCTCCAGAGAAAAAAGTCCCAGTCTATCCAACTTCTCCTTGTAACTCAAACCATCAAGCCTGGTAACATTGAGTAAATCTTTTCTGCACTCTTTCTAGTTTAAAAATATATTTTCTTTAATTGGGTGACCAGAACCGCACACAATATTCCAAGTGTGGCCTTACCAATGTCTTGTACAACTTCAACACAAAATCCCAACTCGTGTTCTGAGCAATGAAGCCATGCACGCTGAATGTCTTCTTCATCTCCCTATCTTCCAATGATTCCATTTTCAAGGAGCTATGAACCTGTACCCCCGGATCTCTTTGTTCTATAACTCTCTCCAATATCCTACTATTCACTGAGTAAGTCCTGCCCCGGTTCAATCGACCATATTGCATCATCTCACAGTTATCTAAATTAATCTCCATCTGTCATTCGTCAGCCTACTCAATCGATCAAAATTCTGTTGCAATCCTTGATAACCTTCTTCACTATGTCATCAATCTTGGTGTCATCTGCAAACTTACTAATCATGCCTACTAAATTTGCATTCAAATCATGAAATTTGCAAGACATGATTTTCCACTCACAAAGCTATGCTGACTCTCCCTAATCGGTCCTTGCCTCTCTAAATGCCTGTAGATCCTCAATCTCAGATACCTTATCCGCTCCAGATATTGGGTTCATCAGCTGTAATTCTGAATCTTTTTCCCTGCAGCCCTTAAACAAAAGCACAACATTTGCTACTCTCCAATCTTTAGGCACCTCACCCGTGCCTATCAAGTGTCTCAGCTAGGGGACCTGCAATTCTGCCCTAGCCTCCCACAACATCCTGGGATACACTTCATCAGGTCCAGGGGATTTATCTACCTTGATGCACTTTAACACTTCCAGCACCTCCTTCTCTTTAATATGTACGCTCCTCAAGACATCGCCAAGTTCCCTAATCATAGAACCATAGAACCCTACGGTGCGGAAAGAAATTCTTCAGCCATTGAGTCTGCACCGAACACAATCCCACCCAGGGCCCTACCCCTATATTCCTACATATTATACCCACTAATCCCTTAACATCTGCTACCCTGGACACTAAGGGACAATTTCTTAGCATGGCCAATCAACCTAACCTGCACATCTTTGGACTGTGGGAGGAAACTGGAGCACCCAGAGGAAACCCATGCAGACACGAGGAGAATGTGCAAACTCCACAGAGGCAGTGACCCGAGCTGAGAATCGAGCCCAGGACCCTGGAGTTGTGAAGCAGCAGTGCTAACCCACTGTGCTGCCGTGCTTTTCTCAATAGTAAATACTGATGAGAAATATTAATTTAGGATCTGATCTATCTCTTGTAGATTCGCATACAGATGCCCTTGTTGATCTTTAAGAGGACCTCCTCTCTCCCTTGTTCCTCTTTTGCCCTTAATGTATTTCTGGAATCTCTTTGGATTCTCCTTTGCCTTATCTGCCAAATCAATCTCATGTCCCCTTTTTGCCTCCTGATTTCTCTCTTAACTCTTCTCCAACAACATCTATACTCTTCAAGGGAACTACTTGATCCCAGCTACCTATGCATCTCATGTACCTTCTTCTTCTTGACCAGGGTTTCAATACCTCAAGTATCCAAGAAGTAGTATTCCCTACTTCTATCAGCTTTGTCCTTCACTCTAAGAGGAATGTGTTCACCCTGAACACTGGTAAACTCACTTTTTTGATTTATTATTGTCACATGTATTAACATACCGTGAAACGTATTGTTTCTTGCGCGCTATATAGACAAAGCATACCATTCATAGAGAAGGAAACGAGAGAGTGCAGAATGTAGTGTTACAGTCATAGCTAGGGTGTAGAGAAAGATCAACTTAATGCAAGGTAAGTCCATTCAAAAATCTGACAGCAGTAGGGAAGAAGCTGCTCTTGAGTTAGTTGGTACGTGACCTCAGACTTTTGTATTTTTTTGCCGATGGAAGGTGGAAGAGAGAATGTCCGGGCTGCGTGGGATCCTTAATTATGCTGACTGCTTTGCCGAGGCAGTGGGAAGTGTAGACAGAGTCTTGTTTATGTGATGGATTGGGCTACGTTCACAACCCTTTGTAGTTCCTTGAGTCTTGGGCAGAGTAGGAGCCCATACGAAGCTGTGATACAATCAGAAAGAATGCTTTCTATGGTGCATCTTTAAAAGTCAATGAGAGTTGTTGCTGACATGCCAAATTTCCTTAGTTTTCTGAGAAATTAGAAGCATTGGTGGGATTTTCTTAACTATAGTGTTAGCGTGGAGCGGACCAGGACAGGTTGTTGGTGGTCTGGGCACCTAAAAACTTGAAACTCTGGATCCTTTTTACTTCATCCCTGTTGATGTAGACAGGGGCATGTTCTCCCTTACATTTCCTGAAGTCGATGACAATCTGCTTCGTTTTGTTGACATTGAGGGAGAGATTATTGTTGCCACACCAGTTCACCAGATTCTCGATCTCATTCCTGTACGTACTCTGTCTCGTCATTGTTTGAGACCCGACCCGCTACAGTGGTGTCATTAGCAAACTTGAAAATGGAGTTGAAGGGGAATTTGAACTTTAACTTTCCCAACATTGATTGGGACAGCCATAGTATTAGAGGGTTGGATGGAGAGAAATTTGTTGAGTGTATTCAGAAGGAATTTTTCCTTCAGTATGTGGATGGCCCGACTAGAGAGGGGGCAAAATGTGACTTCTCCTTGGGAAATGGGGAATGGCAGGTGACAGAAGTTTCCCACAGTCAGACAGACACACACACACACACAGACACACACACACACACTTCTCTTGGGAAATGAGGAAGGGCAGATGACAGAAGTGTTAGTGAGGGATCACTTTGGGACCAGTGACCATAATTCCATTAGTTTTAAGATAGCTATGGAGAATGATATGTCTGGCCCAAAAGTTCAATTTCTAAATTGGGGCAAGGCCAACTTTGATGGTTCCAGACAGGAACTTTCAAAAGTTGGCTGGGGTGGTCTGTTGGCAGGCAAAGGAACATCTGGTAAATGGGAGGCCTTCGCACGATGAAAACATGTAAAATCGCTGGCTCCAACGCACCCTCCCTGATAAGCTCAATGCATTCTATGACTAACTTTTCAAAGCATTTCATAATGATGGATGTCAGAGCCACTGGCTGATAGTCATTAAGGCCACGCTGCTTAGTTTTTCTTAGGTACTGGGATGATGGTCGTCTTCTTGAAGCAAACAGGGACCTCAGATTGTGGTAAAGAGAGATTGAAGATGTCTGTAAATACCCCTGCCAGCTGACCCATGCAGGATCTGAGTGATAGTCCGGATACCCCATCCAGGCCTGTCACTTTCCATGGGTTGACCTTCAAGAAAGCTGCTCTGACCTCTTCAATAGTGACCCCAGATACAGGTTCATCCAAGGCTTCCAGGGTGGAGGGCATTCTCTCACTGATCTCTTGCTCAAAATGGACATAGGTGGTTCCTGTCTGGAACCATCAAAGTTGGCCTTGCCTCAATTTAGAATTTGAACTTTTGGGCCAGACCTATCATTCTCCATAGCTATCTTAAAACTAATGGAATTATGGTCACTGGTCCCAAAGTGATCCCTCACTAACACTTCTGTCACCTGCCCTTCCTTATTTCCCAAGAGAAGAGTGTGTGTGTGTTGTGCGTGCATGTGTGTGTGTGTCTGTGTGGATGTGTGTCTGTCTGTGTGTCTGTCTATGTATCTGTGTGGGTGTCTGTATGTGGGAGACTTCTGTCACCTGCCCTTCCCCATTCCCCAAGAGAAAGTCACAATTTGGCCCCTCTCTAGTCGGGCCATCCACATACTGAATGAGAAATACCTTCTGAATAGACTCAACAAATTTCTTTCCATCCAACCCTCTAATACTATGGCTGTCCCAGTTAATGTTGGGAAAGTTAAAGTCTCCAACTATTACCACCCAATTTTTCCTGGAGCTATCAATAAACTTCTTACATATTTGCTCCTCAATTTCCTGCTGACTGTTTGTGGGCCTATAGTACAATCTAACCAAAGTGATTTCCCCCTTATTTCCCAGTTCAACTCATATAGACTTAGTGGGCGAACCCTCAGATATATCCCTTCTCAGTACTGCCGTGATGTTCTACTGAACCAAAAATGCCATCCCCTTCCTCTCTTATCTCCAATTCTATCCTTTCCTATAGCATCTGTATCCTGGATCATTGAGCTGCCAGTCCTGTCCCTCCCTTAACCATGTTTCAGTAACTGCTATAATATCCCAGACGCAAGTACTATCTATGCCCAGAATTCACCTGCCTTTCCCATCAGGCCTCTCACATTGAAATAAATGCAGTTTAATCGAGACTTCCCTTGCTCTCTGCACTGCTCCTGCCTAAACTGTCCAGTACCAGTAATCACTTACATAACTATTACTGACACAGATAGTTGTGTGATCCTGTATATAAATATCTGTGTAATCCTGTATAACAACTCTTTACATGATCCTGCATATCTGTACAATATCTGTCTGTCTGATCCTGCACAATAACAACTGTGCACTCCTTATAATAACTACCTATGCAATCCTGCATAATAACTTTGTAATCCTGTCGAAGAACTGTATGATCCTGTACATAAATATCTGTGTAATCCTGTATAATAATTAACTGTGTGATCCTGTATAATACCTATCTGTGTAATCTTGTATAATAACTATCTGTGTAATTCTGTACAATAATTAACTGTATAATCATGTATAATAACAATCTGTGTGATCCTGTGTAATAACTACCTGTGTGCTCCAGCACAATACAAATCTGTGTGATCCTGTATGATAACCGTGTAGTCCCATCTAATAACTATCTCATGATTCTGTACAATAAAAATCTGAGTGATTCTGTATAATAACTATCTGTAATTCCGTACAATATCTATCTGTCTGATCCTGCACAATAACTATCTATGGAATCCTGCATAATAACCAAGTGTGCAACCCAGTATAACTAGCTGTACAGTCCTGTATAATAATTATTAGTGTGATACTATATAATAACTATCTGTGTAATCCTGTATAATAACAATCTATGTGATCCTGGATGATAATCTGTGTAATCCTGAACAATAACTATCTGAGTGATCCTGTATAATAATTAACTGTGTAATCATCTATAATAACAGTCTGTATAATCCTGTATGATAACTATCTGTGTGATCCTGTATAATAACTATCTATGTAATCCTATGTAATGTAATTCTATATGATAACTATCTGTGTAATCCGATATGATAACTATCTGTGTAATCCTGTATAATAACTATCTGTGTAATCTTGTATAATAACCATCTGTGTGATCCTGTATAATAATTATCTGTGTAATCCTGTATAATAACTATCTATGTGATCCTGTATAATATCTATCTGTGTTATCTTGTATAATAACTATCTGTGTGATCCTGTATAATAACTATCTGTGTTATCTTGTATAATAACTATCTGTGTTATCCTGTATAATAATTATCTGTGTAATCCTGTATAATAACTATCTATGTGATCCTGTATAATAACTATCTGTGTTATCTTGTATAATAACTATCTGTGTGATCCTGTATAATAACTATCTGTGTTATCCTGTATAATAACAATCTGTGTAATCCTGTATAATAACTACCTGTGTGATCCTATATAATAACTATCTGTGTAATCCTGTATAATAATTATGTGTATTGTCCTGTATAATAACTATCTGTGTAATCCTGTATAATAACTAACTGTGTAATATTGTATAATAACTATCTGTGTGATCCTATATAATAACTATCTGTGTAATCCTGTATAATAATTATCTGTATTATCTTGTATAATAACTAACCGTGTAATCCTGTATAATAACTATCTGTGTAATCCTGTATAATAATTATCTGTATTATCTTGTATAATAACTAACTGTGTAATCCTGTATAATAACTATCTGTGTAATCCTGTATAATAACTACCTGTGTGATCCTGTATAATAACTATCTGTGTAATCCTGTTAATTTATATTTTCTTATAATAACTATCTGTGTGATCCTGTATAATAATTATCTGTGTAATCCTGTATAATAACTATCTGTGTAATCCTGTATAATCACTATCTGTGTGATCCTGTATAATAACTACCTGTGTGATCCTGTATAATAACTATCTGTGTAATCCTGTGTAATAACTATCTGTGTATTCTTGTATAATAACTATCTGTGTAATCCTGTATAATAATTATCTGTATTATCCTGTATAATAACTGTCTATGTAATCCTGTATAATAACTATCTGTGTAATCTTGTATAATAATTATCTGTGTTATCCTGTATAATAATTACCTGTGTAATCCTGTATAATAACAATCTGTATGATCCTGTATAATAACTATCTGTGTAATCCTGTATAATAACTATCTGTGTAATCTTGTATAATAACTATCTGTGTGATCCTGTATAATAACTATCTGTGTGATCCTGTATAATAACTACCTGTGTAATCCTGTATAATAACTATCTGTGTTATCCTGTATAATAACTACCTGTGTGATCCTGTATAATAACTATCTGTGTAATCCTGTATAATAACTATCTGTGTGATCCTGTATAATAACTACCTGTGTGATCCTGTATAATGATTATCTGTGTGATCCTGTATAATAACTATCTGTGTGATCCTGTATAATAACTACCTGTGTAATCCTGTATAATAACTATCTGTGTGATCCTGTATAATAACTATCTGTGTAATCCTGTATAATAACTATCTGTGTGATCCTGTATAATAACTACCTGTGTAATCCTGTATAATAACTATCTGTGTGATCCTGTATAATAACTACCTGTGTTATCCTGTTTAATAACTATCTGTGTAATACTGTATAATAACTATCTGTGTTATCCTGTGTAATAACTATCTGTGTAATCCTGTATAATAACTATCTGTGTGATCCTGTATAATAACTACCTGTGTAATCCTGTATAATAACTACCTGTGTGATCCTGTATAATAACTATCTGTGTAATCCTGTATAATAACTATCTGTGTAATCCTGTATAATAACTACCTGTGTAATCCTGTATAATAACTATCTGTGTGATCCTGTATAATAACTATCTGTGTAATCCTGTATATTAACTATCTGTGTAATCCTGTATAATAACTATCTGTGTAATCCTGTATATTAACTATCTGTGTAATCCTGTATAATAACTATCTGTGTGATCCTGTATAATGATTATCTGTGTAATCCTGTATAATAACTATCTGTGTAATCCTGTATAATAACAATCTGTGTAATCCTGTATAATAACTATCTGTGTGATCCTGTATAATGATTATCTGTGTAATCCTGTATAATAACAATCTGTGTAATCCTGTATAATAACTATCTGTGTGATCCTGTATAATGATTATCTGTGTAATCCTGTATATTAACTATCTGTGTAATCCTGTATAATAACTATCTGTGTTATCCTGTATAATAACTACCTGTGTAATCCTGTATAATAACTATCTGTGTTATCCTGTATAATAACTATCTGTGTAATCCTGTATAATAACTATCTGTGTGATCCTGTATAATGATTATCTGTGTAATCCTGTATAATAACTATCTGTGTAATCCTGTATAATAACAATCTGTGTAATCCTGTATAATAACTATCTGTGTGATCCTGTATAATGATTATCTGTGTAATCCTGTATAATAACTATCTGTGTGATCCTGTATAATAACTATCTGTGTTATCCTGTATAATAACTACCTGTGTAATCCTGTATAATAACTATCTGTGTGATTCTGTATAATAACTGTATGATCCTTTGCATTAACTATTTGTGTGATTCTATAGGATCTTAATCTTGTAATATCACGATGAGTGCGAATAGTTATTTATTTCTCTCTTTTCTCTGATACTCTGTGTTAACACAATTTCTTTACAAATAGGGATGAATTATATACCGAGTGTAACCACAGATATTCTGATAACCTTTCATCATCATTTTGTTCTTTGACAAACAAAGATTAGTCGCAGTTTTGAAACGAAACCCAAAGCGGAAATGTTTTATCACTCGCCTGCTGCCCTTTGAGGTTATCTTTAAAAGCATTCGGGGTTTTCACTCCCTACGTTGTGAGAAAATAACTTTGTGAATAACAATCTAGATATTGATGTTGTGTGTCTAGATAACAATCTGGACACACCACATTGAAGTGGCACTAAGAGACTGACACATTCACACACACTCACGCACTGACACATACACTCACACATACACACAAGCACACACACATATACACACACATACACACACACACACGCACTGACACACACACACACACACGCACTGACACATACACTCTCACACGTACACATACGCACACACATGACACATATACACACATACACACACACATGCACTGACACATACACACACACACACGCACTGACACACTCACACACATACACACACATAGTGACACATACACACATATACATAGTGATACATACACTGACACACATACACATACACACTGACACGCACACACACACATGCACTGACACTTACATTGATACACATACACATACATAGTGACACACACATACTGACACGTACACTGACACACATACATATACACAGTGACACATACACTGACACACACACACACTGCATACACACTGAAACACATACATACTGACACACTGACACAAGCTCATAATACACTCACGCACACACAACATACAAACTCATATATACTTTTACACTGTCACATACACTTTCACGTACTCACATACACACACACTGACACACACACACACACACACACACACTTACACATACACTCACACACATTCACACATACACTGACGCACAGACACACACACTCACATATGCACACGTACACACACATTCACACTTACACTAATGCACACTCACACACACACTCACACAGACTCACATACACACACACACACACACACATACACTGACGCACACACATACACAGACTCACATACACACTCACTCACACATACACTGATGCACACTCACACACACACCCTGACACACACAAACAGACTCATATACACACACACTCTCACACACACACTCACACACACACAAACATGAAGATAAAGATCTATACCCCAGATAAAAGCAAATTTCTGCGGAAGCTGGAATCTGAAACCGAGAGAAAATGCTGGAAAATCTCAGCAGGTCTGGCATCATCTGCATCTTCACAAGGAGTCACCTGGACTTGAAACGTCAGCTCTTTTCTCTCCTTACAGATGCTGCCAGGCCTGCTGAGATTTTTTCTTTTGATCATATCCCAGGCACTAATCCCGTGAAGGTCCACCCCTGTACTCGATCCCAGCTCCCAATCCCTCGAAACTGGATCACAGGTCTCGATGACAGGCACCGATCCCTCGAAACAGGATCCCAGTGTCTGACTGCAGACTCTGATCCCACTGACCTGAATCTCAGATCTCTATGCAGACGGTTACTCCTGCTGAGTGCTGGTAAGGTAGGCAGTAGCAAGGATAAGTACAGCACCACAGGGTGAGTGGCCTCATCTTTGACGTGGTTGGAGAGGAGCTGAGATGTCTTAGAACATAAGAACATGAGAATTAGGAGCAGAAGTAGGTTACCTGGCCCCTCAAGCCTGTTACACCATTCAATAAGATCATGGCTGATCTTTTTGTGGACTCAGCTCCACTTAATTGCCTGCTCACCATAACCCTTAACTCCGTTACTGTCAAAAAATTTATCTATCCTTGCCTTAAAAACATTCAATGAGGGAGACTCAACTGGGCAGAGAATTCCACAGATTCACAACCTTTGTGTGAAGAAGTTCCTCCCCAACTCTGGAATCTCCCCTGGTTACAGAGTGGTCCCAGAGGATTGGAGAATAGTCAATGTTGTTCCTTTGTTTAAGAAGGGTAGCCAGAATAATCCAGATAGTTACAGGCCAGTGAACCTTATATCAGTGGTAGGGAAATTATTGGAGAGGATTCTTCGAGACAGGATTTATTCCTGCTTGGAAATAAGTGGACGTATTAGTGAAGGCAACATGGTTTTGTGAAGGGGAGATCATGTCTCATGAACTTGATCAAGTTTTTCAAGGAAGTGACAAGATAATTGATGAGGGTAGGGCAGTGGATGTTGTCTACATGGAACTTCAAGACCTACTTCAGTAAGGCCTTTGACAAGGTCCCTCATGGCAGACTGGTGCAGAAGATGAAGTCGCATAGGACCAGAGGTGAGCTGGCAAGGTGGATACAAAACTGGCTCAGTCAAAGAAGACAGAGGGTAGCAATGGAAGGGTGTATTTCTGAATGGAGGGATGTGACAAGTGGTGTTCCTCAGGGATCAGTGATGGGACCTTTGCTGTTTGTAATATATATAAATGATTTAGAGGAAAATGTAAGGGGATTGATTAGTAAGTTTGCGAACAACACAAAGATCGGTGGATTTACGGATAACGATGAGGACCATCAGAGGATACAGCAGGATATAAATCAGTTTAAGACTTGGGCGGAAGATGGTAGATGGAGCTTAATCCAGACAAATGTAAGATAATGCATTTTGGAAGGTCTACTACAGATAGGAAATACACAGCAAATGGCAGAACCCTAAAGAGTATTGATAGGCAGAGGGATCTGGGTGTACAGGTACACAGGTCACTGAAAGTGGCAATGCAGGTGCAGAAGGTAGTCAAGAAGGCATAAGGCATGCTTGCCTTCATCGACCAGGGCATTGAGTTTAAAAATTGGGAAGTCATGTTGCACCTTTATAGAATCTTAGTGAGGCTGCACTTGGAATATAGTGTTCAATTCTGGTCGCCACACTACCAGAAGGATGTGGAGGCTATGGAGAGGGTACAGAAAAGATTTACCAGGATATTGCCTGGTATGGAGGGCATTAGCTATGAGGAGAGGTTGGAGAAACTTGGTTTGTTCTCATTGGAATGAGGTTCGAGTCACTGTCTGCGTGGAGGCTGCACATTCTCCTCGTGTCTGCCTGGGTTTCCTTCGGATTCTCCCACAGTCCAAAGATGTGTGGGTTAGGTTGATTGGCCGTACTAAAAATTGCCCTTAGTGTGCAGGGATGTGTAGGTTAGAGGGATTAGTGGGTAAAATATGTAGCGATATGGGAGTAGGGGCCTGGGTGGGATTGTGGTCAGTACAGACTCAATGGGCTGAAGGGCCTCCTTCTGTACTGTAGGGTTTCTAGGCCACATTTGGAATAGTGTGCCCAATTCTGGTCGCCACACTAATAGAAGGATGTGGTGGTTTTGGATGGAATACAGAAAAGAAATTGATCAGAATGTTGCCTGGCGTGGGGCATATTAGCTATGAGGAGAGACAGAGGCTGAGAAACAATCTGATGGAAATTTATAAAATTATAGGGGTATAGACAGAGAGACCAGTTGGAAACTTCTTCCCAGAGTGGAATGACAATTACGAGGGGGCACAAGTTAAGGTAAGGGGCCGGGGGGGGGAAGTTGAGTGGAAATGTGCAGGGGAAGTTTTTTTACACAGAGGGTGGTGAGGGGGCTGGAATGTATTGCCAAGTGGGGTGGTTGAGGCAGATATATTAGTGATATCTAAGACTTATCTGCATAGGCACATAAACAGGCGTGGTATAGAGGGATTCAGGCTGTTGGTTTAGGTGGGACAGCATGATTCACACAGGCCAAAGAGCCTGTTCCTGTGCTGTACTGTTCTTTGTTCAAAGATTAGGCAATTCGGCCCTTCAAGCCTTTCATTTTGATCATGGCAGATCATCCAATTCAATATCCTGAACCCTCCTTCTCCCCCCCATATCCCTCGATCCCTTTAGCCGTAAGAGTGAGATCTAATTTCTCCTCGAAATCACACAACATTTTGGCCTCAGCTACTTTCTGTGGGAGTGAATTCCACACATTCTCCACCCTCTGGGTGAAGAAATTTCTCCTCACCTCAGTTCTGAAAGGTTTATCCCTTATCCTCAAACTCTGACCCCTAGTTCTGGACTCCCCCCACCATCAGGAACATTTTTTCTGAATCTACCCTGTCTAACCCTGTTAGAATTTTTTACATTTCAGGCTGCAAACCCCATGTTCCCACCACCCTCTGGGTTAAATCCCCCCCTGAACTTCCTTCCTTAACTTAAATGATAGACCTATCTTATATCAAGCTGACCTTCCTCTACACCCTAGCAATAACTGTAACACTACATTAGAATCATAGAATCCTTACAGTGCAGAAGGAGGCCATTTGGCCCATTGAGCCTGCATCCACCACAATCCCAACCAGGCCTTATCCCCACAACCCCATGTACTTACCCTAGCTAATCCCCCTGACACTAACAAGCAATTTAGCATGGCCAATCCACCTAACCCACACATCTTTAGGCTGTGGGAGAAAACTGGAGCACTCAGAGGAAACCCTTGCAGACACGGAGAGAATGTGCAAACTCCACGCAGACGCAAGCCAGGAGTCAAACCCGGGTCCCTGGCGCTGTGAGGCAGCAGTGCTAACCCATCGTGCCACCCTGCCACCTCATATACTGCACTCTCTCATTTCCTTCTCAATGAACAGTACACATTGTCTGTACAGCGTGCAAGAAACAATACTTTGAATTGTATACCGTGGTAATATAATCAGTTTTTAGGCTGATCAAATTGGATATGCTAAATTAAAGAACTTGGCATATTAAAATCAAACACAGGCAGGAGAGTT
Source organism: Sphyrna mokarran (assembly GCA_024679065.1). NCBI lineage: Eukaryota > Metazoa > Chordata > Chondrichthyes > Carcharhiniformes > Carcharhinidae > Sphyrna > Sphyrna mokarran. Next base: position 79,979,529 of record JAGIQG010000013.1, on the reverse strand, counting down.
ATACAAATGCACAAACATGTCTGGGCCTGGCCCATTAAACATCATTGGACTCCGCTGAGACCCAGCAGGGAATCACCGAACCCCATTGAAATGCACTGGCCTATTGTTAGAAGCCCTTTTTGTCACCTAGAGTTCCTGCTGTTACCTTATCTGGCAATAGTTTACATGTAAGCAATATTGGAAGTGGACACCTGGGGAGGTGAAACCCATTGCGTATTGGGGAACACTCCACCCCTTCCCCACCGTCCTCTCCTGGGACTCATTGACCAGAAACCAGAGAAAAGTGTTTGCAAAGGCAGACAGGGGGTGGACACCTCAAACACACCCCAGGAATGAAGACTGGACGAGGTGAAATTGACATCCAGAAGACTGAAGGAAGCAAGGAAGAAGCTGCCGTGGAGACTCACCTTTGTGACGAGGGACTCAGAGAATCGGGCCTGCTGTCTAACCAAACCATCGAGTAGACTTGAGTCTGGGGTATCCTCTTGTTTTACGTGGGTAATTTGAGGGTTAACAATAGTATTATTACTAATAAACTTGTTGAACCTTTACTTGCCCTTGTCCTTTGTCCATTTGCAAGTAAGGGAAAACCTTAAGCAAACTGGTCGAAAGTATCTGAGGATTAACAGTAAATCAATCGATCTGTGCCCCCTGGTTACTGACCCTTAGAACCATAGAAAATTACAGCAGAAACAGGCCTTTTGGCCCTTCTTGTCTGTGCCGAACCATTTTTCTGCCCAGTCCCACTGACCTGCACTTGGACCATATCCCTCCACATCCGTCCCATCCATGTACCTGTCCAAGTTTTTCTTAAATGTTAAAAGTGACCCCGCACTTACCACTTTATCCGACAGCTTATTCCACACTCTCTGCATAAAAAAGCTCCCCCAATATTCCCTTTAAATTTTCCTCCTTTCACCCTTAACCCATGCCCTCTGGTTTTTTTTCTCCCCCTAGCCTCAGTGGAAAAAGCCTGCTTGCATTCACTCTATCTATACCCATCAAAATCTTATTCACCTCTATCAAATCTCCCCTCATTCTCTAGGGAATAATGTCGTAACCTATTCAATCTCTCTCTGTAACTCAGCTTCTCTCAGGGGAGAAGTTCCTTCCTATCCATCTTATCTGGGTCCCTCATAATTCTGTACACCTTGATCAGGCGCCCCCTCAGCCTTCTCTGCCCCCAGGAGAAGAACCCCAGTCTAACCAGCCTCTCTCCAAAGCTGAGACGCTCCATCTCAGGCAGCATACATGAATCAATTCATAAATCTCGAGTTATCTAAGCTGGGAAATTAAAAATCTCAATATAGATTTCTATCTCGATGCAAACCAGATCAAACTTGAGTGGGTGAGTTCTTCAAAAATTCAGTAATATCGCTTAACCTCACTGTCTGAGAAGGTGCAGCTTGGAAGTTCCCTGACTCCTGTCTCTAATTACCAGGGTGAAGCTTCAGAAGTAGGACCCGTGGACTTTCCGAGCAAGCCTTCCCGTCCAATTTGTGGAAGACTTTCCACGGTGAAGAAAATACAGATGGCCGAGGCAGATCCCTCTCAGAGTGTCAGCGACAGACTGAGAGACAGACTTTTGACAACAGCATCACTGCACAGGATGTGGCATGGGATGTTCAGGACAGCACGGTGGTACACTGGGTTAGCACTGCTGCCTCACAGCACCAGGGAAGCCAGGCTCCATTCCCAACTTGGGTCACTGTCTGTGTGGAGTCCGCATGTCCGCGTGTGTTTCCTCCGGATGCTCCAGTTTTGTCCAAGAATATACAGGTTAGTTGGATTGGCCATGCTAAGTTGCCCCTTAGTGTCCAAAGATGTACAGGTTAGGTGGATTGGCCATGCTAAATTACCCCTTAGTGTCTAAAGATGTGCAGGTAAGATGGATTGGCCATGCTAAATTGTCCCTTAGTGTCCAAAGATGTACAGGTTAGCTGGATTGGCCATGTTAAATTGTCCCTTAGTGTCCAAAGATGTGAGGTTAGCTGGATTGGCCATGTTAAATTGTCCCTTAGTGTCCAAAGATGTGAGGTTAGCTGGATTGGCCATGTTAAGTTGTCCCTTAGTGTCCAAAGATGTTTAGCTGTGTTGATTGGTCATGTTAAATTGGGATCTATGAGGCCATTCAGACACAAGTGCTTATACTGGTTCTTTGGAAGAGCGATCCACATAATTCCATTGCACCCATTTTCTCCCCCACGCTGCTCTTTGCCCCATTTCTCTCTGAATTTACCCCCTGTGTCCGATTCCCCGTATTGAGTGTTCCTCTTCAGTCCGCCCTTTCTGGCAGCACCTTCCAGATCACAACAACTCACAGGAAATGTCAGAAGTTGTAAATGTGTGTCTGATAAGAATCTCTAACTAACCCTTAAAGGTCAGGAACAAAAGTTCGAGTTTGCTGACTGCGTTCTCACTGCAACAAGTGCCATTTCAACCAAAGACCGTAAATCCTTAGACTTTCTCAGAATTGCCTCACAAATTATTCTGCAAAACCGCACCAAGCAACTCGAGACTGCATCAATAAAAGAGACGTTAGATTGACAGATACTACCGCAATGCACCATTACACACTGCACTATTGCACACTACGCTATTACACACTGCGCTATTACACACTGTACTATTACACACTGCACCATTACACACTGCACTATTGCACACTGCGCTATTACACACTGCGCTATTACACACTGTACTATTACACACTGCACCATTACACACTGCACTATTCACACTGCGCTATTACACACTGCACTATTACACACTGCGCTAATACATACTGCACCATTACACACTACACTATTACACACTGCGCTATTGCACACACACTATTACACACTGCACCACTACACACTGCACCATTACACACTGCACTATTTACACACTGCACCATTACATACTGTGCTATTACACACTGCACCATTACACTCTGCACTATTACACACTGCGCTATTGCACACACAATATTACACACTGCACTATTACACACTGCACCATTCCACACTGCACTATTACACACTGCACTATTGCACACTGCACTATTACATACTGCACTATTACACACTGCACTATTACACACTGTGCTATTGCACACTGCACCACTATACACTGCATTATTACACACTGCACTATTACACACTGCACTATTACACACTGCACCATTACACAATGCACCATTACACACTGCACTATTACACACTGCACCACTACACACTGCACTATTACACCCTGCACTATTAAACATTGTACTATTACACACTACAGCATTACACACACTGCACTATTACACACTGCACGTTACACATTACACATTACACAATGCACTATTGCACACTGCACCATTGCACACTGCATTATTTCACGCTGCACCATTACACACTGCACTATTACACAATGCACCATTACACACTGCACCATTACGCACTGCACTATTACACAATGCACCATTACACACTGCACCATTACACACTGCACCACTATACACTGCATTATTACACACTGCACTATTACACACTGCACTATTACACACTGCACCATTACACATTGCACCATTACACACTGCACATTACACACTGCACTATTACACACTGCACGTTACACATTACACATTAACATGCACTATTGCACACTGCACCATTGCACACTGCATTATTCCACGCTGCACCATTACACACTGCACTATTACACAATGCACCATTACACACTGCACTATTACACACTGCACCATTACACACTGCACCATTACACACTGCACCACTATACACTGCATTATTACACACTGCACTATTACACACTGCACTATTACACACTGCACCATTACACAATGCACCATTACACACTGCACATTACACACTGCACCACTACACACTGCACTATTACACCCTGCACTATTAAACATTGTACTATTACACACTGCACATTACACATTGCACATTACACATTGCACTATTGCACACTGCACCATTGCACACTGCATTATTTCACGCTGCACCATTACACACTGCACTATTACACAATGCACCATTACACACTGCACTATTACGCACTGCACCATTACACACTGCACTATTACACACTGCACCATTACACACTGCACTATTACACTCTGCACTATTGCACACTGCACCATTACACACTGCACCATTACACACTGCACTATTACACACTGCACCATTACACACTGCACTATTACACTCTGCACTATTGCACACTGCACTATTGCACACTGCACTATTACACACTGCACCATTACACACTGCGCTATTACACACTGCGCTATTACACACTGCACCACTACACACTGCACTATTACACCCTGCACTATTAAACACTGCACTATTACACACTACAGCATTACACACACTGCACTATTACACACTGCACATTACACATTGCACATTACACAATGCACTATTGCACACTGCACCATTGCACACTGCATTATTTCACGCTGCACCATTACACACTGCACTATTACACAATGCACCATTACACACTGCATTATAACACACTGCAGTATTACACAATGCAGCATTATATACTGCACCATCACACACTGCAAATCCCCAGGGTCAGATGGGATCCATCCCAGGTTACTATGGAAGGCAAGGGGAGAAATAGTTGGAGTTTTAACAAATATCTTCACCTCCTCTCTGACCACAGAGAGCTTCCAGAGGACCGGAGAATAACCAGTGTTGTTCTTTGTTTAAGAAAAGAAGCAGGGATAATCCCGGGAATTGGAGGGCGGTGAGTCGGATGTCAATGAGGGAGAAGCTTTTGGAGAAGATACTGAGGGACAGGAGATGTGCACATTTAAAGGAAAATGGGCCAGTTAGTGACAGGCATCATGGTTTGTAGGGGGAAGGTACATGTCTCACTAGATTGAAGTTTTTGAAGAGGTGACAAAGATAACTGCCGAGGGAAGGGCGTTGGATGCAGTTTATATGGATTTCAATACAGTGTTTGACAAGGTCCCACATGGCAGGCTGATATAAAAGTTAAAATCACATGGGATTCGGGTGAGCTGGTAAGCGCGCAGGTACAGCAGACAGTAAAGAAGGCAAATGGTATATTGGCCTTCATAGTGAGAGGATTTGAGCATAAGGATTTGCTGCAATTTTACAGCATGTTAGTGAGGCCACACCTGGAGTATTGTGTGCAGTTTTGGTCTCCTTATCTGGGGAAGGATGTTCCTTGTTATAGAGGGAGCACAGCGAAGGTTTACCAGGCTAATTGCTGGGATGGCAGGATTATCAGAATTCCTTCGGCCTGTTTTTAATTTGATTTGATTGGATTTATTATTGTCACGTGTATCAGTATGTAGTGAAAAGTATTATTTCTTAAGCGCTACACAGACAAATCATACCGTTCATAGAGAAGGAACGGAGCGAGTGCAGAATGTAGTGTTACAGTCATAGCTAGGGTGTAGAGAAAGATCAACCTAGTTGGGCCATTCAAAAGTCTGTCACATGAGGAGAGACTGAGTGGGTTAGGATTATATTCACTGGAGTTTGGAAGAGTGAGAGGGGATCTGATAGAAACTTATAAAATTCTAACGGGGTTAGACAGGGGAGATTCAGAAAGAATGTTCCCGATGGTGGGGGGAGTCCAGAACTAGGGGTCAGAGTTTGAGGATAAGGGATAAACCTTTTAGAACTGAGGTGAGGAGAAATTTCTTCACCCAGAGGGTGGGGAATGTGTGGAATTCAGTCCCACTGAAAGTAGCTGAGGCCAAAACGTTTGTGTGATTTCAGGAAAAAAATTAGATATCACTCTTGGGGCTAAAGGGATCAAGGGATATTCGGGGGAAAGGAGAGATCAGGATATTGGATTGGATGATCAGCCATGATCAAAATGAAAGACAGAGCAGGCTCGAAGGGCCGAATGGCCTTCCCTTGCTTCTAGTTTCGATGTTCTCTTTACACAGTGAACATCTATATTGCATTGTTTACTTTTTCCCAGGTCATACAGTCAGAATCATAGAGGTTTACAGCATGGAAAAAGGCCCTTCGGCCCAACTTATCCATGCTATCCTTTTTTTTAAACCCTTAAGCTAATTCCAATTGCCTACATTTGGTCCATATCCCTCTGAATCCACCGTACCCACGTAACTGTCTAAATGCTTTTTCGAAGGATAAAATTGTACCTGTCTCTACTACTGCCTCTGGCAACTCGTTCCAGACACTCACCGCCCTCTGCGTGAAAAAAATGCCCCTCTGGACACTTTTGTATCTCTTCCCTCTCACCATACACTTATGCTCTTTAGTTTTAGACTCCCCTACCTTTGGGGAAAAGATATTGACTATCTCGCTGATCTGTGCCCCTCATTATTTTATAGACTTCTATAAAATCACCCCTAAGTCTCCAAAGAAAGAAAGTCCCAGTCTATCCAGCCTCTCCTCATAACTCAATCCATCCCAGTAGCATCCTAGTAAATCTTTTCCACACTCTTTCTAGTTGAGTAATATCCTTTCTAAAATAGGGTGACCAGAGCTGCACACAGATTGGTGTCCTCACCGTGGCGATGACTGAATCTGAAGGTGTCAACGATCGGCAGTGTGCAAACCCTCGGCATCCGCAAATGCGCAGTGTAACATGGAAACCGGCATTGCGCAAACCTAATCGGACTTTCCACCCACAATCGCTGCTCTGTCCAACAACAGACACAGGCTGTGAATTGTACTGCGTGGGAGGGCAGCGCAGAAAATATACGAGGTGTGCCTCACTCTTTTCCTACACGGTAGATGTCTGCCGTGACGCATCAAACACTGGGGACCGGTGCGCGCAATAAAGATATGATGTGGAGATGCCGGCGTTGGACTGGAGTAAACACAGTAAGAAATCTCACAACACCAGGTTAAAGTCCAACAGGTTTATTTGGTAGCAAACGCCACAAGCTTTTGGAACGCTGTTCCTTCGTCAGATATGTGGTGAGTTCTCCACTCTCCTGACAGAGAAACAGCATTACAAAAGCTTGTGAGTTTACCATCAAATAAACCAGGTTTTTGGACTTTAACCTGATGTTGTGAGATTTCTTATTGTTAAAAAGAAGACCAATCTGCCACCTGGAGGCAAGACAGAGCATTGCAGAGTTTAATAATCCTGTCATTTAATATTCTGTCTACAGTTAATAACTATGATACGAGACATGGGATTACAGAATGCCTACAGCGCAGGAGGAGGCCATTCAGCCCATTGAGCCTGCACCAACTACAATCCCAGCTAGGCCCTATCTCCATAACCCCACATATTTACCTCCTTAACCTGCACATCTTTGGACACTAAGGGATAATTTAGCATGGCCAATTCACCTAAACTGCACATCTTTGGACACTAAGGGATAATTTAGCATGGCCAATCCATCTAACCTACACATCTTTGGACATTAAGGGACAATTTAGCATGGCTAGTCCCCCTAACCACATCTTTAGACACTAAGGGACAATTTAGCATGGCCAATCCACCCTAACCTACACATCTTTGGACACTAAGGGACAACTCAGCATGGTCAATCCACTCTAACCTACACATCTTTGGACACTAAGGGATGATTTAGCACGGCCAATCCATCTGACATGCACAGGTGGATTTTCCTGCAAAAGGTCTAATGCTTACAAAAGGTGTAAAACTGGAGAGTTTCACTGTGGTTCCTACACTGGCCACACCCACACAATTTTCCCATACTCTCTCATTGATTTAGCAATTTGGAATTTCGCTCTGGTATTGGGGTGGGAGTGTGGAGCAGCTGCAGACTGAGACAAGCCATCCTGATCCCCCATGTAGTGTGGGCAAGTATAAACGTTACATAGGACATCTGTCAACCAATGGTCACTGATTTGCAGGCTATTTCCCGCTCTTTGATTTGCAGGCTATTTCCAGCTCTGTGATTTGCAGGCTATTTCCCGCTCTTTGATTTGCAGGCTATTTCCTGCTCTGTGATTTGCAGACTATTTCCTGATCTGTGATTTGCAGACTATTTCCCAGTCTGTGATTTGCAGACTATTTCCCAATCTGTGATTTGCAGACTATTTCCCAATCTGTGATTTGCAGACTATTTCCTGATCTGTGATTTGCAGACTATTTCGCAATCTGTGATTTGCAGACTATTTCCTGATCTGTGATTTGCAGACTATTTCCCAATCTGTGATTTGCAGACTATTTCCTGCTCTGTGATTTGCAGACTATTTCCTGCTCTGTGATTTGCAGACTATTTCCCGCTCTGTGATTTGCAGACTATTTCCTGCTCTGTGATTTGCAGACTATTTCCCAATCTGTGATTTGCAGACTATTTCCCGCTCTGTGATTTGCAGACTATTTCCCAATCTGTGATTTGCAGACTATTTCCCGCTCTGTGATTTGCAGACTATTTCCCAGTCTGTGATTTGCAGACTATTTCCTGCTCTGTGATTTGCAGACTATTTCCCGCTCTGTGATTTGCAGACTATTTCCCGCTCTGTGATTTGCAGACTATTTCCCGCTCTGTGATTTGCAGACTATTTCCCGCTCTGTGATTTGCAGACTATTTCCCGCTCTGTGATTTGCAGACTATTTTATTCCAGCCCTTGATTTGCAGGCTATTTCCAGCTCGTGATTGGCAGGCTATTCCCGCTCTTGATTTGCAGGCTATTTCATGCTCTGTGATTGCGACTATTTTCATGCTACTGTGATTGCAGACTATTCCAGTCTGTTGAGTTGTCAGACTATTTCCCAATTGTGATTGCAGGACTTATTCCCAATCTGTGATTTGCAGACTATTCTGATCTGTGATTTGCAAGAATATTTCCTGCTCTGTGATTTGAAGATATTCAATGCTCTTTGATTGCCAGGAAATCTGCCTCTGTGATTTGCAGACGATTCCCGTCTGTGATTTGCAGGCATTCCTGACTCTTTGTGATTTGAAGACTATTTCCCAATCTGTGATTTGCAGGCTATTTCCGCTCGGTGATTTGCAGGGACTATTTCCAATCTGGAATTTGCAGACTTTTCCTGCTCTGTGATTTGCAGGACATTTCTCAGTCGTGATTGCAGACTATCTTCCTGCTCTGTGATTTGCCCAGAATCATTTCCCGCTCTGATGATTTGCAGAACTATTTCACGCTTCTGTGATTGAAGGAATATTTTCCCGCTCTGTGATTTGCAGGACTATTTCATTTCCCAGTCTGTGATTTGCAGACTATTTCCCAGTCTGTGATTTGCAGACTATTTCCTGCTCTGTGATTTGCAGACTATTTCCCTCTCTGTGATTTGCAGACTATTTCCCGCTCTGTGATTTGCAGACTATTCCCTGTCTGTGATTTGCAGACTATTTCCTGCTCTGTGATTTGCAGACTATTTCCCGCTCTGTGATTTGCAGACTATTTCCCGCTCTGTGATTTGCAGATATTTCCTGCTCTGTGATTTGCAGACTTTTCCCTCTGTGATTTGCAGAATTTTTGTGTTTGGATTTCCTCTGTGATTTGCAGCTATTTCCCGCTCTGTGATTTGCAGACTATTTCCTGCTCTGTGATTTGCAGACTATTTCCTGCTCTGTGATGCAGATTTCGTCTGTGATTGCAGACTATTTCGTCTGTGATTTGCAGATATTTCCCTGTGATTTGCAGACTATTTCCTGCTCTGTGATTTGCAGATTTTCTGTGATTTGCAGACTATTTCCTGCTCTGTGATTTGCAGACTATTTCCTGCTCTGTGATTTGCAGACTATTTCCCAATCTGTGATTTGCAGACTATTTCCCGCTCTGTGATTTGCAGACTATTTCCCGCTCTGTGATTTGCAGACTATTTCCTGCTCTGTGATTTGCAGACTATTTCCCGGTCTGTGATTTGCAGACTATTTCCTGCTCTGTGATTTGCAGACTATTTCCCGCTCTGTGATTTGCAGACTATTTCCCGCTCTGTGATTTGCAGACTATTTCCCGCTCTGTGATTTGCAGACTATTTCCCAGTCTGTGATTTGCAGACTATTTCCCAGTCTGTGATTTGCAGACTATTTCCTGCTCTGTGATTTGCAGACTATTTCCGCTCTGTGATTTGCAGACTATTTCCTGCTCTGTGATTTGCAGACTATTTCCCAGTCTGTGATTTGCAGACTATTTCCCAATCTGTGATTTGCAGACTATTTCCCAATCTGTGATTTGCAGACTATTTCCTGCTCTGTGATTTGCAGACTATTTCCTGCTCTGTGATTTGCAGACTATTTCCTGCTCTGTGATTTGCAGACTATTTCCCAGTCTGTGATTTGCAGACTATTTCCCGCTCTGTGATTTGCAGACTATTTCCCGCTCTGTGATTTGCAGACTATTTCCCGCTCTGTGATTTGCAGACTATTTCCCACTCTGTGATTTGCAGACTATTTCCTGCTCTGTGATTTGCAGACTATTTCCCAATCTGTGATTTGCAGACTATTTCCCGCTCTGTGATTTGCAGACTATTTCCGCTCTGTGTTTGCAGACTATTTCCCTTTCCGCTCTGTGATTTGCAGATTTGTTGGTTGTTTTGTCTGTGATTTGCAGACTATTCCCAATCTGTGATTTGCAGACTATTTCCCGCTCTGTGATTTGCAGACTATTTCCCGCTCTGTGATTTGCAGACTATTTCCTTTTTGTGATTTGCAGACATTTCCTGCTCTGTGATTTGCAGACTATTTCCCGCTCTGTGATTTGCAGACTATTTCCCGCTCTGTGATTTGCAGACTATTTCCCGTCGATTTGCAGACTATTTCCTGCTCTGTGATTTGCAGACTATTTCCCGCTCTGTGATTTGCAGACTATTTCCCGCTCTGTGATTTGCAGACTATTTCCCAGTCTGTGATTTGCAGACTATTTCCCGCTCTGTGATTTGCAGACTATTTCCCAGTCTGTGATTTGCAGACTATTTCCCACTCTGTGATTTGCAGACTATTTCCCGCTCTGTGATTTGCAGACTATTTCCCGCTCTGTGATTTGCAGACTATTTCCTGCTCTGTGATTTGCAGACTATTTCCCAGTCTGTGATTTGCAGACTATTTCCCGCTCTGTGATTTGCAGACTATTTCCCGCTCTGTGATTTGCAGACTATTTCCCGCTCTGTGATTTGCAGACTATTTCCCAGTCTGTGATTTGCAGACTATTTCCCGCTCTGTGATTTGCAGACTATTTCCCAATCTGTGATTTGCAGACTATTTCCTGCTCTGTGATTTGCAGACTATTTCCCAATCTGTGATTTGCAGACTATTTCCCAGTCTGTGATTTGCAGACTATTTCCCGCTCTGTGATTTGCAGACTATTTCCCGCTCTGTGATTTGCAGACTATTTCCCGCTCTGTGATTTGCAGACTATTTCCCGCTCTGTGATTTGCAGACTATTTCCCGCTCTGTGATTTGCAGACTTTTCCGCTCTGTGATTTGCAGACTATTTCCGCTCTGTGGTGATTTGCAGACTATTTCCCCTCTGTGATTTGCAGACTATTTCCCGCTCTGTGATTTGCAGACTATTTCCCACTCTGTGTTGCAGACTATTTCCCGCTCTGGATTTGCAGACATTTCCGCTCTGTGATTTGCAGACTATTTCCTGCTCTGTGATTTGCAGACTATTTCCCGCTCTGTGATTTGCAGACTATTTCCCAGTCTGTGATTTGCAGACTATTTCCCGCTCTGTGATTTGCAGACTATTTCCTGCTCTGTGATTTGCAGACTATTTCCCAGTCTGTGATTTGCAGACTATTTCCCGCTCTGTGATTTGCAGACTATTTCCCAATCTGTGATTTGCAGACTATTTCCTGCTCTGTGATTTGCAGACTATTTCCCAATCTGTGATTTGCAGACTATTTCCCAGTCTGTGATTTGCAGACTATTTCCCGCTCTGTGATTTGCAGACTATTTCCCAGTCTGTGATTTGCAGACTATTTCCCAGTCTGTGATTTGCAGACTATTTCCTGCTCTGTGATTTGCAGACTATTTCCCGCTCTGTGATTTGCAGACTATTTCCCGCTCTGTGATTTGCAGACTATTTCCCACTCTGTGATTTGCAGACTATTTCCTGCTCTGTGATTTGCAGACTATTTCCCGCTCTGTGATTTGCAGACTATTTCCCGCTCTGTGATTTGCAGACTATTTCCCGCTCTGTGATTTGCAGACTATTTCCCGCTCTGTGATTTGCAGACTATTTCCCGCTCTGTGATTTGCAGACTATTTCCCATCTGTGATTTGCAGACTATTTCCCGCTCTGTGATTTGCAGACTATTTCCTGCTCTGTGATTTGCAGACTATTTCCCGCTCTGTGATTTGCAGACTATTTCCCACTCTGTGATTTGCAGACTATTTCCCACTCTGTGATTTGCAGACTATTTCCCACTCTGTGATTTGCAGACATTCGTCTGTGATTTGCAGACTATTTCCTGCTCTGTGATTTGCAGACTATTTCCTGCTCTGTGATTTGCAGACTATTTCCGCTCTGTGATTTGCAGACTATTTCCCATCTGTGATTTCAGACTATTTCCCGCTCTGTGATTTGCAGACTATTTCCCTCTGTGATTGCAGACTATTTCCCGCTCTGTGATTTGCAGACTATTTCCCGCTCTGTGATTTGCAGACTATTTCCCGGTCTGTGATTTGCAGACTATTTCCCAATCTGTGATTTGCAGACTATTTCCCGCTCTGTGATTTGCAGACTATTTCCTGCTCTGTGATTTGCAGACTATTTCCCACTCTGTGATTTGCAGACTATTTCCCGCTCTGTGATTTGCAGACTATTTCCCACTCTGTGATTTGCAGACTATTTCCCGCTCTGTGATTTGCAGACTATTTCCCGCTCTGTGATTTGCAGACTATTTCCCGCTCTGTGATTTGCAGACTATTTCCCGCTCTGTGATTTGCAGACTATTTCCCGCTCTGTGATTTGCAGACTATTTCCCGCTCTGTGATTTGCAGACTATTTCCCAATCTGTGATTTGCAGACTATTTCCCACTCTGTGATTTGCAGACTATTTCCCGCTCTGTGATTTGCAGACTATTTCCCGCTCTGTGATTGCAGACTATTTCCGCTCTGTGATTTGCAGATATTTCCAGTCTGTGATTTCAGACTATTTCCGCTCTGTGATTTGCAGACTATTTCCCAGTCTGTGATTTGCAGACTATTTCCTGCTCTGTGATTTGCAGCTATTTCCCTCTGTGATTTGCAGACTATTTCCGCTTGTGATTTTTCTGTGATTTGCGATATTTCCCGTCTGTGATTTGCAGACTATTTCCCGGTCTGTGATTTGCAGACTATTTCCCGCTCTGTGATTTGCAGACTATTTCCCGCTCTGTGATTTGCAGACTATTTCCCGCTCTGTGATTTGCAGACTATTTCCCGCTCTGTGATTTGCAGACTATTTCCCGCTCTGTGATTTGCAGACTATTTCCCGCTCTGTGATTTGCAGACTATTTCCCGGTCTGTGATTTGCAGACTATTTCCTGCTCTGTGATTTGCAGACTATTTCCCACTCTGTGATTTGCAGACTATTTCCCAATCTGTGATTTGCAGACTATTTCCCACTCTGTGATTTGCAGACTATTTCCCGCTCTGTGATTTGCAGACTATTTCCCGCTCTGTGATTTGCAGACTATTTCCCGCTCTGTGATTTGCAGACTATTTCCCAATCTGTGATTTGCAGACATTTCCCAGTCTGTGATTTGCAGACTATTTCCGCTCTGTGATTTGCAGACTATTTCCTGCTCTGTGATTTGCAGACTATTTCCCGCTCTGTGATTTGCAGACTATTTCCTCTCGTGATTTGCAGACTATTTCCCGCTCTGTGATTTGCAGACTATTTCCCAGTCTGTGATTTGCAGACTATTTCCCTGTCTGTGATTTGCAGACTATTTCCCGCTCTGTGATTTGCAGACTATTTCCCGCTCTGTGATTTGCAGACTATTTCCCGCTCTGTGATTTGCAGACTATTTCCCACTCTGTGATTTGCAGACTATTTCCCGATCTGTGATTTGCAGACTATTTCCCAATCTGTGATTTGCAGACTATTTCCCGCTCTGTGATTTGCAGACTATTTCCTGCTCTGTGATTTGCAGACTATTTCCTGCTCTGTGATTTGCAGACTATTTCCCGCTCTGTGATTTGCAGACTATTTCCCAATCTGTGATTTGCAGACTATTTCCCAGTCTGTCATTTGCAGACTATTTCCCAATCTGTGATTTGCAGATTATTTGCCAGGTTCTGATTCGCTGCCTCTTTACTGGGCTGTGATTTGCAGACTATTTGCAGGTTATGGGTCGACTTTTCCCAGTGCTGATGCAGGATGCCAGCTTTATTTAAGCTGTTGGATATCTGCACCATTCCCAGCTGCTGCTGCTGTTTAAGTGGCTCTGGATGGTTTACTTTCTTCCTCCCTCACTGATCCCTGGGTTCTGTGAGTGGCATTGCCTGGGATTTTGTCTCTCATTTTGTCTGTGTGTGTCTCCCACCCTGACTGTCAGCAGTGTGAGTGCATCTGTGTCTCTCTCTCTGTCTGTGAGTGCCACTGTGTGTGTCTCTGTCTGTCTGTGAGTGCGACTGTGTGTGTGTGTGTGTCTGTCTGTCTGTCTCTCTCTCTCTCTCTGTGTCTGTGTTTGTGTGTCTCTCTCTCTGTCTGTGAGTGCGTCTATGTGTGTGTCTCTGTCTGTCTGTGAGTGGGTGTGTTTGTCTGTCTGTGTGTGTGTGTTTGTATGTGTGTGTCTCTCTGTCAGTCCGTGAGTCGATCTGTGTGTGTGTCTCTATCTCTGTCTGTCCGTGTGTGTGTGTGTCTCTCTCTCGCTGTCTTCCACCCTAACTGTTAATTGACTGTCTGTGTGTGTCTCTGTCTCTCTCTTTCTCCCTTTATCTCTGTGAGCGTGTCTGTGTTTCTCTGTCTGTGTGTGTGGATCTCTCTTTCTCTGTGGGCCTGTGTGTATGTTTGTGTGTGTCTCTCTCTGTTTGTGAATGAGTCTGTCTGTGTGTGTGTCTGTCTGTCTGGGAGTCTCTCTGTCTCCCACCCTCACTGACTGGGAGCTGTGTGAGTGAGTCTGTCTCTGTCTGAGTGACTCTCTTTCTCTGTCTGCCTTAGTGTCTCCAACTCTCTTTCTGTCCTGTCCCCCTCACTAACTGAGAGTCTGCGTGTGTGTGTGTTTGTGTGTCTCTCTCTCTCTCTCTCTCCCTCCTCCCTTTCTCCCCCTCTCTCTCTCTCCCACTCCTCTACCCCCTTACTGAGTAACTCCCTGTGCGATGAGTAACTCAGAACCCCATAGCCTGGACACTATGTACCTACAGGTACCCGAGACGCAGAGACATGGGACAGAGCTACCGGAGGAGGAGGACGAGGAAGAGGAGGAGGAGGAGGATGACGCGTACCGGGTACACCTGATCCCCAGATCCTCCCCCACCCCCAGGAAGAGGTCGCTGTGCCTCGAAGAGGTCGAAGACCCCTGCCTGGACCGCAAGGTGTCCTTCGCCGACACCTGGGGCTTGGATTTGGCCCAGGTGAAATACTTTGAGGAGTTTCGCTTCCCGGAATCCCCAGAGCCGCTGGAACTGAGCGTCGGGGGGCAGAGGGCTTCCGAGTGCCCCTTCTACGTCTTCCCCGCCTTCATCCTGCCCGCCAGCCCCTCCCAGCTGCTCGACCGCGTGCGCCTCCACAATGTGGAAGTGGAGTCCATTCGGCCAGCCGAGGGGGACCCGCTGAGCGTGGAGGGGGTGATCCGGGTGCTGAACCTCTCCTTCCAGAAGCTGGTCACCGTCCGCGCCACGTTGGACGGCTGGGGCACCTTCTACGACCACCCGGCGGAGTACTTGGTCGGCTCCTCGGACGGAGACACCGACCAGTTCAGCTTCCGCCTCTCCTTCGCTGCCCTCTCCGTCAGTGACGGCGCCCGCATCGAGTTCGTGGTGCGCTATGAGACCCCTGCCGCCGTCTACTGGGCCAACAACGGGGGCCACAACTACTCGGTAGTCTGCAAGCTGAAGGAGCAGCCTGCCCCCACCCCCCGAGCCTTTGAGGACGACCAGCCGGAGGTCAGACCCCTCCGCAGCTGCCTGAAGACCACAATCGGCAGGTAGGGGAGTCACCCAAGATAGCGTGCGCACCGACTGGGATTTCACAGAAACTCTCGTGGTGCAGAAAGAGGCCCTTCGGCCCATCGGGTCTGCACCCACCCAGGCCCCTATCCCCACATTTACCCGCCAATCGCTCATCCCAGGACGCTAAGGGGCAACTTGTCTTTTTTTTAAGCACGGCCAACCACCCTAACCCGCGTGTCTTCGGACTGTGGGAGGAAGCAGGGGCACCTGGAGGAAACCCAGGCAGACACGGGGAGAATGTGCAGGCTCCACAGAGACAGTGACCCGAGCCGGGAATCGAACCCGGGTCCCCAGAGCTGTAAAGCAGCAGTGCTAACCCACTGTGCCGCCCCCATTTTTATCCTGCTTCTTGTGCGGAGTCTCGATGTGGAGGTGCTGGCGTTGGACTGGGGTAAAACACAGTAAGAAGTCTCACAACAACAGGTTAAAGTCCGACAGGTTTATCTGATGGTAAACGCCACTAGCTTTCGGGGTCTGAGACGTCTTATTGTGCAAAGGACATACCAGGGACAGCTTGATTTATTATTGTCATATGTGTTGGGATTTAGTGAGCAGTGTTGCTTCTTAGCATGCTATACAGGGCACAGTGGGTTAGCAGTGCTGCCTCACGGCACCAGAGACCTGGGTTCAATTCCAACCTCACGTCACTGTCTGTGTGGAGTCTGCACGTTCTCCCCATGTCTGCATGGGTTTTCTCCAAGTGCTCTGGCTTCCTCCCACAGTCCAAAGATGTGTATATTAGATGTATTGACCAATTGCCTCTTTGTGCCCAAAAAATGTGGGGGTTAACGGCATTGAGGGGGGGATTAGAAGGGTAAATATATGGGGGCTATCAGGGTTAGGGCCTGGTTGGGATTATTGTCAGCCCAGTCAGGGTGAAAACCTGATTCGGCCCATCAGGGTGCAGACCTGATGGGCCGAATGGCCTCCTTCTGCACTGTAGAGATTCTACAGTTAGACCATACCGTTCATAGAGAAGGAAAGGAGAGGGTGCAGAATGTAGTGTTGCAGTCACAGCGAGGGGTGTAGAGAAAGATCAACGTAATGCGAGGTAGGTCCATTCAAAAGTCTGACGGCAGCAGGGAAGAAGCTGTTCTTGAGTCGGTTGACATGTGACCTCAGACTTTTGTATCTTTTCCCCCGACGGAAGAAGGCAGAAGAGAGATATCCAGGGTGCATGGGGGTCCTTGATTATGCTGGCTGCTTTGCCGAGGTAGCAGGAAGTGTAGACAGAGTCAGTAGATGGAAGGCTGGTTTGAGTGATGGACTGGGCTACATTCATACCCTTTGTAGTTCCTTGCAGTCTTGGGCAGAGCAGGAGCTATAAGTGATACAACCAGAAAGAATGCTTTCTATGGTGTCTTGCGTACAAGACATACCAGGGCAATTTTCCACGTTTGTTGGGTAGACGCCAGTGTTGTAACTGTACTAGAAGAGCTTGGCTAGGGGAGCGGAAAGTTCTGGAAGCTTCAGTACTATTGCCGGAATGTTATCGGGGCCCATTTGCCTTTGCAACCGTTTCTTGATTTCACGCGGAGTTCATCGAATTGGCTGGAGACCTGGCATCTGAGATGCTGGGGGCAACAGGAGAAGGCCGAGATGGATCATCCCCCTCGGCACTTCTGGCTGAAGATCGCTGTAAATGCTTCAGCCTTATCTTTCACGCTGAGCTCCTGAGGATAGAGTTATTTGTGGAGTCTCCTCCACAGACAATGGCAGGGATACACAATAAGAAGTCTCACAAAGTCCAACCAATCTATTTGATAGTAATCTCACAAGCTTTCGGAAACAGTGTTCCTTTGTCAGGTGTGTGCAAGGTTCAGAGTGAGATATTGAGGAGCAAATATGTCCATAATTTGTGGAGGTGTGTAAAAGCAATAGGGTTATTAGGTGACTTCAAGCTTCCCTACATTATCTGGGATACATACTGTGTTAAGGTTTGGATGGAGTAGATTTCTTGAGACGGAGACTTTTCAGGTCAATTGTAAAAGGAGCTGTGCTGGACCTAATTCTGGGGAATGAAGCCTGACAGGTGGTGGTGAGGGAGCATTTTAGTAATAGCGATCACAACATGGTACACTTTAAACTTGTTATGGACAAAGAAATAGGCAAGTTTAAAAAAAGAGTTTTGGATGGGGGGGGGAGAGCAGATTTTAGTAAAATAAGACAGGATTTGGCTAAGGTAGACTGGAAACAGCTACTAATGGGAAAATCTACACAATAGCGGTGAGGGGAACTCAAACAGGAAAGGGGGTGGATGCAAGCCCTGCATATTCCCTCTAAGAGAACCGTGGATGACCAGAGATATTTAAGGCACAATGAGAAGGGAAAGAAAGGTTTTGAACAGTACCGTAGAATGTTATAGCACATAAACAGGCCATTTGGCCCTTCTTGTCTGTGCTGAACCATTTTTCTGCCGCTGACCTGCACCTGGACCATATTCCTCCACACCCCTCTTATCCATGTACCTGTCCAAGATTTTCTTAAAGGTTAAAAGTGAGCCCACATTCACCACTTTATCCGGCAGCTCATTCCACACTCCCATCACTCTGTGTGAAGAACCCCCCCTCGCCCAATATTCCCTTTAAATTTTTCCCCCTTCACCCTTAACCCATGCCCTCTGGTTTTTTTTCTCCCCCAGCCTCAGTGGAAAAAGCCTGCTTGCATTCACTCTATCTATACCCATCAAAACCTTGTACGCCTCTATCAAATCTCCGCTCATTCTTCTACGCTTCAGGGAATAAAGTCCTAACCTATTCAATCTCTCTCTGTAACTCAGCTTCTCAAGTCCCAACAACATCCTTCTCTACATTCTTTCAACTTTATTAATATCCTTCCTGTAATTAGGTGACCAAAACTGCACACAATACTCAAAATTCAGCCTTACAATGTCTTATACAACCTCTCCATAACATTCCAGCTCTTATACTCAATACTTTGGCAAATACAATACATTGGTACATATACAAAGTACCAAAAGCACTCTTTACAACCCTATCTACCTGTGATGCCACTTTTAGGGAATTATGTATCTGTGTTCTCAGATTCCTCTGTTCTACTGCACTTTTCAGTGTCCTACCATTTACCTTGTATGTTCTACTTTGGTTTGTCCTTCCAAAGTGTAATACCTCACACTTGTCTGCATTAAACACCATCTGCCATTTTTCAGTCCATTTTCCTAGCTGGTCCAAATCCCTCTGCAAGCTTCGAAAACCTTCCTCACTGTCCACTACACCTCCAATCTTTGTATCATCAGCAAATTTGCTGATCCAATTTACCACAATATCATCCAGATCATTGATATAGATGACAAACAAGCAGGGCAGCAAATTAGTGGAGGCATTGGTGAGGTAAAGAAAGTGCAGGGTGGAGCTTAAGAAAACAATTGGGATAAAATTATTTTGGTTGATAAAAGTAGGGAAAATCCCAAGGTATTCTATAAGTAAATCAATGGGAAGAGGGTAACCAGGGAAAGCGTATGACCCATTAGGAGGCAACGGGGCGATCTGTCAGTGGAGCCAGAGGACATTGGTAAAGTGTTAAATTAATACTTCATATCCATCTTCACTCAAGAGAATGGGACAATGGTCTGGAATTCAGTGAGACAGAGACTAGAGGTTCTTGAGCAAATTGACATAGGGAAGGACAAGATATTGGAGTGTTGGTAGCCTTAAAAGTGGATGAATCTCCAGGTCTCGGCTAGGGGACCACAATTTCCTCCCTAGCCTCTCACAATGTCCTGGGATACATTTCATCAGGTCCAGGGGATTTATCTATCTTGATACTTTGTCTGTATAGCATAAGAAATAGTACTTTTCGCAAACACAATAATAAAAAATCTCTCTTCCTCTCTCTGTATCTCAGACTCAAGAACAGTTTCTTCCCTACTGCCATCTTTTCCTCACACACTCTCTTCCCTATCCCAGTCTTTCTATCTCTCTCTCTCTCCCCCTCCCTCTCAATCCCAGTCTCTTTGAATGAACCTACCTCACATTAAGTTGATCTTTCTCTACACCCTAGCTATGACTGTAACACTACGTTCTGTACTCTCGATCCTGTCCTTCTCTATGCTTTGCCTTTATAGCGTGCAAAAAACAATACTTTTTGCTGTATACTAATACACGTGACAATAGTAAATCAAATCATTTGAGGAAGGGTTGATGGAGGTAATTTTTGTAGTATGGGGGTATGAACTGGACTCTATCAGGTGGAGGTAGTGGTATTGTTGCTAGATTAGAAATCCAGAAAGCCAGGGCAAGATCCAGGCACCCGGGTTCGAATCCCACCGAAGCAGATGGTGAAATTAGACTTCAATAAAAATCTAGAATTAAAAGTCTAATGAAACCAGTGTACTTCAAGGCAATCTGATTCACATAGAAACATCGCAGCCCAGAGGGAGGCCATTCAGCCCATCATATCTATGCCATCCCAAGGGCACCCAGGTACCCATTCTAACCCCACCTTCCTGCGCCCAGCCCTGTAGCTTACTGCAGGTGCAGTTTTCTAAAAGAGTTTAGAGTCTCCAGCACCCACTCAGACAGTGAATTCCAGATACCCAACACCCTCTGTTTAACAAACCTCATGCCCCCTCTACACCGACTGTCACTGATCCTGAATCTCTGGTTCTAGAATTCTCCACCAAGAGAGACAATTTTATTCTATCCACTCTCTCCCCTTCATCATTCTGCGCGTCTCTATCAAATCATCCCTCAGTTTTTGTTCCAAGAAAAATAACCCCAATCTCTTCTCGTAGTTACACTTTTCTAGCCTTTAATCTCCCTTCAGCAAAGGAAATAGAATCCTACAGTGCGGAAGGAGGCCATTCAGCCCATCAAGTCTGCACCGACCACAATCCCACCTAGCCTCTATTCCTGTAACCCCACATGTTTACCCGAGGTAGTCGCCCTGACACTAAGGGGCAATTTAGTACGGCCAATCTTCCTAACCAGTACCTCGTTGTGGGAGCAAACTGGAGTACCCGGAGGAAACCCACGCAGACACGGGGAGAACGTGCAAACACCACGCGGACAGTGACCCAGGCTGTGAATCGAACCCGTGTCTCTGACGCTATGAGGCAGCGACGCTATGAGGCAGCAGCGCTAACCCACTGTGCCACCGTGCCGTCTGCCTGATCTGACCCACGTGTGACTCCAGAGGCACAGAAATGTGCCCTCTGAACAAGGGCAACCGAGGATGGGCAATAAATACTGACCCAGCCAGCGACACTCACACCTGTAAATGAATTTGAGAAAGCTGCGTAGTGGCGGTGGGCAGTTTGGGGGGGGTTGAGCTCCGCGTGTTATCGCTGTGCTGATGTTAGATGTGGGATTTTCTTTACCTCCCGCACATTTTGTGTTATAGGTACAGCCGACAGGAGGAGGAAACAGAGGAGGCTGAGAGGGAACAAAAGCGTAAGAAACTCATTAACTGGTGGGGGGGGGGGGGGGTTCACTGTGTGTGTGTGCGGGGGGCGTGTGCAGTGTATGTGTGTCTTGGTGGGGGGGGGGGTTGGTGGTGGTGTTGCAGTCTGCAGTGTGTGCGGGGGGAGCTGGGTGGGTTGCACTGTGTGTGTGTGTGTGTGTGTGTGTGTGTGTGTGTGCGCAATGGAGGGGGGAGGTGGGTTGCAGTGTGTCTGTACAGGGGGGGATGGTCGGAGTGTATGGGAGGGATGGGGGGGTGTCAGTGTGAGGTGGAGACGTTCCATCCCAGGCAATGTCCTGACGAATCTCTCTGCACCCCCTCCAGTGCACCCTCCCTCTCACACTGTGACCAGAACGGTGCCTGTCCCTCCCGCTGTGACATTCCCGTCTGTGTGAGTGAGGAATTCCGGGCAGCACCAGGACAACGTCTCATTCTGTGTTTCCCTGTTTTCCCCCTCAGACTGGAACAAGAATCCCGAGGTCAGCACCCAACCCAATCACTGGATTCTGCAGGTGAGGGTTCACAGGTCAGAGGTGAAACCTGCATCTCGTGCTGGCTCTGTCAGGGGAGGGGGTGGGGGTGCGAGGTCGGGGAGGGGGTGTTTCCTCACCTCCAGGAGACCCAAATCAGACTGGGTGGTCAATTTGCTGAGCACCTTCGGTCTGTGTGTAATCAGGACCCTGACCTTCCGTTTCCTTGTTGTTTTAACTCACGATCCTGCTCCCATGTCCGTATGTCTGTCCTTGGTCTGCTGTAATGTTCCAGAGAAGCTCAATGCAAACTGAAGAAACAGCATGGCAATTTATAATCTTCTGGTCTCAACATCGAATTCAAAAACTTCAGGATGATTTGCTCTACCCCACTGTGATCCTGGTGTTTTAATACTATTATTTTTAACTGGTCTGGATATCTTTATTGTCTTTATTTTTCTTTTCCCCTCATTTTATCCCACCCTTTTCTTTTCACCTCCCCCCTTTGCCTCCCCTTTTCCCTCTTTTCTCAATTTCACCTCCCCTCCCCCACCCCAACATCTTCCTCCGTCACAGTTTATGCTCTGATTTCAGCTTCTCTGCCGTGTGGCCATTCACATCTTCTGTTCTCTCTCTCTCTCTCTGGGCTGCCATTAGCAGCATCTCTCCTGGTTTCTGTGGCAATGATTCATCTTTCATTTCCTCCCCCTGCAATATAAATATCTCCCACTTTCTATGCCTTTTAGCTTGAGCAAAGGGTCATCTGGACTCGAAATGTCAGCTCTTTTGAGATAACGCGGTAGCACAGTGGTTAGCACTGCTGCTTCACAGCTCCAGGGTCCTGAGTTCGATTCTTGGGTCGCTGTCTGTGTGGAGTTTGCACATCCTCCTCGGGTTTCCTCCCACAGTCCAAAGATGTGCGGGTTAAGTTGATTGGCCATGCTAAATTGCCCCTTAGTGGCCTGAGATGTGTAGGTTAGTGGGATTAACGGGTAAATGTGTAGGGATATGGGGATAGGGCATGGGTGAGATTGTGGTCGGTGCAGACTCGATGGGCTGAAGGGCCTCCTTCTATACTGTAGGTTTCTATGTTCTATGTTCTCACAGCACCATGGACCAGGGTTTGATTCCTAGCTTGGATCACTGTCCATATGGAATCTATACACTCTCCATGTGTTTAAAGTTGAAGTTTGTTTATTTATTAATCACAAGTAAGCTGATATTAACACATCAACACTAACGTTGACACATCAGCGCAGATTCCTGCGCAGTGCCGAGGGATACAGGGAGATGGGATATAGAGGTAGCTGCTTCAATATTAAAAACAATGTGGCTTTATACGATCTTAGATAGACCCCATCTTTCCAATACCATGTCCATTTCTCCATTCTGAGCACAGGGCAGCACGATAACACGTTGGTTAGCACTGCCCCCTCACAACATCAGGGACACAGATTCCATTCCAGTCTCAGGCCACTGTCTGTATGGAACCTGCATGTTCTGCCCGTGTCTGCGTGGGTTCTTCTTGATGCTCCAGTTTCCTCCCACAGTCCAAAGATGTGCGGGTTAGCTGGATTGGCCATGGTAAATTGTCCCTTAGTGTCCAAAGATGTGCGGGTTAGGGGGATTATGTAGAAACTAGAAGTGGGAGGAGGACATTCGGCACTTTTGAGTCTGCTCCACCATTCATTTTGATCATGGCTGATCATCAAATTCAATTTCCTGATTTCCACCCCCCCCCCTTTACCCCATATCCCTTGATCCCTTTAGCCCCAAGAGCAATATCTAATTCCTTTTTAAAATCGCACAACGTTTTGGCTGCAACTATTTTCAGTGGGAGTGAATTCCACACATTCCCCACCCTCTGGGTGAAGAAATTTCTCCTCACCTCAGTTCTAAAAGGTTTCTCCCTTATTCTCAAACTCTGACCCCTATTTCTGGACTCCCCCCACCATCAGGAACATTCTTTCTGAATCTAACCTGTCTAACCCTGTTAGAATTTTATAAGTTTCTATCAGATCCCCTCTCACTCTTCCAAACTCCAGTGAATATAATCCTAACCCACTCAGTCTCTCCTCATATGACAGACCTGCCATCCCAGGAATCAGCCTGGTAAACCTTCTGTGCTCCCTCTATAGCAAGGAACATCCTTCCTCGGATAAGGAGACCAAAACTACACACAATACTCCAGGTGTGACCTCACCAACGCCCTGTACAATTGCAGTAAAACATCCCCATCCCTATACTCAAATCCTCTCACTGTGAAGGCCAACATACCATTTGCCTTCCTTACTGCCTGCTCTACCTGCGCGCTTACTCTCAGCATCTGATACACGAGGACTCCAAGCTCTCACTGAGTATCCACCTCTCTCAATTTACACCCATTCAAATAATAATCTGCCTTCCTATTATTGCTACCAAAGTGGATAACCTCACTTTATCCATATTAGCCATAGTAAATTGTCCCATTGTGTCAGGGGGATTAGCGGGTAATTAGTGGGGATGGGGTCTGTGTCGGTGCAGACTCAATGGGCTGAATGGCCTCTTTCTGCACCTTAGGGATTCTATGATTCAAAGAGTAGGAGCCGGGAAATGTTCTGGAAAAGGTTTAACGGAAAACCACTCAATCCGTTCCTAATTTTAACCCCCTCAGCTACCGCCCTCACTTCAGAGAGCTGGGACTCGCACTCTGGAAAGATGTAGACATTGGGTAGCTTTTCCGAAGTGTTTATGGTGATGAAGGGACAAGCTGGAATGAGATCCGAGCATGAAGGGGTGCATCCGGAGTGTGCGAGTGCCTCAGAAGTAGGTTAGATACCGGAAGGTGCCTTCTGGGAAGGAGGGAAGGCTGGGTGAAAGGGTTCAGTTGGGACCTGGACATGTTCCTGGGGAAGGTTCACACGGCTGTACCCAGACAATTAGCAGGGTGTTGCGTAAGGCAGTTGTTGTCTCTGGGGAACTCAACCTTCCTGAGTCAGACAGGAATTTTCCAGCGTTTTCCTCCTGAATTTGTTCAGTCCCTCCACCCCTGACACTCAGTAGCAGCAGTGTGTACCATCTACAAGATGCACATTCACCAAAGATCCTTAGACATCACCTTCCAAACTCACGACCACTTCCATCTGAAAGGACAAGGACTTGAGATGAATGGGAACACCATCACCTGCAAGTTACCCTCGGACATCACTCATCATCCTGAATTGGAAATGTATCAAGTTTATTTATTAGTCACGAGTCTGCTTACAATAACACTGCAATGAAAGCAACTGTGGAAATCCCCTAGTCGCCACACTCCTGTTCGGGAACACAGAGAGAATTTAGCACCTAACTAACACGTGTTTCGGACTGTGGGAGGAAACTGGAGAAAACCCAGGCAGACGCAGGGAAAAAGTGCAGTCAGTGACCCAAGCGGGGAATCGAACTCGGGACCCTGACGCTGCGAGGCAGCAGTGCTAACCCACTGTGCCACCATATCAGTGTTCCTTCGCTGGATCAGAATCCTGGAATTCCTTTCATTGGGTCAGCACACAGGCTGCAGTGATTCACGAAGGCAGCTTCCCACCACCTTCTCAAGGGGCAACTAGGCTTGGGCAATAAATACTGGCCCAGCCAGCAACACCTGTGTCCCACACAAATGAATAATAAAAAAAAATTAATCTGGAGAACCTTGCTTTGAATTCTCTGCCTAGTGGGTTCCCTGTTACTGGCCGAGGAATGTGTGCTCAGTAGATAAATTAATATTTATTAGGAATAAGTATTAGTTCAAACACGTCACAATGATCCTTCTTTGACCCATGGCTCTCTGTTATTCAAGCAACAAATGTACAGGCACATTAGGGCATATTGCAGTAAATAAACATTGATTTTTACTGATTCTAACTAATATTGGTTGGAATGATCAATGTGATATTGAATATCATTTTAATGGAGGAAAGTTTGCAGCCCAGAGCGGGTTTTAATATTTATTTGTGGGACCTGGGTGTTGCTGGCTGGGTCAGTATTTATTGCCCATCCCTAGTTGCCCCTTGGAGGGCAGTTGAGAGTCACCCACATCACTGTGGCTCTGGAGTTACGTGTAGGCCAGACCGGGGTAAGGATGGCAGATTTCCCTCCCTAAAGGACAATTCATAGAACTCCTTCAGTAAAGAAGGAGGCCATTCAGCCCATCAGGTCTGCACTGACTCTCTGAACAAGTATCTTATCCTCTCCACCCTAACTCAGCCAATACAGCCAATAATGACCAATACAATTTAGCATGGCCAATCCACCTAACCAGCACATCTTTTGGATTATGGGAGGAAACTGGAGCACCCAGAGGAAACCCACGCAGGCACAGGGAGAATGTGCGGAGTCTGCACAGACAGTGAACCCGAGGCTGGAATCAATCCCGGGTCCCTAGCGCTCTAAGGCAGCAGCGCTAACCCAGAGTGCCACCTTCCAGATGAGTTTCAATGACCATCAACATTGGGTTTTATGGTCATCATTGAAACTTTTAATTCCGCCATCTCCCGTGGCGGGATTTGAACGCAGTTCCCAGAACGTGATCCTGGTTCTCTGTCGGACTGTCAACCGCCCCCCCCCCCCCCCCCCCCCCCCAAGTCGAGATGGAAAGGCCAGTGGACAATCCCTCAGGTCCTCGTCACCACTGTAGGCTAATCCCCCTCGTTTTTTCCCGTAGGTTCCCACGGTCCATGTGGTTAACCCTTCAGCAGAGGCAGATTCGAAAGAGCAGGACATCCCAGAACACCCCGATCACCACAACAAATTCATCCCCATTGACGAAGCCCAGGAGGTGTCAGCCCAAGGTGACAATTCCATGGAGACACTCACTAGGTTGGAGTTGGGAAGTTACCAGGACACCGACACTTTCCCGCAGCCTGGATCTACAGCCATCCCATCAGACACTCCACCGGCAACAGAGGGAGACATCCTGGGAGCCAGAGTGCCAACCCAAACGCCGTCAGCTCCCCACTCGCCGGGACGGGTAGAGGAGGGGCCCAATCTGATCGAGCCGCCTCCAGTCAAAGACATGGAGCCTTCGAGCCAAAAGCGAGGGGATTCCCCGGGAGCGCGAGAGGCGGGGCCCGCTGCTGAAGAACGTTCCGGAGAAGGAGGCCTTCAGCAGGAGGTCGATGCCCAAGCTGCAGACCAGGAAGCGTGGCTGGAGGACAGGAACCACTCGACTGAGACCAAGCATGGAGTCAGAGCAGTAAGCTGGGAGGAGACGGAGGCTCCGGAGGAGAGGCCGGCTCAGGAGGCCTGGGAGGAGAGGCCGGCTCAGGAGGCCTGGGAGGAGAGGCCGGCTCAGGAGGCCTGGGAGGAGATGGAGGCTCGGGAAGCCTGGGAGGAGATGGAGGCTCCGGAGGAGAGGCCGGCTCGGGAGGCCTGGGAGGAGAGGCCGGCTCGGGAGGCCTGGGAGGAGAGGCCGGCTCAGGAGGCCTGGGAGGAGATGGAAGCTCGGGAAGCCTGGGAGGAGATGGAGGCTCCGGAGGAGAGGCCGGCCCGGGAAGCCTGGGAGGAGAGGCCGGCCCGGGAGGCCTGGGAGGAGAGGCCGGCCCGGGAAGCCTGGGAGGAGACGGAAGCTCGGGCGGCTTGGGAAGAGACGCAGGCTCAGGAGGAGAGACCGGCTCGGGAGGCCTGGGAGGAGAGGCCGGCTCAGGAGGAGATGCCGGCTCGGGAGGCCTGGGAGGAGAGGCCGGCTCAGGAGGAGATGCCGGCTCGGGAGGCCTGGGAGGAGAGGCCGGCTCAGGAGGAGAGGCCGGCTCAAGAGGCCTGGGAGGAGAGGCCGGCTCAGGAGGAGAGACCGGCTCAAGAGGCCTGGGAGGAGAGGCCGGCTCAGGAGGAGACACAGCCTTGGGAGGCCTGGGAGGAGAGACCGGCTCGGGAGGAAACACAGGCTCGAGTGGCCTGGGAGGAGACGCTGGCTCAGGAAGAGACGCCGGCTCGGGAGGCCTGGGAGGAGAGGCCGGCTCGGGAGGAGAGGCCGGCTCGGGAGGCCTGGGAGAAGACAGCAATCCACCAGGACCACTGGGAGGAGAGTCCAGTTCAGGCCACCGCTCCAGTTGATGTGGTTCCTGGCGGTTTACCGCTGAGAGAGAGTGCACGTCTATACCATGCAGCCAGTCTCCACGCAGTGGGAATATACCAGGAGGGCCTGTCAGCAGAGGATGGTCACGGCGGGCAGCTGGAGCCTGAGGCAGAACCACTACCCGACTGGCCGCTTGGGAAAACCATCTCCCACCTAGCCTCGGCGGAGGGGGAACGTCAAGCGGCCGACACTCAGGGGAAGGCGGCCCCTCTGCCCCAGGGTGAGGATCGAGTGACGGTCGCAGAGGGAGCTAGCTGGATAGGGCCACAGCCGGACGGGACGTGTACGGATGTGAGGGAGGGTGTGAGCGTGGCGGAGAAGCCACTCTCTGCCATCGGGACTGGAGATGAACCTGACCTGGAATCTCTGGCTGCACTGAAGCAAGTTCTCGTAATGTCCTTGAGGTCTGTTCAGCTTCTCCTCTTCTTCCTTGTGGCTTTCAGTGACTCCAGCTCTGTATGGTGGTACACCTTGTATCTAATCTCTGTGCTCCTGCGATAGGAGGACTTTGGAAGTGTTCCGGCAGAGATGCTTCTGCAACTGGAATGATGTGAGCTTTGGGATTTCTCGAGGCCGCTCGTAATTTGTTGGATTTTCTCAGACTGTTACCGATATTATTACTAGCCTTTGAGTCACAGCCTTTATCCACCATCCCTGTCTGTCACCGCGCCCTCCCCCCTCCCCCCCTTCACCCACACCTCACCCACACCTCTCACATCCCCTTCCTAACTTGATGTCTAAATACTGGGTCATGCATCCATCTCCTTCAGCCCCCAGTAGAGTCGCACCGATCTCCCCGCCCTGGGTTTCACTGCAAACCACATCCCAAGAATCTAACCCACCCTTCACTTTCAACAGCCCTACCTCCACACCGCGAGCTTATCACTGGTTTTAGCCTGTACTCTGATTCCTGTCAATCTATTGTGTGGAACTGTTACTGAATGTCTGGCCTGCCACCTCTTCCCAGAATTTCAGCTAGACTTGTCACCCACCTTGTTGTTTTAGTTTTGCGAATCAGAGGTTACCTGCTGTCTATCCAAATACTCTTGCCCCTGTTTGACCATTTCAGGCATTTCCCACGCGCGACAGGACCTGCCTCCCTAAACAATGAAATGACACTTTCAGATTCCCAAAACTTTGGAAATCACGAGTGTAATTTTTGCCTGTTTCTCACAGCCAGGACAGGGAGCTATCAGATCCCAGGGGTCTTAAGTCCCATTATTTTCTTCATCCGCATTTTCTTTTCTTGAATTAAACCCACTGAAAGTTGATTAACGATAAAGTTCCTCGCACCGCAGTGGAAACCAAAACCAAGCCCGAACTTATCTGTTTTTTTATTGTGAATTAGCCGTTTGTGAGTCTAACTTGATCATTTCACTTAACCTATTTATAAAAATGTTTGCAGTTCTGATAACCCTTTATAGGTTTGAACGCCTTGTGTGTGTGTGTTTTTTTTTGCACATCTAGAGAGTGTCATTATATTTTGTTTGTGATTTATGAAACTTCCCTTATAGAAGGTATTTATTTCAACCAGATGCTTTGATTCTAGTTTGGGGCCTGTCACAATCGCCTTCCCCCGTCTCGCAGTGTGTTTGAGAAAATGATAGCACGGATCATACTGATTGATCCCGTTAGTTCATCCGCCACAGACAGAGGTGAGGGATATCCCTTGGCAGTGGAAGAGAGGGAGGGAAGAGGGTCAGGCCCAATCTCGGGCCTTGCCTCAGATCCCTCCAACAGGCCCCTCCCTCAGGCCAGGCCTCGGTCCTACTCCCACAGGCTCCGGCCTCAGGCTTTGATTTGGGTCCATCCCCTCTCTCGGACCCTTCACAATTTATTTTATTCAGTACTTAGCACAAGGGGAGGGTTAGGAAGATTATATGAGGCAATGTGAGAAAATTGGCGGGGAAGGGAAGTGGTAGAGGAGGGGATTGGTGATAAGGAAAGGACAATTAGGGCAAATGGAGGAGAAACTGAGGGTGGTGGAAGGAAGAGGGGATGTTGAGGGGAGGGAGCTGAGGATAGGAAGGAAGGGAGAGAGGAGGGAGCTGAGGGTAGGGAGGGAGAGAGGGGAGGGAGCTGAGGGTAGGGAGGGAGAGAGGGGAGGGAGCTGAGGATAGGGAGGAGAGGGGGAGGGAGCTGAGGGTAGGGTTGTGAGAGAGGGGAGGGAGGGAGAGAGGGAGGAGCTGGGGTATGGAGGGAGAGAGAGGAGGGAGCTGAGGTAGAAGGACAGAGGGGAGGGAGAGGGGAGGGAGCTGAGGGTAGGGAGGGAGGGAGAGAGGGGAGGGAGCTGAGGGTAGGGAGGGAGAGAGGGAGGGAGCTGAGGGTAGGGAGGGTAGGGAGAGAGGGGGAGGGAGCTGAGGGTAGGGAGGGAGAGAGGGGGGAGCTGGGGTAGGGGGAGGGGAGGGGGGAGGGAGCTGAGGGTAGGAGGGAGGGGGAGGGGCTGAGGGTAGGAGGGAGAGAGGGGAGGGAGCTGAGGGTAGGGAGAGAGCTGAGGGTAGGGAGGGAGAGAGGGGAGGTAGCTGAGGGTAGTGAAGGAAAGAGAGAAATGCTGGAAGAATTGAGTTGAGATAGGGAAGAAAGGTTTATACTTAGTCCATCCTTCTCACCACGGTAACCATTTGGACATTTCATAGAATTTAACAGGACAGGAGGAGGCCGTTGAGCCCTTCATTGTGCCTGCTGGCTCCCCAGCTATCCCCAGCCTTCTCTCTGTAGCCCTTCCAGTTAATTACTTTCTAATATCTTTCGGGTGGATTTTAACACAGAGAGGTGTGAGGTGATGCATGTGAGGGACATCAAACAGCAAAAGAGAGTAATAGTAAATGAGAATGCAGTGAGGGGGGAGATGGAGAGGGCTCAGGGCACACAGGCAGCAGCTCACATAGGCAAGGTGGTAAAGGAAGTGAATAGAATTCTGTCCTTCCTTGGCAGAGAATATAGCAACAAGGATATCACTTGGGAACCGCATAAAAGACTGGTGAGGCCACAACTGGAGTATTGTTTGCTGTTCTAGTCACCACATTACAGGAAGGATATAATCGTTCTGGAGAGAGGGGAGAGGAGGTTCACGAGTGTTGCCAATCCTGGAAAAGTGTAGCTACGAGAAGAGACTGGAGAGTTTGGCATTACTTTTTGGAACAAAGAAAGCTGAGGGGGGATTTGATAGAGGTGTATAAAATGATAGTGTGGACAGAATAAAATAGTTTCTCTCGGTGGAGAATTCTAGAACCTGAGATTGAGGATCAGTGGCAGTCGGTGTAGAGGGGACATGAGGTTTATTACACAGAGGGTGCTGGGTATCTGGAATTCACTGTCTGAGTGGATAGTGGAGACTCTAAACTCTTTTAAACAGCACCCAGATCCACACCCTCAGTGGTGTAAGATACAGGGCCGAGTGCAAGAAGATGGGGTTAGGAAGGGCACCTGGGTGCCCTCAGGCTGGCATGGATAAGACAGGCTGAAAGGCCTCCCTGTGTGCTGTAACTTTTCTGTGATCCTCCTTCAAACCTCCTGTGGAACACACCTTCACCTTTCTCCCAGGCAGCACAGGTCCCAATCCCAATAACTCTGAGTAAAGATGTTTCTCCTCATCTCAGTCCTAGCACTCTCTCTCGCTGACCATCTTGAAACTGTGAGCCCCTAGCTACTGAATAATCTCTATATCATTCAATCCCAACATCTCCAGATTGCTTTGCAATACATTTAATGTGCCTTGTGGGTATTTGTACACTGGTTGGGCCTTGACTGGTCTGGCCCCTTCACTGAGAACAGGGCCTAGTCAGGCCTGGTCTGGCCCCTTCACTGAGAACAGGGCCTAGTCAGGCCTGGCCTGGTCCCTTCACTGAGAACAGGGCCTAGTCAGGCCTGGTCTGGCCCCTTCACTGAGAACAGGGCCTAGTCAGGCCTGGCCTGGTCTGGCCCCTTCACTGAGAACAGGGCCTAGTCAGCCTGGCCTGCCCTATCACCAGGAAGAGACCCCATTCTGGCTTGTTGCTGCACACTGGTCTCTGTAAGTCAGGCCTGGCCTAGCTGGATACTGCACACTGGCCTCTGTCACTCAGGCCTGGCCTCGCTGGGCCCTCACTAGTAGGAAATAATTCCAGCCTAGCAGTAGTTGCTGGTATTACTGTAATCGAGTTTGTGTCTGTCTCATTAATCACATGTATCTGTCTCAACTTTGAAACAATATTGAATAAATTCTGAACAGTGTTTATTTTTGTGCCTTCTAATATCTCTCTGTCTTTCTCTTTCTCTCTGTCTGCCTCTCTCTGTCTCTGTCTTTCTCTCCCCCCCTCTCTTCCTCTCCCTCTCCCTTCCTCTTTCTATCTTGCCCTCCATCTCTGTCCATCCCTCCCTCTCCCTCTCCCTCTGTGTCACCACAGAGGGTGGTGGGGGTATGGAATGCGCTGCCAAGTAAAGTGGTGGAGCAGGCACTCTGGAGTTATTTAAGAAATACTTAGATGGGCACATGAACAGAATGGGAATGGAGGGGTATAGAAAACTGATTTAAAATAGGGATCATGAGCCTTGGGAGTCCCTGGGAAGTGTGTAAATAGATGATGATATTGATGTACTTGTTTTTATCCTACAGGTGCTTTGGTCCACCTTGTTGTCTAACGAGGGGCATAAACGCGATGGGTCGTGAGAGGGCTGCTCTTGGATTTTTTTTGAGAGTATCCTAGTGCTTCACGTCGTTAGTGTACGCTTGACCTGGACCATTTGATGGGCAACACGACAGCTCAGTGACTATTGCTGTGCTGTGCAGATACATGGATTTGGTCCTGTGTCTGTGGGAGTTTGCGCATTCTCCCCGTGCTTGCGTGGGTTTTCTCCGGTGCTCCGGTTTCCTCCCACATCCCAAAGATGTGCTCTTAGGCTAATTGGCAAAACAAATTCTCCCTAAATTGTCTCAAATTTGGTTTTTAATCCATAGATCTATAAACATGGACAGGGATCGCGGGTAGAAGTGGGAACATCAAGGTGACGGCGCAGGCTCGTTGGGCCGAAGGGCCTGTTTCCCGTGCTGTTTTGTTCTTTGTTCTTCTCTCCCTCCCTCCTTGCCTCTCTGTCTCTCTCTCTCTCTGTCTCTCTCTCTCTCACACACAGGTGGTTGATGATGGTGGTGGTGGTGGTGGTGGTGGTGGTGGGGCAAGGGGAGAGTATCGCCCAACCCCCCCCCCCCCCCCCCCCCCTCCTATCTGTGTCACAACCCCAACACCCTATCTTCCCAAGGGGAAAGATAATTGGAAACAGAACTCAGAGATCCCCAGTTTGCTGCTTTTCCTTCTGCGTCCCTTCGCATCAAATTAAAATTCCCAGATACCCAGTTAACAGAGAGAGGGGAAATCAGCCAGGGTCCCTGCTCCTGATCACTGTCCATGACCCCTGGGTCAGAGAGAGAGAGAGGGGAAATCAGCCAGGGTCCCTGCTCCTGATCCCTGTCCAGTGATCCCTGGGTTAGAGAGAGAGAGAGGGGAAATCAGCCAGGGTTCCTGCTCCTGATCCCTGTCCAGTGATCCCTGGGTTAGAGAGAGAGGGGAAATCAGCCAGGATTCGCTCCTGATCCCTGTCCAGTGATCCCTGGGTTAGAGAGAGAGGGGAAATCAGCCAGGGTTCCTGCTCCTAATCATGTCCAGTGATCCCTGGGTTAGAGAGAGAGAGGGGAAATCAGCCACGGTTCCTGCTCCTGATCACTGTCCAGTGATCCCTGGGTTAGAGAGAGAGGGGAAATCAGCTAGGGTTCCTGCTCCTGATCACTGTCCAGTGATCCCTGGGTTAGAGAGAGAGAGAGGAAATCAGCCAGGGTTCCTGCTCCTGATCACTGTCCAGTGATCCCTGGGTTAGAGAGAGAGAGAGGAAATCAGCCAGGGTTCCTGCTCCTGTGCAGTGAATGAACTTATTCTGTCTACCCTCATGAAATTTCTTCACCCAGAGGGTGGGGAATGTGTGGAATTCACTCCCACAGAAAGTCGTTGAGGCCAAAATGTTGTGTGATTTCAGGAAGAAATTAGATATCACTCTTGGTGCTAAGGGGATTGAGGGATTGAGGGGAGAAAGGGGGGGGTCAGGATATTGAATTTAATGATCATAATGAATAGCAGAGTAGGATTGGAGGGCTGAATGGCCTCCTCTTGTTTCTATGAAACTCAATTAACCCTCAGGACAGACAGATCAGCTGGTTGGAGGGGTGGAAGTGGGGGGGGGGGGGATACTGAGTATTATTTATCACTGCTGCCTGTGTGTGACCGCCCCCATCCAAGTTTCCACAGAAATGGGGTGGCACGGTGGCATAGTGGGTTAGTGCTGCTGCTTTATAACTCCAGGGACTTGGGTTCGATTCCCAGCTTGGGTCACTGTCTGTGCTGAGTCTGCACGTTCTCCCCGTGTCTGTATGGGTTTCCTCTGGCTGCTCCAGTTTGATCCCACAGTTCACAGGCTGTGAGGGTCAGGTGGATTGGCTGTGTGCTAAATTGCCCCTTGATGTGCTGGCATGCGGATGTTAGAGGGATTAGCAGGGTAAATATGTGGGGTTACAGGGATAGGGCGTGGGTGGCCTTGTGCTCAGTGCAGACTCGATGGGCCGAATGGCCTCCCGCACCGTAGGGTTTCTGTAAACTATGAACGTGAGGTGGTGATCCCATAAGCTCACCATCAGCGGAGGAAGGTCAGGGAAAGGTGTGTGTCTAATTCCCAATACCCCAATTGTGGGGAAAGGGGCTGGATGGAGCTGTTCGGGGCTGGGGGGTTCGGGGCTGGGGGGTGGGGGGGTTCTGGGCTGGGAGCTGGGGGTTCTGGGTTGGGAGCTGGGGGCTGGAGGGCTGGGGGTTTCTGGGCTGGGGGGGTTCTGGGCTGGGAGGGTTCTGGCTGGAGGGTTCGGGCTGGAGGGTTCTGGGCTGGGGGGTTCGGGCTGGGGGGTTTCGGGGCTGGGGGTGGGGGGGGGGTTTTTCGGGGCTGGGGGGTGGGGGGTGGGGGGGGGTTTCTGGCTTGGGGCTGGGGGTGGGGGGGGGGTTCTGGGGGTGGGGGGGGGGTTCTGGGCTGGGGTGGGGGGGGGGTTTTCTGGGCTGGGGTGGGGGGGTTCGGGCTAGGTGGGGGCTGGGGGTTCTGGCTAGGGGCTGGGGGGGTTTCTGGGCTAGGGGCTGGGGGGGTTCTGGGCTAGGGGCTTGGGGGTGGGGGGGGTTCTGGGCTAGGGGTGGGGGTGTGGGGGGGGTTCTGGGCTGGGGGGTTCTGGGCTGGTCTGGGGCTGGGGGGTTCTGGGCTGGGGGCTGGGGGGTTCTGGGCTGGGGCTGGGCTGGGGGCTGGGGGGGTTCAGTGCCGCTGAGGTAAGACGAAGAGATCAGTTTGATGTGAAGTGCTGAATCTGTCCACTGTGACTCACCCTGCAAAGGTCAGGGTGCTGCTCTGGATGTTAATTTCTGATTAGCAGCAGGATTGACACCCCGCCCCACCCAACCTTGTTTACCCCCCCATCCCACCCTGTGCCCTCCACTTCCTCCCCTCCTCTGGGTCCACACCACCGTGCTCTCTGTGACGCACTCAATCAATCCCGGATTGAAAGAATTGTCATTCCCAATGGGAGATTGGTCTTTGGCAGATTGAGAGAAACCCCCTCCCACCTGTGTCAGAATTTAGCCCCCCGCCCCCCCCGTCCCCCTCCTCCCCCCCCGCCGTCCCCCGCCCCCCCCCCTCACCCTCGCCGTCACCCTGGCCCCTCCCTCACCCTCGCCGTCCCCTGCCCCCCCCCTCACCCTCGCCGTCCCCTGCCCCCCGCCCCCCCCCCCCCCCTCAACCTCACCTCGCCGTCCCCTGCCCCCCCCTCACCCTCGCCGTCCCCGCCCCTGTCCCCTGCCCCCCCCTCCCCCTCGCCGTCCCCTGCCCCCCCCCCTCACCCTCGCCGTCCCTGCCCCCCCTCTCACCTCAGCCGTCCCCTGCCCCCCCCTCTCACCCTCGCCGTCCCCTGCCCCCCCTCTTCACCCTCGCCGTCCCTGCCCCCCCCTCTCACCCTCGCCGTCCCCTGTCCCCTCGCCGTCCCCTGCCCCCCCTCACCCTCGCCGTCCCCCTGCCCCCCCTCGCCGTCCCCTGCCCCCCCTCTCTCCCTCGCCGTCCCCTGCCCCCCGCCCCCCCCTCCCTCGCCCCCCGCCCCCCCCGCCCCCTCCCTCCCCCCCCGCCGTCCCCTGCCCCCCCTCACCCTCGCCGTCCCCTGCCCCCCCCCTCACCCTCGCCGTCCCCGCCCCCCCCCTCACCCTCGCCGTCCCCTGCCCCCCCCCCCAACGTCCCCTGCCCCCCCCTCTCCCCCTCGCAGTCCCCTGCCCCTCCCTCTCTCTCGCAGTCCCTGTCCCCCCTCTCTCTCTCGCAGTCCCTGTCCCTCCCTCTCCTCGCAGTCCCCTGCCCCCCCTCTCCCTCGCAGTCCCCCTGTCCCCCTCTCCTCGCAGTCCCCTGCCCCCCCTCTCCTCGCATCCCTCCCCTGCCCTGCCCCCCCTCTCCCTCGCAGTCCCCTGCCCCCCCGCTCCCTCGCAGTCCCCTGCCCCCCCTCTCCCTCGCAGTCCCCTGCCCCCCCCTCCCTCGCAGTCCCTGCCCCCCCTCATCCCCTCCCCCCCTCTCCCTCGCAGTCCCCTCCCCCTCTCCCTCGCTCCCCTGCCCCCCCAGTCCCCTGCCCCCCCGTCTCCCTCGCAGTCTCCTCGCAGTCCCCTGCCCCCCCCTCTCCCTCGCAGTCCCCTGCCCCTCCCTCTCCTCGCATTCCCCTGCCCCCCCTCTCTCTCTCGCAGTCCCCTGTCCCTCCCTCTCCTCGCAGGTCCCCTGCCCCCCCTCTCCCTCGCAGTCCCCTGCCCCTCCCTCTCCCTCTCTCCCAGCTAAGCTGCGACTCACGAGCGATTTCTTGTGAATCACAAGTTTGTCAGGGAGAAGGTCAACTGCATTTTCGCGGAGTCAGAGCCCGAGGTCACGGAGCTTTCTGGAAGAGCCAAGTAACTCGATTCCTCAGCTCTGCGTTCCCCGGCTCTGAGCTGAATTTCTGACTTTAACCCTCGGCTAGCGATGGGAATTCTCCCCTCAGCACAGACACTGCTGGGGTTGGCTCATTGCTCCCGTTTAACCTGACTCACCTGGGGTCAACTGAGGTGACAGAGAGGAGGCTTGGGGGGCACATTGAGAGGTGGGGAGGGTATGAGTGCAGTGGAAAAGGGATTCGCCCAGGGATCACGGACAGTGATCAGGAGCAGGAATCCTGGCTGATTTCCCCTCTCTCTCTAACCCAGGGGTTATTGAAGGCTGGGTAAAGAAGTGATTTAGCAGCTATTATTAAAGTGGTGCAGATAGCAGGTTAATTCAGTGTGTACACAGACTGTGTTTCACCCCCTGGGTCCAGTCTGTGCTGGAGAATTTATTTCAGTCTATCAGTGAAACTCGAGTCTGTCTATAAATAAATTACCTTCACGGATGGGCACAGCGTCCTCGCTGCAGTTTAAAACGAATCTCACAGGGCAAAGCCGCAAATCACCAGTGCTCCTCCAGCTGTCAACATCTCCCAGCTAACAGGAGCCTCCAGCTCAGAAAGGAGATTTTCTACTTCTCACTTTGTCGGAATATCTCACAGGATGTGTCACCCATCCTCTACACAGACACATCCCTGTACACGCACCCACCGCACACTCACCCCCTGCCCTGTACACCTTACCCACCCCATACACACACACACCCCTTTACACCTTGTTCCCCCCTGTACACACACACACACATCCACACACTCACTCATGCTCTGTACATATCGTTCCCACCCCGTATACATACATACACACACACAACTTACCCACCCACACAATCCATGACTTTTACACCTTGTCCCCCCTCGTACATATCCACATACACACCCACCCACCCACCCATCCATACACCCGAGTACACACAGCCAACACACACTCACTCCCTGCCTTGTACACTTCACCTCCCATATATTCACATATAGACAGACACAAACACACACTGTATATTTACATTCACCCAGCCACACACCCCCCTGCCCTTTACACCTTGTTCCCCCTGTATACACACACCCACCAAAACTCACCCCCTGCTCTGTATACCTCCCTTCCCGTCATGTATACATACATATGCACACATACACAAACACACCCAACCCCACACACATCCCCTATACACACACAAGCAAACAGAGCCCCACAGATACATACTTACCTGCACACACACACCCTGCCCTGTTCCCCTCCCCCATACACCCACCCCACTCTGGCACCGAGACACACACTATTTAAGTTTATTTGGGAATTTATTTATTTATTAGTCAGAAATAAGGCTTATATTAACGCTGCAATGAAGCTACTGTGAAAAATCCCTTAGTCACCACACTCCTGTTCGAGTACACTGAGAGAGAATTTTAGCATGGCCAATGCAACCTAACCAGCACGTCTCTGAGACTGTGGGAGGAAACTGGAGCACCTGGAGGAAACCCATGCAGACATAGGGAGAATGTGCAGACTCCACACAGTGACCTGAAGCCAGGAATTGAACCTGGGCCTTGTGTTGTGAGGCAGCAGTGCTAATCACTGTGCCACCGTACATGGTCATCGATCACACACACACACACACACACAGACCTTGACAGCAACATGCACACACTGTGTCGCCAGCAGAAACATACAGACTATTACATATATGCACGCACACAAAAACATACACATTCTCTTCCCAATACCATTTCTACGTGAACACTGATTTCCTTCAGTCCCTCCCTCTCACTAAACCCTGTGCTCCCAAACATTTCTGATATATTATTTATGTCTTTTATGAAGATTGTACCAAAGTATATATTTACTTAGTCTGTCATCTCTTTGTTCCCCATCATACATTCCCCTCTTTCGAATTGTAAGGGACCTAGGGCCGCACTGTGGGAGGGTCAGTGCTGAGGGAGAGCCGCACTGTGGGAGGGTCGGTGTTGAGGGAGCGCCACACTGTGGGAGGGTCGGTGTTGAGGGAGCGCCGCACTGTGGGAGGGTCAAGGGAGGGTCAGTGCTGAGGGAGAGTGCTGAGGGAGTGCCGCACTGTGGGAGGGTCAGTGCTGAGGGAGCGCCACACTGTGGGAGGGTCAGTGCTGAGGGAGCGCCGCACTGTGGGAGGGTCGGTGCTGAGGGAGCGCCGCACTGTGGGAGGGTCGTGCTGAGGGAGCGCTGTGGGAGGGTTGCTGAGGGAGCGCCGCACTGTTGGAGGGTCAGTGCTGAGGGAGCGCCGCACTGTGGGAGGGTCGGTGCTGAGGGAGCGCCGCACTGTGGGAGGGTCAGTGCTGAGGGAGCTGTGTGGGAGTTGCTGGTCACTGTGGGAGGGTCGCTCAGCACTGTGGGAGGGTCAGTGCTGAGGGAGCGCCGCACTGTGGGAGAGTCAGTGCCGAGGGAGGTCAGCATTGCTCACAGCGATTGGCTGAATCAGCACTAATGCATCAGCAGGTTGCTCTCTGTGGGATCTTGCTGTGTAATGTAGTTGCAGCATTGCCTCGATGAGAGAATCTCACACTATCCCCATTGTCCGGGGAATATTTCTGATTGTCCTGAGCTGCTCCGGGCCAGTCCTGTCTCTCTCTCTCTCCCTCAGCACGGGGAGTGAGGAAGTTTTTAATGAGCTTCACCCATGTTCCTGGTGCTGGGATTTGGTGTCTAGTTTCACCTCCAGCAGATGGCATCACCGGCTGTCAGTAACCAGATTAACCTGTTCACTGCCCACAGCAACGTGACAGAGAGCAGCACGTCACACAGAACCCACACTCATCTTCCCACATACACACACACACTCACTCTCTCTCTCACACACACACTCTCCCTCACACACACACACTCTCCCTCACACACACACACTCTCCCTCACACACACACACTCTCTCTCTCACACACACTCACACTCTCTCTCACACACACACTCACACTCTCTCTCACACACACACTCACACTCTCTCTCACACACACACTCACACTCTCTCTCACACACACACTTTCTCTCTCTCGTTCTCTCTCACACACACACTTTCTCTCTCTCTCTGACGCACACACTCTCTTATGCATACAGTCTCTCTCTCTTATGCACACACACTCACACACACTCTCTCAGACACACACTCTCTAGAACATAGAACATTACAGCGCAGAACAGGCCCTTCGGCCTTCGATGTTGCGCCAACCAATTAAGAAAAAGCAATGACCCTCTAACCTAAACCATTCCCTCTTCATCCATAAACTTATCTACTAACCTCTTAAACGCCACCAAACTTGGCGCATCTACAACTGCAGCAGGCAGGGCATTCCATACCCTTACCACCCTCTGGGTAAAGAACCTACCTCTGACATCCGTCCTATAACTACCACCCCTTAATTTAAAGCTATGTCCCCTCGTGCTAGCTTTCTCCATCCTAGGAAAAAGGCTATCACTGTCCACCCTATCTAAACCTCTAATCATCTTATATGTTTCAATAAGGTCTCCTCTTAGCCGACCTTCTTTCCAACGAAAACAACCTCAAATCCCTCAGCCTCTCTTCATAAGACCTGCCCTCTATACCAGGCAACATCCTGGTAAACCTCCTCTGTACCCTCTTCAATGCCTCCACATCTTTCTTATAATGTGGGACCAGAACTGTACACAATACTCCAAGTGCGGCCGCACTAGAGTTTTGTACAGTTGCAACGTAACGTTGCAGCTCCAAAATTCAATCCCCCTACCAATAAAAGCTAAGACTCCGTATGCCTTCTTAACAACCTTATCGACTTGATTGCCAACTTTCAGGGATCTATGCACATACACCAAGATCCCTCTGTTCATCAACACTATTACAACAACTCTCTTTCACACACACACACTTTCTTATGGACACACACACACGCACACACACACACACATAGTGTGTGTGGATATAGTGGATATAGAACTGGCTCGATTGTAGAAGACAGAGGGTAGCAGTGGAAGAGTGCGTTTCTGGATGGAGGGCTGTGACAAGTGATGTTCCTCAGGGATTAGTGCTGGGATCTTTGCTGTTTGTAATATATATAAATGATTTAGAGGAAATTGTAACTGGATTGATTAGTAAGTTTGCGGATGACACAAAGATTAGTGGATTTGCGGATAGCGATGAGAAACATCAGAGGATACAACAGGATACAAGTCAGTTGGAGACTTGGGCAGAGAGATGGCAGATGGAGTTTAATCCTGACAAGTGTGAGGTAAAGCATTTTGGAAGGTCTGATACAGATAGGAAATATACAATAAATGGCAGAACCCTTAAGAGTATTGATAGGCAGAGGGATCTGGGTGTACAGGTACACAGCTCACTGAAATTGGCAATGCAGGTGGAGCAGATAGTCAAGAAGGCATACAGCAATGCTTACCTTCATAGGCCAAGGCACTGAGTTTAAAAATTGACAAGTCATGTTGCAGCTTTATAGAACCTTAGTTAGGCCGCACTAAGAATATAGTGTTCAATTCTGGTCACCCACACTACCAGAAGGATGTGGAAGCTTTGGAGAGGGTTACAGAAAAGATTTACCAAGATGTTGCCCTGGTATGGAGGGCATT
Organism: Sphyrna mokarran; assembly: GCA_024679065.1. NCBI lineage: Eukaryota > Metazoa > Chordata > Chondrichthyes > Carcharhiniformes > Carcharhinidae > Sphyrna > Sphyrna mokarran. Next base: position 79,937,923 of record JAGIQG010000013.1, on the reverse strand, counting down.
AGCTATGAGGAGAGGTTGGAGAAACTTGGTTTGTTCTCATTGGAATGACAGAGGTTGAGGGGAGATCAGATAGAAGGCTACAAGATTATGAGAAGCATGGACAGAGTGGATAGTCAGATTCTTTCCAGGGTGGAAGAATCAATTACTAGGGGGGCACAGGTTTAAGTTGCGAGGGGCAAGATTTAAAGGAGATGTACGAGGCAGGTTTTTTGCATAGAGGGTGGTGGGTGCCTCGTCATGATCTAGAGATGCTAGCGCTGGACTGGGGTAAACACAGTAAGAAGTCTAACCTGGTGTTGTGAGACTTCTTATTGTGAAGCTTATTGCTGGGGGATGTAGTGGAAGCAGATATGGTAGTGACTTTTAAAAGGCATCTGGACAAATTCATGAATAGGGTGGGAATAGAGGGATGTGGTCCTCAGAAGGGTAGAGAGTTTTAGTTCAGTAGGGCCTTCTGCCCTTACTCAGTCTGTATCCCTCTATTTCCTCCCTATCCATGTCCTCATCCAGGTGCCTTTTAAGTATTGCTAATATTCCTGCCTCCACCCCCTCTTTGAGCAACGCATTCCAGGCACCCACCTCTCTTTGTATGAAAAACTTCCTCAGCACATCTCCCTTAAACTCTCCCCCTCTCACCCTGAACCTGTGCCCCACCCGCCCTGTGTAATTGACATTTCCACCCTGGGGAAAAGCCTCTGATTACCCACCCTGTCTGTGTGCCCCTCATCATTTTATAGACCAGGTCTCTCCTCAGCCGCTGTCTTTCCAGTGAAAACAATCCTAATTTATCCAACCTCTCCTCATCGCCAACACCCTCGATACCAGGCAACGTCCTGGTGAACCTTCTCTGCACTCTCTCCAAAGCTTTCACATCCTTCTACTAGTGTGGTGACCAGAAACGCACACCTTATTCCAAATACAGCCTAACCAACGTTTTATATAACTGCAACATGATTTCACAACTCTTGTATTCAGTGCCCTGGCTGATGAAGCATGCTGTATGTTTTCTTAAATATGTTGGCCACTTGTGTTGTCACTTTTAGCGAACTGTGGGCCTGCACGCCCAGATCCCTCTGTAAACGTTCCTAAGGGTTCAGCCATTTACGGTATAATTCACTCCTACATTTGATCCTCATCTCGGCTGCAGGACATCACTGCAGGAGTCCCTCGGGGTTGGTGACCCCAGGGTCACTCAGCTCCTGACCTCATTACAGCCTCGGTTCAAATATGGACAAAGAGCTGAATTCCAGAGGGTGAGATGAGAGTGACAGTCCCTAACATCAGGGCTACATTCAACTGATTGTCCAACTGTCTCGGGAACAGCAGCCAGCATAATCACAAACCCCACCCATCCTAGAGATTCTTCCTTCCACCTTCTTCCAATGGGAAAAAGATACAAAACTCTGAGATCACGTACCAACCGACTCAAGAACAGCTTCTTCCCTGCTGCTGTCAGACTTTAGAATGGATCTACCTCGCATTGAGTTGATCTTTCTCTGCATCCTAGCTATACTGCAACACTACATTCTGCACCCTCTCCTTTCCTTGTCTATGAACGGTATGTTTGGCTGTTTCTGTACAAGAAACAATACTTTTCCCTGTATGTTAATACGTGACAATAACAAATCAAATCAAAATCTAACCAAGGAGCTCTGGCCAAACTGGAATCAATGGATATCGGAGTAAACTCTCCCCCGTTTGGAGTCATACCTGTTCCATGGGAAGATGGTTATGTGGAGGGTCAGTCACTTCAGCTCCAGGACATCTCTGCAGGAGTCCCTCAGGGTTAGTGTCCGAGGCCCAACAATCTTCGGCTGCTTCATCAATGACCTTCCCTCCATCACAAGATCAGAAGTGAGGATGTTCACTGATGATTGCACAATGTTCAGTACCATTCCCCACTCCTCAGATACTGAAACAGCCCGTGTCCAAACGCAGCAAGATCTGGACAATATCCAGGCTCAGGCTGACAAGTGGCAGTAACATTCACCCCACACAGTGCCAGGCAATGCCCATCTCCAATAAGAGAGAGTCTAACCACCACCCCATAATATTCAACGGCATTCCCATCATTGAATCCCCCAAAATTGTTAGGGACAGCTCAGAAACTCCAAGGTATATTATGAAGTTAGCATCATATGTTTTGCTCCAAGTGTGATTCAAGTGATTCGCTTGGAAGCTGTTATCAAAACAAAGAACATAGTTAGAATGTAACGGAAAGAATTAGAATAACTTTTACCAATTAAAATACTTAAATATGACAAAATATAATTCTTAACAGTTAGCTATCTCTGTCATTCCAATTCAAAAGAATATTCCCATAGGAAAAAAATCCATCTTCAGAATCAACATAAAATAGATATGTTTCCGTGACTACTATGTTTCCAGCCTTTTAACCACTTTGGACAGAGATACAAAAAAACAGCTGCTTCACAGCTCCAGGGACCCGGGTTCAATTCCCAGCTTGGGTCACTGTCTGTGTGGAGTCTGCACGTTCTCCTCGTGTCTGCATGGGTTTTCTCTGGGTGCTCCATTTTCCTCCCACAGTCTGAAAGATGTGCAGGTTAGGTGGGTTGACCTGAACAGGCACTGGAGTGTGGCAACTGGGGGAATTTCACAGTAACTGCATTGCAGTGTTAATGTGGGCCTTAATTGCAACTAAACAAATAAACCAGGCACGCTAGGGTTGTTTAAGGGTCTCTTGGACAGCCACACGAGCGGTCTGCAGATAGAGGGATATAGGAGAACTGTCTAAATATCTTATTTGTTTCCACAGGCAATTCGGTCCATCTTGTTGACCAACAAGGGGCATGCATTCGGCAGGTCGTGCGAGGGCTGCTCTTGGAGGTTGCTTCAGGAGTTGCCTAGTGCTTCACGTCGTCAGTGTATGCTTAAACTGGACCATCTGATGGGCACCATGACAGCTCAGAGACTATCGCTGTTGCTGTGCAGACACATGGATTTGGGCCTGTGTCTGCGGGAGTTTGCGCGTTCTCCCCGTGGTTGCGTGGGTTTCCTCCGGGTGCTCCGGTTTCCTCCCACATCCCAAAAATGTGCTCTTAGGCTGATTGGGTATCAAATTGTCCCTATATTGGTCCCTATATGGGAATCTTCCACAATAGGCATAGCCTAAAGTCATGGATATGTCATTAAGACATTAGGACGGCGGCGCGGGCTCGTTGGGCCGAACGGCCTGTTTCCCGTGCTGTGTTGCTCTTTGTTCTTTGTTGTTCTTTTAACCCGCACATCTTCGGACTATGGAAGGAAACCGGAGCACATGGAGGAAATGCACACAGACACGAGGAGAATCTGCAAACTCCACACAGACAGTGACCCGAGCCGGGAATCAAACCCGGGTCCCTGGTGCTGTAAGGCAGCAGCGCTAACCACTGTGCCACCGTGCTGCCCCACCCGCCCATCAGCGAATGGGTTGGCTGAGTGAGCAGTGTAGTCTTTTAAACTCACTGTGAAGAAGGAACCCGCAGTGCCCATGGAGACCAAACTGGCACGGTTTCCACTCGCCTACAGGATTGCCCCTCACACAAGGACAGGCATCATCCCAGTGGAATTGTTAACGGGGCAGTGGTTTTGGGGATGGTACAGTGGATAGCAATGATGCCTCACAGCGACCGTTCCCAAAGCCTGGCAGGGAGGGTGAGATTCCCATGGGAGGTCCTGAGAAATAACGGGGTGATTCTGAGAGGACAGAAAGAGCAGTCAGAACTCGGCCACCCAGTCCATGTGAGATACTGCAGGGAACGTTTCAGTTGGGTCCCCGGGATCGTAACATGCCAGCGTCTTAAAAGATTCAAGTACTGGGCAAGATTGTCAGGATACATCTGGACCATTTCAGGAGTCTGGGCACAAGCACTCTCACCTTGAACTGTGCCTGCCCCCCCCCCCCCCCACCATATAATTGACACTCCCCCCTGGGAGAAAAGCCTCTGATTATCCACCCTGTCTCTGCCCCTCATCATTTTATACATCAGGTTCTCCCCTCAGGTTCTGTCTTTCCAGTAAAAACAATCCTAGTTTATCCAAACTCACCTCATTGAGACCAGGCAACATCCTGGTGAACCTTCTTTGTACTCTCTCCAAAGATTAGAAAGAAACCCCTACAGAGGTTTAGATAGGGCGGACAGTGATAGCCTTTTTCCTAGGATGGAGAAAGCACGAGGGGACACAGCTTTAAATTAAGGGGTGATAGTTATAGGACGGATGTCAGAGGTCGGTTCTTTACCCAAAGGGTGGTTCGGGAGTGGAATGCCCTGCCTGCAGCAGTTGTAGATGCGCCAAGTTTGGTGGCGTTTAAGAGGTTAGTTGATAAGTATATGGAAGAGAAGGGAATGGTTTAGTTTGGAGGGGCATTGCTTTTTATATTGGTCGGCGCAACATCGAAGGCCGAAGGGCCTGTTCTGTGCTGTAGTGTTCTATGTTCTATGTACAGAAAGAGGCCATTCGGCCCATCAAGTCTGCACTGACCACAATCCCACCCAGGCTCTACTACCCCCATATCTGTACATATTTTACCCACTAATCTCTTTAACCTACACATCTACGGTCAATTTAGCATGGCCAATCATCCTAACCCACACGTGTTTGGAGTGTGGGAGGAAACCGGAGCACCCGGAAGAAACCCACACAGACACGAGGAGAATGTGCAAACTCCACACAGGCAGTGACCCGAGCCCGGAATTGAACCTTGAGCTGTGAGGCAGCAGTGTTAACCACTGTACCACCGTACCACCCACATCCTCCTGATAGTGCGGCAAGCAGAGCTGCACACAATACTCCAAATGCGGCCTAACCAAGGTTTTATATAACTGCAACATGATTTCCTAATTCCTGCATTGAATGCCCCTGGCTGATGAAGACAAAGCATGCCCTATGCCTTCTTAATCACCTTGGACATGTACGCCCAGATCCCTCTGTACATTAATGTTCCTCAGGGTCTCGTCATTTACAGAATAATTCACACCTAAATTTGATCCTCCAAAGTGCATCATTCTCTGAACTGATCCTGCCTCCAGTTGACACCAGTCTGATTGTCAAGTGGTGGAAAGGCCTCCCATGGCAGGGTACGGGGTAGTGGCAGGGGGGCGGTGAAGAAAGACTTGAGGGGAGGAGGGGTGTTCTATTGGCCTGGGAGGAGTTGGGGGGGGGGGTTCCATCAATAGATCTCCTCATAGAATGTGAGCTCCCCAATTAGATGAATGGAGGTTCGGCCAATAACAAAGGAAATGTGGGTGGTGGTGGTGGGGTGGGGGTGGGGTAGGGGTGGGGGTGGGGTGGGGGGGGGTGCGAGGGAGGGTACTTAAAACCAGACGGCTTCACTCAAACAGACAGTGGCAGGAACCCGAGGGTTGACCAGCACTCTAACAACTTTTGAATCTTACAGTTCAGAAGATACAGGAATAGAATTAGCCATTTGGCCCATCGAGTCCACTCCATGGCTGATCTGCTCCTCATCCCCATTCTCCCTTTAACCCCATTACCAATTAAAAATCTGTCTAACTCCTCCTCAAATTTACTCACTGTCCCAGCACTTTGGAGTAGCGAATTCCACAGATTTCTCTTTGGGAGAAGCAGTTTCTACTCCAACTTTGTTTTAAATTTGCTACCCCTGATTCCAAGACTATGACCTCTCAACCTAGAACGTCCCACAAGAGGAAGCATCTATTCCACATCTACTTTATCCAGACCTTTTATTATCTTGTAAACCTCAATTTGATCTCCCTCATCCTTTTAAATTTCAGACAGTATCGGCCTAAACTGTTCAATCTCCTTTCAAGAGACAAACCCCTCATAGAACACAGAACACTACAGCACAAACAGGTCCTTCAGCCCACAAGTTGCGCCGATCACATCCCTATCTACCAGGCCTACCTTTAACTCTCAATCCCACTAAATTCCATGTGCATCTCTGGGATCAATGTAATGAACCTCCTCTGAACTGCCTCCAATGTCACTACACCTTTCTTCAAGCAAGGAGACTAAAACTGTGCACAATACTCCAGTTGTGGTTTCACCAATGCTTCATATAAACAAAAGTCTGATAGGGGACAGATAGGCTGCCCTCGGTGAGATTATTATACCCTCCTTCTGCACAGGAGGGAATTGATGGATAGAGGTGGTGTTAGGGTTATCTGGGGTTGTGTCTGAGACACTAGTCTGATATTGGACCCAGAGTCTGTACCGGCTTGGGGTGGGGGGTGGCTGCCAAACTCCCGGAACTCTCAGCCTGTTCTGTGGAAAGACTTGACCTCAAACCCAGCGAGGCGTCGGTGCAAACATTATCTGCGATCTGCTGAGGCAGGAAGTGTTTCTGAGCAGCGTCCCTCTTCTGTAACAGGAAGTGGTCGGTGTAACCAATAGAGATGGAAACTTCTTTAAAACTCTGAGGTGAAGCTGCACTGAGGGGGAGCAGACATCTCCGAGCCTCTCCCTCCGCGCTTCCAACGGGCTGGGGGTGAGGCGGGGGGGGGGGGAGGAGGAGGAGGTGCAAGGGGCCTGCGGGCACGGGGATCTCGGGGGCATGTCTGGGGCCTAGAGGGGGTCAGTTGATGCTTCTGAGTTTACCCCAGCGATGGTGGAGGTGGATCTGGAGGAATGTGGATGAGGAAGCAACAGGGGACAGAGGTTAACAGAATGGATGTTCAGATCGAAGAGAGCGAATTGGACGGCGATGACACAGAACAAGATCTCTGGTAAGACAGCTTCATTGAAGCTGCAACAATTAACGGGCAGGGTTTGAGGAATGGGACCACGGTTACCGCTTAGAATGACTCTCGTTATCTCAAAATGTCTTTCTCTAACCCAAGTGGAAATTTTGTCATTGCTGCCAAGGAGATAAGTGCAAGAAGCAGGACTCTCAAAGGGAAATAATGGACTGTGTACCTATTCATTCTCATCCAGAAAACGGGAAGGGTAGCTACAATTCCCAACGGAGGGCTGGAGTGAGAAATGGGCTCCGCAAACCAGAATTTAATGAGACAGGTGGTCTCACAGCCTCGCAAAAACAGGATAGGAATTGAGGTCTGGCTGACGTAGTAGTAGTACAGAAACTGAAAGGATATTACCAAGAAATGTAAAGTGCATTGATCGATTCTGCATGGCGGAGAGGTTTCACAAGAAAAACCGACCCTCGGCAATGGTTTACACGGCGGGTGAATGAGAGGAGTTTTGGGATTGTGTACAGTGGGAGTGAATGGGAGGGGGTTTGGGAGCATCGGGATTGTGCACAGTGGGAGTGAATGGGAGGGGGTTTGGGAGCATCGGGATTGTGCACAGTGGGAGTGAATGGGAGGGGGTTTGGGAGCATCGGGATTGTGCACAGTGGGGATGAATGGGAAAGGATTTGGGTCCATTGGGATTGAGCACACTGGGAATGAACGGGAAGAGGTTTTGATTGAGATTGTGTATAGTGGGAGTGAACAGGAAGGGGATTGGGATTGTGTACAGTAGGAGTGAATGGGAAGGGGGTATAGGAATCGAATTGTGTACAGGGGGAATGAATGAGAAGGGGTTTGGGATTGGGATTATGTACAATGGGAGTGAATGGGAAGGGGTTTGGGATTTGGGATTGGGATTGTGTACAGTGGGAGTGAACAGGAAGGGGTTTGGGATTGGGATTGTGTACAGTGGGAGTGAACAGGAAGGGATTTGGGATTGGGATTGTGTACAGTGGGAGTGAACAGGAAGGGGTTTGAGATTGGGATTGTGTACAGTGGGAGTGAACAGGAAGGGGTTTGAGATTGGGATTGTGTACAGTGGGAGTGAACGGGAAGGGATTTGAGATTGGGATTGTGTACAGTGGGAGTGAACGGGAAGGGGTTTGAGATTGGGATTGTGTACAGTGGGAGTGAACGGGAAGGGGATTGGGATTGTGTACAGTGGGAGTGAACGGGAAGGGGATTGGTGGTGGATTGTGTACAGTGGGAGTGAACGGGAAGGGGATTGGGATTGTGTACAGTGGGAGTGAACGGGAAGGGGATTGGGATTGTGTACAGTGGGAGTGAACGGGAAGGGGTTTGGGATTGGGATTGTGTACAGTGGGAGTGAACGGGAAGGGGTTTGGATTGGGATTGTGTACAGTGGGAGTGAACGGGAAGGGGATTGGGATTGTGTACAGTGGGAGTGAACGGGAAGGGGTTTGAGATTGGGATTGTGTACAGTGGGAGTGAACGGGAAGGGGATTTGATTGGGATTGTGTACAGTGGGAGTGAACGGGAAGGGGTTTGAGATTGGGACTGTGTACAGTGGGAGTGAACGGGAAGGGGTTTTGGTTTGGGACTGTGTACAGTGGGAGTGAACGGGAGGGGTTGATTGGGATTGTGTACAGTGGGAGTGAACGGGAAGGGGTTTTGTTTGGGACTGTGTACAGTGGGAGTGAACGGGAAGGGGTTTGAGATTGGGACTGTGTACAGTGGGAGTGAACGGGTAGAGGTTTTGATTGGGATTGTGTACAGTGGGAGTGACAGAAGGGGATTGGGATTGTGTACAGTGGGAGTGAACAGGAAGGGGTTTGAGATTGGGACTGTGTACAGTGGGAGTGAACAGGAAGGGGTTTGAGATTGGGATTGTGTACAGTGGGAGTGAACGGGTAGAGGTTTTGATTGGGATTGTGTACAGCGGGAGTGAACGGGTAGAGGTTTTGATTGGGATTGTGTACAGTGGGAGTGAACGGGTAGAGGTTTTGATTGGGATTGTGTACAGCGGGAGTGAACGGGAAGGAGTTCATATCCACCAAAAGTGGCACAGTGGTTAGCACTACTGTCTCACAGCGCCTGGGGCCCAGGTTCGAGTCCGGCCTCAGGTCACTGTTTGGGTGAATTATGCATAAGATTATTGGGAGTGACTGCTTACTCTGTCTGCTGTGCTTTGGGAGTTTGTTGGAGTTTGCGGTATATCTTAATGAATCTTATCACATATTTCTGTTTCCAGTTATATTTCCCGAGAAAGATCGTACACATCTGGATCTCTCTCTGACCTAGGGGTGAGTTACTTAATGTATTCCTGCTACAGGAATTCAGGAGACAGATAGGTTCACAAATTCACAGAAACATAACGGACAGATAATTATGCTGGCGGATTTTTTGTATTCATTCTTGGGACATGGGTGTCGCTGTCTGGGTCAGTATTTATTGCTCATCCCTACTTGCCCCTTGGAGGGCAGTTGAGAATCAGCCACATTGCTGTGTCTCTGGAGTCACATGTAGGCCAGACCTGGGTAAGGATGGCAGATTTCCTTCCCTGAAGGAACCAGATGGGTTTTTCCGACAATGGGTCATCAGTGGATTCTTAATTCCAGATATTTTTTATTGAATTCAAATTCCACCATCTGCTGTGGCGGGATTCGAACCCAGGTCCCTGGGACCTTCGCTGAGTTTCTGGATTAATAATCTAGTGACAATACCACAAAGCCATTGCCTCCCACTTCCTGTATACAGACAGTAACAGGCGCGTGTGTACACTGACAGTGACGGCGCGTGTGTACACTGACAGTGACGGCGCGTGTGTACACTGACAGTGACGGCGCGTGTGTACACTGACAGTGACGGCGCGTGTGTACACTGACAGTGACGGCGCGTGTGTACACTGACAGTGACGGCGCGTATGTACACTGACAGTGACGGGGACTGTGCACACTGTGATGGGCAGCTGAGTACACTAACAGTGATGGTGCACTGACACTGACTGATGGGTGTGTGCGCGCTCACTGTGGCAGGGAGTGTGCGCGCTCACTGTGGCAGGGAGTGTGCGCGCTCACTGTGGCAGGGAGTGTGCGCGCTCACTGTGGCAGGGAGTGTGCGCGCTCACTGTGGCAGGGAGGGTGCGCGCTCACTGTGGCAGGGAGTGTGCGCGCTCACTGTGGCAGGGAGTGTGCGCGCTCACTGTGGCAGGGAGTGTGCGCGCTCACTGTGGCAGGGAGTGTGCGCGCTCACTGTGGCAGGGAGTGTGCGCGCTCACTGTGGCAGGGAGTGTGCGCGCTCACTGTGGCAGGGAGTGTGCGCGCTCACTGTGGCAGGGAGTGTGCGCGCTCACTGTGGCAGGGAGTGTGCGCGCTCACTGTGGCAGGGAGTGTGCGCGCTCACTGTGGCAGGGTGTGTGCGCGCTCACTGTGGCAGGGTGTGTGTACATTGACACTGGGTATTACACGAGGGAGTATTTATTTAAATTATTAATTTAGAAGTTGTTTGATTGGCAATAAGTTGGTGATTTTGTAAACAAGTTCAATGGGCTGTTTTTCTCTCCCAGAAAAAACGTAAGCCAGAATCTGGGATTGAGGAAATTAGCAACGAGATCGATCCTGAAGATGACAAGGTAACTCTGAATTCCTCTAACACTTACCCTGATGGGGTGCGGAGGAGATTCACCAGGATGCTGCCTGGGATGGAGCGTTTCAGTTATGGAGAGAGGTTGGAAAGGTTTGGGTTGTTTTGGTTGGAGCAGAGAAGACTGAGGGGCACGGACAGAGTGGATAGGGGTTTTGGGATTCACATTGTATACAGCGGGAGTGAATGGGAAGGGGTTTGGGATTGGGATTGTGTTCAGTGGGGGTGAACGGGAAGGGGTTTAGGATTGGAATTGGGATTGTGTTCAGTGGGGGTGAATGGGAAGAGGTTTGGGATTGGGATTGTGTTCAGTGGGGGTGAACGGGAAGAGGTTTGGGATTGGGATTGTGTTCAGTGGGGGTGAACGGGAAGAGGTTTGGGATTGGGATTGTGTTCAGTGGGGGTGAAGTGAGTGTTTTTAGTTCCTGCAGGGTCTGCTGTCTTTGAAGGGAGGGTGTTATTCTCGAGTTTGCTGCTGCCTCCCTCCACTCTCCCTCACTCCTGCCTCCCTCCACTCCCCCTCCCTTCTCCCCTCGCAGTGCTGCTCTACTCGCTGTATTTGGTGAAATGTTCATTTGATCAGGTGACAGGAAATGGTTGAATAGAATCAAAACCGGCCGTTACCAAACTCTTAAAGGGACAGGCCGGCAGGTGAATCTTTTCTGGTCTGATTTGGGAGACAGGGGAGAGGGGTTTTAATAGACTGAGTTTTGTTTAGCAGAGAATCCAGTCTTTCCAGATCGCTGGGAACAAGGTTTCGGCACTGCCAATTCCCCCTCATCATGTTCCTTATCACTTTGATGTCCATTTTATGTCTGAGCAGCTGCTCTGACTCTCTCACCGTGTCACAGAGGTTTACAGCGTGGGGAAACAGGCCCTTCAGCCCAACTTGTCCAGGCCACCCCCTTTTTTTTAACCACTAAGCTAGTCCCAGTTGCCCACATTTGGCCCATATCCCCCCTATACCCATCATACCAATGTAACTGTCTAAATGCTTTTAAAAAGACAAAATTGTACCTGCCTCTACTATGACCCCCGGCAACTCGTTCCAGACACTCACCACCCTTTGTGTGAAAAAATTGCCCCCCTGGACATACAAACCTATGTCCACTAGTTTTAGACTCCCCTCCCTTTGGGAAAAGATATTGACTATCTCGCTGATCAATGCCCCTCATTATTTTATAGACCTCAATAAGATCACCCCTCAGCCTCCTACGCTCCAGAGTTAAATAGTCCCAGTCTATCCAGCCTCTCCTTATAACTCAATCCATCAAGACCCGGTAGCATCCTGGTAAATTTTTCTGCACTCTTTCTAGTTTAATAATATCCTTTCTATAATAGGGTGACTAGAATTGCACACATATTCCAAGTGTGGCCTTACCAATGTTTTATACAACTTCGACAAGACGTCCCAACTCCTGTATTCAATGTTCTGATCAATGAAACCAAGCATTGCCGAATGCCTTCTTCACCACTCTGTCCACCTGTGACTCCACTTTCAAGGAGCTATGAACATTTACCCCTGGATCTCTTTGTTCTCTAACTCTCCCCAATACCCTACCTTTAACTGAGTAAGTCCTGCCCTTGTTCAAAGAAAGAACAAAGAACAAAACAGCACGGGAAACAGGCCCTTCGGCCCAACGAGTTCGCGCCGCCACCCCGATGTCCCCACCTCTACCCGCGATCCCTGTCCATGTTTATAGATCTATGGATTAAAAACCAAATTTGAGACAATTTGGGGAGAATTTGTTTTGCCAATTAGCCTAAGAGCACATCTTTGGGATGTGGGAGGAAACCGGAGCACCCGGAGAAAAACCCACACAAGCATGGGGAGAATGCGCAAACTCCCACAGACACAGGCCCAAATCCATGTATCTGCACAGAACAGCGATAGTCACTGAGCTGTTGTGTTGCCCATCAAATGGTCCAGGTCAAGCACACACTAACGACGTGAAGCACTAGGATACTCTCGAAAAAAAATCCAAGAGCAGCCCTCTCACGACCCATCGCGTGTATGTCCCTTGTTAGACAACAAGGTGGACCAAAGCACCTGTAGGATAAAAACAAGTACATCAATATCATCAGCTATTTACACACTTCCCAGGGACTCCCAAGGCTCATGATCCCTATTTTAAATCAGTTTTCTATACCCCTCCATTCCCATTCTGTTCATGGGCCCATCTAAGTATTTCTTAAATAACTCCAGAGTACCTGCCTCCACCACTTTACTTGGCAGAGCATTCCATACCCCCACCACCCTCTGTGTGAAAAAACTCCCTCTAGCATCCAAATTATACCTTACCCCCTCACCCTAAGCCCGTGACCCCTCGTGCTATTTGAGTCCATCCTAGGAAAAAGCTTAACCCTTTTTACTCTATCTATACCCCTCATAATCTTGTACACCTCTATCAGATCTCCTCTAAGTCTACGTCTTTCTAAGGAAAACAGTCCCAATTTGCCTAACCTCTCCTTGTAACTCAGACCTTCCATACCAGGCAGCATCCTGGTAAACCTCCTCTGCGCTCTCTCCAGAGTCTCCACGTCCTTCTGGTAGTAAGGTGACCAGAACTGGATGCAGAATTCCAAATGAGGTCTAACCAACGTTTTATACAACTGCAACATTAAAGGCCAGCTCTTGTACTCTATACCCCTTCCTATAAAGGCTAACATACTATATGCTTTCTTCACAACCTTCTCCATTTGCTCTGCCACCTTCAGAGACTTGTTCACCTGCACCCCCAGGTCCCTCTGCGTTTCTATACTCTTAATAGGTCTACCCTTTGTCATATACCTGCCCCCATACATTCTTTCTCCCGAAATGCATCACCTCACATTTATCAGGATTGAATTCCACCTGCCATCTATCTGCCCAAGCTACCAGCCTATCTATGTCCTGCTGCATCGCCTGACAATGCTCCTCACTATCCGCAAGTCCAGCCATTTTTGTATCGTCTGCAAACTTGCTGATCACTCTCCACTTACTCCCTCTTCCAAGTCATTTATATATATTACAAATAGAACAGGTCCCAGTACCAAGCCCTGCGGCACACCACTAGTGACCGACCTCCAGCTAGAAAAACACCCTTCCACTATTACTCTCTGTCTCCTATTACTACCAAAATGTATCACCTCGCATTTATCTAAATTAAACTCCACCTGCCTCTCACTCAACTGTGAAGGAAGATGTGAGACTTCTTGAGGAGTGGGTATGAGAACTGTGGACGCATACAGGAACTGGGGAAGGGTGTAGACGGGGTGGGAGAGGTGTAATGGGGAAGGGAATGGGGTTCAGGGCTGTACTCATGGACTGTACATGGGAAGGTCAGAAGGTGTAAACATAGGGAGGAGGTGTACACACAGAGAAGTATACACAGGGAGACTAATGTATAATGGGAAGGGAATGGACGCACAGGGAGAATGAGTACACTCCCGCTCCCTGTGTGTACACTGAGGAAGAGGGGGTGCGCGCGGCGAGGGGGGTGCGCGCGGCGAGGGGGGTGGAGGGCAAGGTAAAAAAAAAAAGAAAAAAGGGGGGTGGAAGGGGAGGCATTGGGGGGGGGGGGATGGAGAACCGG